>JAPFTB010000005.1:0-21777 GCA_030779245.1 Fusarium sp. MBC 438
CCTTAGCTATTAATATAATTTAAGTATACTTAATACTTTTAAGTATAGTTAATTAAACTTTTCTTTCTCTCAATCAATATTAAGAAGCTATCAATCCAAGCTATCCCTCGTAAGGTTAAGCCATCTAAGAAAGGGCAACACCTAACGAACGGGTGTGCTTCGTAAGGGGTAAGCCGGTCGCGCTGGCTTGGTGTTGGGAGATGGGTCAGGGCGTTATATATATCATGAATCCGCCAATAATCGTTCCTGTCTGGACTAACCAACCGTCCCAGAGGTCCCAGAGGGACCGTCGAGACCATCGCTCAGAATGGTTCAACTCGTGACAAGTGGTATCGAGGGGAGATAAAGAACCAAAGTTGGCCATGTCAGTCCCGACCTGCAGTCTGTGGTACCCAAAGAAGCTTGAGCGTCTGTCAGCTGAGCAACTTAAAGGCATTTCCCGTATTATTTTCTTAATCTACCGTAACTTGAACTCTTGCAGCGGGCCATTCCACCTATGGAAGTGCCCATTCAGCTCCGAATTCATCAGACCTAGAACGAAACAATTCCCAACAAGTATGCGGCCCGACCCCGACTGTCGAAGTAGAAATGGAGTTGTGAAAGAAGGAAAAAGAACTAGCATGTCTTTCTGCTGAAGCAAGGGGGGTCCGATTCCCAAGTATCCTCTGGCTGTTCTGAAGACGCATCTGCTATTGATCCTCTCCCCGGCAAGTTGCAAGAAATTAGCAATATTGCTGGTTCCCTTTGATATGAGTTGCATTAGCGATGGCAAATGGTCGAAGTCTGTTTCCCTCTCAGTTCCAAGAAATCTTGGCCAGAAATTTTCATGACTCAGGCCACGGTGCTGCAATGCACGCTGAAAGGCCAGAAACTCTCCGATATCGACTTGATACTGGCTCATTCGAGGGGCTAATATAGCCATAAGAAATCCTGCCAATAGGTCTTGGGAACTCGGGGAGCTGACGGAAGGGCGCTGATATTGAGTGTCTGCGTCGCAAAGTAGGGTCCGAAACAGGACCTGCAATAGAGGCATCTTCGTTGGATACATCCAAGCAGGATCAAAGGACAGAATAGTGTCGGCCAGGGATGAAATCTTCCAGTCTGACCCTTGTGGATGCTGAGGCACCAGCCAAACTTCAGACACTTCGTCCATCGTTCCGCCGAGCACTCGCAGGGTCCACTCATCTCCATCTTCAATCCTAGGACTGCTCTCCCGAGCTGACTTGACCCCACGGTGGTTTTCGATGACCGTCCAGCCGTTCATGGTATCCTTCATGCAAGACAGATGCGGAATCCACGACGGTAAACTGTCTGCTTCAAGGACTGAGCATTGATGATAGCCTATTCCGGCGAGTTGAATTGGCTCGCAGGCGACTTTTTTCTGCGTAGCCCACCTATACCATAAAATTCCATGTCTATGGTATAGGATTTCAACCCGCTCGTCGTAGTCAGGAAGCATATCAGACTCTGCCATGCCAAGAAGCCCATATACGTAGTCTCTCGGGTTTTGTGCTTTTAGTTCGAGTGCCCAAGGCATCAAATCATAGATCGATGACTGTTTTGGTGTTAACCAGCGGCGGATAGTGTCCACGGCTATGACTGGGCCGCGCGTCATGCGCAGGGGTGCTGGCCATACCGCATCGTTAAAGTATGATCGACCAGCAGGAGATGCGCAGGCGGGAATACCCTCTCTGACTGCAAGTTGCAAATGGCGCCACGAGATCGACTTGGTTCCGCAGTGAAGAATAAGGTCTTTGGCGAGAACCATTTCCTGCCGTATCCATAACCGTTCCCAATAAGGTCGTGAGAGGAGGCAATGAATGGCTTCCCAGGCTTTATTCCCAAAGTAATTCCCGCTAACTGTAGTGTCGTCTATCATAAACAGCTCTTCGATGTTGCTGAGCCGTTTCATGACAGTAGGATCTTTGAGATGTTCTTCCGGGTTCTCGCTTGGTGTGATACTGTCCCGCTGCTGGGTTTCTAGGTCTTGGCTGCTCCCACTGGTGGCATTGAGAGGAGCAGTTGATAGATCGCCCTGGCCAGCATGCGGCTCTATCTTATCTGCTATTCTTTGAAGCATGTCGATTGCTAGATCGCTGTTATCCGCAGCAACGCCCAGCCAGGACAAGATTTTGAATGCATTTTTATAAATCAGGCCCATTTTCCGAACCTGTTCATTCTTCTCGGGTGTATTGCCTTGATCAATGCACAAGGCATCGGCCCATAACACCTTGGGAAGTGTAGCGTGTCTGAGATGGCGTAGTGCGGTTGCTAGGTTCCTACCGACCGAAACAGAGTGATGATTAATGGAAATAAGGTCCTTGTCCCTTGGTTCTCCCCAGCAATACGACAAGGCGAGGTACTCTGGGTCTTCGTCCAGTCGCACAATAGAAAGGTGACATTCAACCGTATCTGCTAGGCGGGCAGAAGGTTGGACGGTGAGGAGTCTGATTTCAGAATCTTCTGCTCGCAGTGGTCGTTGGTAGAGCATTGTGTCGCTCTGGCGGCCAGCCGCAGAGTTTTGCTGATCCATCTGGAAATAAACAAAGCCGCGCAGCGAGAGGGGGAGCAAGTTGGGCGATGAGGGGGAGGGGCTGGATGAGGACGTTATTAAAAGTGCAATATTGTCAGCTTTCCCCGCTTTCGCAGACCAATTGCACATTGCCCAACAGGAATGCTGCTTTCAAGGGTAAACCAGGCTCACAGAGTGCCTGATGCTTGCATCTTCAGAGCTGGGCAGGTCCAAGCCATACGCGCTGACGAATGTCCACGGGATCCGTTCCCGCCAGTAGAGGTCGAAGAGAAAAAGGAATGTGGAAATGTGCGGTAAAAAGAAGAGTTTAGCTGTTTTGACCACAATCTAGTTTATAGTGCAATACGACTTTTGCAACAATCCGAGTTTACAGGACGCCAAGAAGCTTCCAAATCACCACAAGGTCTGGTGGAAGGGCCACTTATTGAGGGAGCCGACGAGGAATAGCAGTTAGCCTTGGAGGCGTTTTCAATCCAGCGGACTGATGCTGGCTCGCTATATTGGGCTCGTCCAGGGCCAAGTTCAACAAACTATCATAAACATAAACAACGACATCTAAAATTGAGATTTCTGCAACAACTACTCAAGGCGGGTCTTGTCGCGTCATGTTGACAAATTGCAGCTTTCATGTTCGTTCCTCAAACTCCCTGATCCGCACTCGACTTATCGTCGACTCCTTCTCCCATGACTTCTCCTTCTCCGCGCGGCCCTTCCATTTAACAAGGTACTCTATCTTCCCACTTCGTGTTCGCTTGTCGAGCAACCATACTCCTGAATGGTTCCCTTCATACGTAACCTCGAAACTCTGGATCAGGTCTGGGCTTATATCCTTCCGTTTTTCCCACGTATTGGCGTCTTGGGGGAAACCCTTCCACTTCACAAGGTACCAAGTCGTCCGGCCACGGCTCCATTTAGCAAGCAACTCCTCAGCGTCCCAGATTTCTCCATATGCATCTACTGCAACTGGTTGACCTCCTTCCTGACTAGGGAGGGGCTCGGCTTCGATATGCTTCGGCAGAGCTGC
Source organism: Fusarium sp. MBC 438 (assembly GCA_030779245.1). Classification (NCBI taxonomy): domain Eukaryota; kingdom Fungi; phylum Ascomycota; class Sordariomycetes; order Hypocreales; family Nectriaceae; genus Fusarium; species Fusarium sp. MBC 438. Next base: position 3,558 of record JAPFTB010000005.1, read on the forward strand.
CAAAGTCTGGTTGCTATCGTCCTTAAGCGAGGCGGCGTTTGTTGGCAGACTAGATATAGGAGAGGGAAGGAGCGTGTTTTCAAGCTCCGGGTCCACCAGATCTAAGAAGCTGCTCGACGAAATTAGCATGGGCTCGCCAGAACTCGGCGAAGCCCATCGGTCGCGGGAGAGCTCGATTGGTGATGCATTATCAACGTTCGCACTGACGGCAGGGAGCTCAGCGTCGGTGAATGGATCGAGGGCGGCAGTGTCCAATTCCGTTGCCAGTGGAGAGCGGAAATTCTCTTCCAGTTGGAGAGCTTCCAGATAAACGCCGCTCAAAGAAGAGAGTGAAGTATGAGTGCTGGAACAATCGTCTTTGTCCCAAAAGCTACCGCTGTCGCTACTGCAGCGAGAAGAGTTGCTCAATTCGGGCGGTGTCATGGCGAGTTCTACCGGAACTGGGGCGTAATCTAACTGCGATAAATTGATAAACTTTCGGTCGACCGCGTCTTTGGAACGATGCTTGGAGTTGATACTGCATGGGTCTGTGCGTCAAGGTATTTGTTGGCTCGGAGGCGAGGCTTTTTCGCCTTCACGGCACTCGGAAACTCGGACCCAACAATGTCGCCTTTGTCCTCTTCCTCGTTCTCGGACCATCTACGTTTGGTTCCTGCACCAGGCTTGGGCGTGCTGTGGAAGTCTCCCAGGTGGTGCCACAGGGTCGGCTCTGAATCAAATGTTGATGAGCACAGCGGGTGCGGACATGCGATGGAACTTCTTTCTAGTCTAGTTTTTCAATGACATCGCTCTCAGCCACAGGAGCAAAGGACACACTTGAAGGCAAACGGCAGTATTAAAACCCAATACTGCAAAACACCGAAAACCTATGGAACTTCTTTCAGTAACCCCTTCAAAATATGCCGGAAGGCAGAGGGAGATGTGTCGTTTCCAACTGGCTAGATCTGTGAAATAGCACATTCGTTGCGTCGCTGAGAGGTCTGGATTACCGAGACACCGGGGGCCATGTCAAGCACGAGAAATGGCTCGGCGGAAAACGACTGGATCGCATCGGAAAGGCAGATCCATATTGTCGACATGGCTTTGGCAATGGGTTGCCCAGCCCGTGGCATTGGTGATCCAAGTACTGCAGGAAAAGCAGAACTTGGAGAACCCGTGCTGTTGCTTGAGGTCGTGTTTAAAGCAGTTATAGATGTGATCCCATCTATCTTGAGCCGGCAACCTAATGTATCAATGTTAGCAGTCTTCGCCCAGGCAACAGATAACGTGGACGCACTTTTCAACCTCCATAGAGCAGGTCGATACCAGGCAGCGTCCGTCTGTGGGCCGGAAAACTCCCTGATAGGCGACACGAGAATCGTCTGTCAAGAGGTTGATGAGGGCCTGAAGAGTAGAAATACCCTCGGGGCTCCTCAGGGGAGCCGCCTGCGCGAGAGTGTCGGCCAGTTGATCGCGTTCAAGGACCATGTGGCGGACAACGCGATCAAAATAGCTCCTTCGCCAGTCACCCCCGTCATATGCCACAGATTGAGCGTTATAAACTCTCTGCTGGCCTCTTTTGTATTTTTCACGCTCCTCATCGCGAAGTTTCCGTCGTTGATAGTACAGCCGGCCTTGCTGAGCTCTGAGCTCTTCGCGCTCTTCCTTTGCAGGAGCGGTCTTTATCCGGAAAGAAAGATCCTCTATCTCTTTGCAGAGTTCGACGTAGCCTTGATGCTTCTCTAGTTCCTCCAGCAACTTGGCCGGGAAGGAATGCAGAAGATCCGGATTTCTACCCATGGAAGCGGAGCGAAAATCTTCGGTGATGTCACGTCGAGGCTCCAGACCGAGGAATGCCGCTGCACCATCCACATTGCTCATGTCGTCCAGATAGTGACCAACAAGAGTCTTGGAGTTCCTGTGTCCGGCAAACTTCATGACCTGCCCGAGGGAGTAGCCGCCGTCTTCTACTGATTAGTTTCTGCGTCATGGGTAGTAGGAAGCTGGGGTAGCTTACCATCAACCTTGATAAGTTCCTCTCTGCGAGCGGCATGCAGACCCATGCCTCCAACAAAGTTCACCCGTTTTGCCCAGTCCGAACATTGGTGGCCCCACGCGTCCTTGTTTTAAGCCTTACTGGTAGGTCCTGTCTGGCACATCTCTGGAAAGATTTGGTAATTCAGAACGCCGTCGGCCCAGTCCATGATCCGATATTTCTCCTTCGGTGGCGGTCTGACTGCAAGCACATCCCTTACGGTCTTGAAATCTCGAAATGCACTATGCGAAACAAACATGGCTAGGAGGAACATGATGCTGTTGGCGAACAGAGGAGGGTTGGGCGTCATTCTCTCATAGAGTGGGTGCTTTGGCCTGCGTGTGACAATCCGTCAGCAACGAGAACCGAGATAAGACAGCTTCAACGTACTTCTTGGGAGTGTCTTGCATCCCCTTGGGAAAGTCCCTCTTGAACCCCACCTTGATATCGGGCTCTCCGTCCTTCCATCCAACCATGCAAAGCAGATCCTGTCCAAAACGGTCGGTGAGAAACTCCTCTTGCATCTCGCAGCGGCTACTACTTACACTATACTTTGCCATGCATATCTCCTGCAATTTTGCACTTGTGTAGCAGTACATGTTCAGGAGGCAAGAGAGATGCACTCGAACTCCTTCGTGGAAGTAATTGTGGTGATCATTCTGCCAAAAATGCTCCTGCAAGTGCACGAAATTTCGATGGTTAGGAACGTCGGCTCTTTTTCCTCTATTGACAGAGGAATCTTGTGCCTGAGAACATTCGCTATGTACTGTTCAGTGTCAGTAAACCATGAGAAGGAGGTTCAACAAGGATGGTCTAATAATCCTTACCGGAGTCATGGAGTCGTGAACATGTCTAGGGATGAGTTTCTTGGTCTCTCGTTCCCACGCGGACATGAATGATGGAATCTTCACTCGTATTGACTTGACAGTTGGCCTTTTGAGCTTTTTGTCAAGGCGGCCTAGTCGAGCGTCCGACGGCCTCCGCGAAGTCCTTCATTGTTTCCATCGTGCGTGGGTCTGAGCCTGGATACTTTCTGAGGTACCTAGGAGGTGTGAGTTGAACCAAGGTCAAGGCGGATTGTAAACCTACGCAAACCACACACTCATCATCTTAGCGTACTGTGGCTTGGTGATGGAAGCAAGCTCTCTGTAGACAGGCGTGTTATCGATTCCTGATTTATCCTCAGGGAGACCGTCCTGGATGGCCGTGTCGATCAAGTCGTCTGGGTCAAAGCCCTCACAGCCGCCTTTCCTGCACGAGGGATTCATGGTGTAGAAGGACTTTGGTGGGTAGTTGAGAAGGGTGGAGGATGGACGGGAGAAGCTGAGAGGGCTGATTTATAGACGTCTTCAGACACATGGACGTTTAATCTAGGAAGGCAAATGGAAAGATCGCCCCAAATCCTTCAGGCTGACTCGACTCCTCTTGATGTAATACTTGGCCAAGTCAGACGCATTGATGCTCAAGGGATGCTTTTCGTCTTAGACCCTGACATCCAGGTCTTGTCCAAGCGTCTCCGCTCATTTTCCCATGTCGCCGTCAGCGACAAGTATCAAGCGGGCAGATGCATGGGGGGCTATGTAAAATATGGAGACAGGGTATGTACTGCGAGGGTCTGGGTAGTAAGTGCGAATAATCGAGGTGTCCCAGTTCTGCGCCCTTGTTGGTTTTGGGGGGGGGGGGTTTTCGGCCCCTCCCAGAAGTTGACAATTTTTGACGAGACTGTGTCTCTTGATTTGGGGTCAGGGTGAGCAGAGGTGGGCCGAAACTGAACCGGGACTGAACCGGCCTGAATTTGTCCTGAGCAAAAGCGGTGGTGCCTTAGGTAAGCGTGATGGCTTGCGGATGTCTGGATTGGGGTCATATTACAACCATAATAAACGGCACATTATCAACACATCACAGCATCACAACCCAAGGCTAACACAGTGGCTTGACTTAGATGTCTACTTTGACTTGGCAGGCAGCCCACGAAAAGAATCATATAATTCAACCTCAGTACTGGTGGATAGTTTAAGTGATTGCCGGCATCTGGAATAATTCCCCGCCTCTGGGCTTACGAAATAACAAGCTCCCACGAGACGCATATCACATACGTGCCAGTCAAATTCAGAGACTCTATCAAACTAGGTTCTAGGTGCCGTCTCAAACTTTTCCATTGCCGAAGCCTCCAGGATTCCCTCATCAACTAACTTTTGAGCAAACCACTGTGCCCAAGTCTGACAATTAGGAGCAGGTTCGAGGGTCGAGTTGGCGATCTCCTCCATACGCGCAAGTGTCGATTTGTTGGTATAACCCAAAATGAACGAGCTGACGGCCTCACCTGGACTGGGGCAAATGGTTTTCTTGACATCGACGTAGAATCCATGAAAGTGATTTCCCAGTGTGTTGAATAGCGTTCCTTCTTGTGTCACGTCTCGGGATACGAGGATTGCCCAGTGGCCGGGGATGGGCACGTACTCGTGAGAGACGAGTAGCATTACCTGGAGGCGGGTCATGTTAAAGTTGCGTGAGTTTTGTGAAATTGAGGTTTCTTCAACGTTGCGATTATCACAGGTATTAATGGCGATTCTCCTTGGTAGGTCGGAGGCTCAAGTTGTACATGCAAGGTCACACGAGAGGCAGACTTTATAGCTCGCGTGTTTGCGTCCGTGATCAACATTCCACCAGATTTTTCTATTACTAGAACATCAGCAATCATCGTCAGCGCAGAAAGTCAGTTAGGGGAGCGGGCCCACTGCCAGACATTACCCTGATTATCAACGTGATCAGTGATGAGGTCTCATAGACCGGTCTAGGTCATCCATCAAGGTAATGAATTAGGATCAAACGGAAAGAACACGACACAGCAGATGAAGTCAAGGTCTGTTACTTGGCTGATTCATTGCATTATTAACTGTCTACTATGACTTGGTATATGACGTCCTCTCTATCACCTTTGTAAAATCCTTCTCAGTACTATTCAGCGACGGATTCGAGCTCGATGAAGGATCAGGATATCTAGGATCCCTTTCTGCGCCATCATCGACTTCAACAACAACAGACGTAACCATGTCCATCTGGATGGCAGGTCCCCGCAGTGACTCTTGGCTGATAGTCCTTGCCAAACCCTTCCCTCTTCGTGGTTCATGACCGCTTGATCGTCCTGACCATGTCCACCAACCTCCTGCGTTGTCGTTTTCTTGGCTGTGTTGATGACCACCCTGAATCGAGATGGTGTTGCCGAAGCGCCGGTTCATGGGTGTCTTTAGGAATGCAAAGGTTCCCAAGCCAATGTCCTTCGAGTCGACTTCGTATTTGGACGCAAAGATGATGACGTTTCGGGTTGTGCCAAAGAGGAGGCAGTCGAAAGATCCGTTCGAAGCAATCATTGCACCAGCAAAACAGAAATAACCGTTGGGCACGTTAGCCCCGGCCATCGTCGCGATACGACCCGCGGCTAGAGGAAGGGTACAGAGAACGTAGATGACGGGGTAGATGAGGAAGGCAGGGTTGCGGCTAAGCTGGAGCTGAGCGTTGTCCTCGTCGTCGTCGGAAGATCCAGCCCGAGCTTGGCGGCGAATGTTGAGGAAGATGATGGTGTAGAGGATCGAGGTTGTGCCAAGGGCGAGAAAGATGAAGAGGTAGTGTGTTAGTAGTCGTAGGTTCTCATATCGTCGGTTCATCCAGCACTAGTTCAAGTCAGTGTCACAGCTCGTTCTGAAGACAGTGATACATACCCAGCTACCTGCGCGGACAAAGAATCCACCATACTCGGCTCCGTTACTAGTCGCAGCGATGGGTGCAAAGGATATGACATAGACGAATATCCAGATGGCGATAATAACCAGATACAGGGCCAACTGAGGGGTGCGACGACGCGAAACCACTGCCAGGTAGGTGTGGACGGCGATGGCAGTGATGAACATGCTCGATGCCAAGTCACCAAGCGATACAAAAAGTCCTTGGGTGTAACAGGTTGCAGTGCCGACGACGACGGCATCTCTGCGTAGCCATTCCACGTTGAGGAAGAAAGCTACTCCCTGATGCATGTCGGCCAGAAGCAGGTTGATAATGAGGATGAGGAACTGATTGGGTCGCTTCCGCCGTTTTTCAACATCCGCCTTCCCAGCGTCCTGATTCTCTCCATTGTTGGCGTTGTTATCGGTAAAAATGCCGTCGATGCCCAGTGTAAAGTCAAGGGCTCTCTGTATTGTGCCACCCTGCTGTTGGATGTGGCCGTCTTGCTGATTCCTGATGAAGAAATGCCATGTCGCAAGCTTATACACGAGGTAGAAGAAAAGGCCGCTAGAAGCAAAGAAGGAAATAAAGGCTAGGACGGTGATTGCGGTCAGGCCGTTGCGTAGATCGGATCCGAGGGGCTCTAGTGTACGGCTCTCGACGGGGAGATCGCCCCAAGCCATGGTGAAGATGCCAGCGGGAGTGAGCAGCCAAGAAACACTCTTGTTCAGCTTCTGTTGAAGAGAAGGTCAAAAGAACAGCATCCTGACAGATGCAGAGCCTCCGAAGTGCAGGAACCAGACTCTTTTGTCTTTCGGGGCAACACAAAGCGATGTTACGTTAAACCAGTCAGCTGGGCGGCGCAAACCATTGAGTTTAAAAGGGTCCCCTGCATCTCCTACGCTCGGATGCAGGACATCCTAGGCTCTAGCTTCGCCAAGAATTGCTTGAGGCTCTCGGCGATATGCCCCTGAACCAGAACCTTCCCGGCCGAGGCTAGCGTTGACACATTCTTTACGAACACCGCTTTGACCGCCGTTCGGTGCAGAATAACGCCGAGGTGAAGGGTTTTTTCAGAGCTTCTAGACGCTGGACCAGAACAATTACGGATTCTTTGATGGAATATTGTGACTAATGGCCCACTCGTAGGTGATGGACAACGCTATTGCTGCTCGAGTTCTCGCGAATCCGATCTGTTGTGCAGATCGATCACTCGCTTACATATCGTCTGGAGAATGCTCCAGCTTAGCCATGCAGCAGGATCAAAACCCTTGACCAGAACATCTCGCCTCGAATCCTATCATGCAACCATCCAGATTGCCTGCTGTGGGCAAGGGAATTTTGACAAGTGGCGCTCGCTAGCACGAGTCAGTTGTCTCCCCCATGTAACGGTGCCTCGTTGGCAAACGACCCTCGCTAGACCATTATCATATTGGGCGCTTAACTGTGTTTGGCGATGGCTTTAACTTTGGCGTTGACGCTAGTTTCCTTCAGCCCCTTCGGTTGGAAGAATGATCCTGAAACATGCCTCGGCAAATACGCAATCAGGTCATTAGCGGTGCATGGCATGAATATTCCTGACTCGAGTTTTATGTGTGTGTGTTTTTAATTGAATGTGACTTGGCCTGTGTGAGGGAGGCAAATTGTCGGTAGTTGTTTTGCGTGGCTTGCGAGCAGGGACTAAGACGCGATCCTCGGAGAAAAGCGATTCGTGGATTTCTAGATGCCGCGTTGCGTTATCTTGGTGTTCGTTTGACAGCCGAGCCGATTTTCAAGGGTCCAACCCCAACACAATGAAGGGTCCAAGCCTTGGAGAGGCAATTTGCTGCTTCCCAACGACGTGTCGGGTTGTTCGGAAAATTTGACTTCAACTAACAACCCATCCTCGTCCTTGGTTTGTTTCGTAACATAAGTGTCAAACAACTCTCTCATATTCACCTGGTGTCGAAGTTTGACTGTTGCATGGTGCGCTTGAGCAATGTTACCGTTAGAGGATCTGCGCCGACGGTGTCCCGCGGCGTCCGCTAAAGTTCGAGAATACGGATCCGACGACAGGGAACGCCTTCTTTCCCAGCTACATAGTTGAGATTGCATTATAAGAAACAATACGCAACTACAACTCTTAACATCGTTTCAAGGTGAAGTAGTTGTCGGGCGTGTAGTAAAAAAAGCCAGCCACACCGTCTTGATAAGCTTATCAGGTTCAGTCAATTGGGCCTACCTACCTATGTGAGAAAAAGCAAAAAAAGAAAATACGAGGTTAATGTCGGCGATCAAAGACTCAAGGCTCAGCCCGTAACTTGTTGACCAGATGCATGAAGAATGTTGCGTCAAGGTAACAGCCGTCACAAGAGTCTTGAGTCAATGGTCGATCGCAATTTGATGCGACAGCCTTGAACTTATCCAACCAACACAGCCATCATCGTCCTCTAAATTCTCTCTAAGTTTCATAGGAACCACCTATATCCTAGTTAAACTCCGAGTTAAACTGGTCAAAGTTCGTACGCGCAGTCATCAGCCACCGTGACGCAATTCAACCTTGATGGTTACCGCAACAAGCTTCAAGACGGTAGTATTGGACCAAGTCCCGGATTCAGTCACGGCACTATGACGCTTCCCCTTAGATGCTTTTTAATTCCTCGCGGCAGAGCCGTTAGCCTGTTCTCGTCTGAGTTGAAGAGAGAGGATGGTGGCCCTAACATGTAAACGGCAATCCCTTTCAACTGTCTGACGACACAGACCAGAATCAACCACTACCTTTCACCATTTTTTTTCTTCTTTTTCAAATGATTCTTATTTGTGCCTGGAAATTTCCCTGTTCTCCGACGCGACTGTGGTAATCTTTCTCAATATCCGCGATTTGAAAGAGGAGAGGCCAGGCCTTGCGAACCATCAACCAAAACATTAGGACCTAGATACACCACCACATCAGGTGTGATGCTATTAAAGTATTGATTTCTTTTTAAAAACACTAATTGATAGTGAAAGTTATGTTTAATTGTAGGAGTAGCTAGAAATCCTTCATTAAAAAATCAATTATTCTCATACTCTATATTAGGTTTTGCTTTTTCTGAAGCAACAGCTTTATTTGCCTTAATGATGGCACTATTATTATTATACGTGGTATAATGTTTTTATATAGATTCATTAAATATATGGATGCTATGCAATAAAGCTAGAAATAAAGCTAAAGCTACAAATTTAACTGGCGGCAATTCTATTATACAGGCTTGTTTTATAGTAAAAATATAACGCATACCTAGATAATTAGAAATTTTATTTTAAACTTATTCAAGGGAGAGTTCAGGCAGGGTGTTTGATAGGTCGGCTTAGAACCATCGATACTCCTCGTGTCATGTTAGATATGTCGAGATTCTGTAAAAGGTTATTCCTTTATTATACGCAACATTTCTTAAACACGTAATCATTTGTCAGTATAAGTTGAAACTAGAGATGATGGTATTTCTCATACACAAGAAAGAATTTGTGTTAATATAGCTTTTGTGGTAGAAATGCGACTATTCAGAAACCTCATGCCCTTTGCAACACTGGGCCACTCCACATTGGGAAACTTCGTTGCGAGAAGATTTCAAACAGGGAGTTCATTCGTGAGCAGAATAAAACTGACAGAGAATGCCGTCACATTCAGGATTTCACTTCTGTCGGCTGACTGTTCGCTTACCCCTGGCCAAGTCGGGGTCGGGCCAAATTCGTTAAGATCCGATGAGCTTCGGATGTTATCTCAACCCCACAGTTTGTCTTGCGAGGGCCCGACGATGGAAATTCGCGTAGATAATTCGTTTTCAAGTTCAAGTGTCGAGCTTCTCAAAATTACATAACTAAACACTCGGTACTAGTTGATAGGACTGAGAGAACATTGCCCAACAACCGGGCCGAAACTATGTAGCACCGTTGGAGGAACTGTTATCTAGTCGTTCTGATGATCCGTCGGCCTTCGGAAACTCTGACTAGCCATTACGTGTTTCAGACTGATGCTTTCTTTGCTCCGAATCCTCACGGCCTGCTTCGCACTCCCATTCACCCGATATTCCGATGTCTCAGACCCATCCTCCGCCAATCCTCACGTTCTTATTGTATCGATGACACTAACCCCTGTATGGGTGTTAAATACCGAGCCAGTAGGGATACATGGTTAACCACCGAGCCTTGTCGGGTATATACACCTTGCTACAGCCTAACAAGCAACCCGTAGAGACATACAAGATCAAGGTTATATAAGATCTGGATCCTTCTAGCACTTCACTGTATCATTCTCGAGTCACTCATCCTATCTCAACTCCCATCTCACACTATCCCTTTCAGATTCAAATCCAAAATGGCTCCCCTCCACGTCGGTGCCCTCCTCTTTGACTACCAGGCCATTGATGTCATTGGCCCAATCGACCTCCTCAACTCGTGTACCAAAATGTACATGAAAGCGCTCCAGCCCTTGAGTGGAGTAACGGAGGAAACAATTTCCCGTGCCCCCGAATTCGTCTTCCACCATATCGGCGTCGATAAAGAGCCATTCCGGTTGCTCTCGAGTGACATCACCGTTGTGCCCTCCTCGACTGTGGATGACTGTCCTGAGATCGACATCCTCGTGATCGGAGGTCCCGACCCCGTCAACTTCAAGCTGGACCCAAAGCATGCCGACTTTCTTCGAAAGCACGTGGCTGCTGGAAAGCTGCTATTTGCCAACTGCACCGGCGCAGCTGTTGTGGCGTCAACGGGTGTCTTGGACGGAAAGAATGCCACCATCAACAACTTGGCGTTCAAGCTGATGCAGCAACTATATCCCAATGTCAAGTGGGCCAACGACAAGAAGTGGGTTGTTGACGAAAATATTTGGACTGGTGGTGGTGCCGTTGCTGGAATGGACATGGTTTCTTACTGGATCAAGGAGAACTACGGAGAGGATGTGCTCACTCACGGAGGCTCTATGCTGGACTTTGAGCCCAGAGACATCAAGGGTGTTCAGAACGTTCTTCCCAAGAGATACGATGAGAGTGGAAACCAGCTCTTCACTCATGCGTTTCCTTAGGAGTACCTAGAGTGGCATGCGGATCGATAGATTGGGTTTTCAATATCTACATGGGTTACAAACGGGTTTTTCCACTCCATAGATTTGGTCGAAAATTGATAAGTGCCAGTTTCTAGTCGCGAGTCTTTCAATGCTGGATGGCAATTACCCGCCAAAGCAGCCGCTGTAGGCTGACACAAGTATTGAAGGTCATCTTGAACTGGTCTAGAACAAGCGAAACCCAATAGCAACTCGTGCAGGAGCAAAGCGCCAAGCGTATTCCGTCCATCCATCCCGATGTCACGAGGCTATGTCGGTGAGACAGCTGCTACATTGCAGCTGCGGCAAATACCTACCAAGATGTCCTTGGGCCTTCGACTTCTGCTGGAATCATTGGTCGATTAACATTGCCTAGTGAACGCCACTTACAGCGTTATGGACTCGTTACCAACGGCATACGCTTGGCCTATTCACCTATGAGCATAACCCAACTTCAGCCGCACGAGGCTCGCGGCTACGTGACTACCCCAGATATTAAAAGTATATTAAAGCGAAAAACAGTATTTATTTTAAATTTAAAAAGAAGGGCAGAAAGAGCCTCTCTCTTTTTACTCGGCAAGTTTCTTACAGAGGCCAGTGCGCTACGGAGACAGGAGGCGGACCCGGGCCGGCAAAGCACGGTGGTTGAGAAATTGCCGGCCCCTGAGCTCCGTCGGCTGGCGGACAACCGTGGTTAATACCACATCGACTCAATGCATGGGGACTGGGCGGTGGGACTCTATACCCCTACCAAAGCCCCGTTATCAAATAATCCAATGCCTTCAATGGGTGATAGCAGCGCGATAGCCAAAAGGGCATTGCAGGAGAGAGCCAAGCAAGAGTATCAAAATCCACCGTCCAGTCCCGATGTGTTGAGCCGATGCCTTGGCTGTTGGATTAGGGACAGTGCTTGGACTTGTTGATAGGTCATCTGTAAGTAGTTTGAGGCAATTCCAGAGAGGTAGACGCGGCAAACCCCGGTCATCAAGAAAGGGCCAGCTCAAGAAAGCCCGGCAAGTTGGTGTCCCCTTTGAAAGATGTAGAGCGATGACCTCTCTGCTGTAGAAGTACCTTGTGATACCCATGAGTGGATTTAATCGTTTTTCGTACACTCTCTTAGCACTTCCAAGAGCTCGTGACAACCTCCAGCTTTTACTGCTTTCAGATCCACAAGCGATGGCGGCTCATCTTGCAGACTTCAACGACAAAGATGTCTTGTTTACTTGTTGTTTACTCGGAATTCAACAAGAAAGACCAGACGCCAATAAAGAAAAGATGATCGCACATCTGCACCACTTGCTCAGCCAGTCCGCAGGCTGGGTCGACGTCTTGAAAGACGAGAACAGTACCCCCGACCAAGTACTCCCAGTCCTCACCACAACCTTCGTTGCCTACTGGCTCAACTGCAACGACTTTGAAGAATGGAGGCAAGAGACTTTGAAGCCATTCTGGGACGGCTTGCCGGATGATGCTGGCGTGTGGCGCGAGATCATGACTGTGCCCAAATCTCGACACATGTATTCGACAAGCCAACCCGTGGCGACTGGGATCGCCTCCATGCTTGGGCTCACGGTGACCTCTGACATGGGATACTGGGGCGTCTATCGACACCGCATAGCTCAAAACAAAGATCAGTACACGGATCCGTCTGACAAGTTCTCTTCACCTTACACGTCCAAGCCCTCATCAAAAGCGGGCGATGGGAAGAAGCTAGTGAATCTGGAGACTTCGTACCCAAACGCCATCCGAAGAGGGCGATTCAAGATCTCCAAGATCCCTGAGAATCTCTGCTTCGTGCGCGAAATGCAGAGCCACCTTGGCGCATCCGAAGAGGAGCTCCAAAACTGGCACGACAGCTTGAAGCCGCCTTTTCGGTCCTGGGTTGATCATTTGGCGACGGAAAGGAACAAGAATGGTATTGTGTCTTTTTCAACCCATCTGGCACAGCAATTGCACCATGGTCAGGACTGCTCATCGAAAGCGTCAAATTCTTTTTTGCCAGAAGCGCACCAACTCTTATACTGTCTCGACCTGGCCGACTTTGAGCTCTCGGGGCGCTCCTTCAAAGAACATGTAGCTCTCAGAAATGCCATGATGACCTTATATGGCCCAGGTGGTAGATTCTTTGGCCAATCTAAGCTTCACCTAGTAGTAGAGGTCTCTGTATTAAAGTCGACGGACCTTGAGGCTGAGTACATTGGATGCAGGGAGGGAACGAGATTAATGAAACTTGAGGACCTGTGAAAGCGGCATAGCCATGTAAATTTACAACCATTTTGCAGAAGAAAAGGAACCTGTGTCAGTCATTGATATCGTACTACCCGCTCTACGGTTAATCTTGGACCATGTAGTCATCACGCACGGCAAACCATCCATCGTCGCCGTCGTGTCGAGTCTCGGCAGCTCCACAAGGTGCGCCAAGACTTGATCCTGTCAAGGAGGGCCGGCCACAGCGGAAAAGCCGCTGTTGTCCACACCTTGTGACTTTCCAGGCCCCTGGCGGTAGGAGTTGGCCCGAAGCAGGAAAACGAAGCACCCAGGGCGCGTCAGTCTCCTCTTTTGTCCAAAGCGAACATCCAGATTAGTAAAGCATCCCACTTGATAAGCCATCCCACTTAGTGAAGCTAGAGATAAGGAGGTCTCGCTTGTTGTATAGAGGAGCCTTATCCTCGCAGGCTGTCAATGAGTAGCGTTGTGCCACTCATCTCTCACTCTCCGTATCGCCATTGTCATTATCCTCTTACCTTTGAAACTGCCAGACACTAGAGCTCTGGCGTATTCAAAATGTCCAAGTCTTCAGTCTTGGATATGCTCAGAGTTGCCGTTGTTCAGCATGAGCCTGAATGGATGGACTTGCAAGGCTCAGTCAACAAAGCATGCTCCATCATTGCAGAGGCGGCACAGAACGGGGCAAAGCTTGTCGCGTTTCCAGAAGCGTTTATCCCTGGCTATCCCGCCTGGCTGGCGTGAGCTCATATTTGTCCCCTCCTGCATGAGGCTGCTCTTGCTGACACTGAACAGGAGCCAGCCAATGAACGCCAAAATGCACGCCGACTATATTAAGAACTCACTTGTAGTTGATTCAGAAGAGATGGCCAAGATCCAAGCTTGTGCAGCGAAAAACCACATCGTGGTAAGCTTAGGGTATTCTGAAAATGACCATAACTCCCTCTTTATCGGCCAAGCTATTATCGACTTAGACGGCGAGATCCTTGTCAGGCGTCGGAAGATCAAGGCAACACATCTCGAGAGAGCAATTTTTGGAGATGCTTCTGGGGACAGCTTGCTTAACGTGGCCGCCACTGGGATAGGAAGACGTGTTGGAACCTTGGCGTGTTGGGAACATTGCCAGCCGTTACTTAAATACCACACGGCAACCCATAGAGAGGAGATTCATTGTGCCGCATGGCCTCCCCTGTTTCCTCACGCTGGCCCAGAGTTGTACTCGCTGGCACAAGAAGGTACGCCCAAAATGTCTGACAGATGGACTAGAGTTGCTGACAATGACAAGGAGCCCTGGTATTGGCACAGGCATATGCTATCGAAACCCAGACCTTTACGCTTCACTCATCTACCGTCTTAACCGAGAAGGGCATCGAAAAGCTGGGCTCGAGGGGGGGGCTTCTCATGTCCAAGCCAGGCGGTGGGACTTCAGCAGTTATCCGCCCTGATGGCAAGATCATTTCCACGCCTCTAGACCCTACTGCCGAAGGCCTCGTCTACGCCGATCTGAACATGGATCAAGGTATCATGGCGCGTAGCTACCTCGACATCTGTGGACATTACAGCCGTCCCGATCTGCTTTGGCTGGGCTGCGACACGAGGGTACGGAAACACAAGGTCGATGCCAACAGGTCTGGCTCCAGTCACGGGCCTGAGTCTTGGGCAACCGTCACTTCTGGTAGTGGAAACAAGGTGCAGGATGAAACGGATGTTTCCTGAGTGTCCCATCACTTTTGGTTCATCCATCTCGACAGCGTCTCCAGAAGAGGCTATCAGATACAATAAGGGACACGGTCACCGGATGTCCCATCATCGAAGGTAGACTGCTAGACATAAAGCTTTTGTTATGCCCTTTGTTTGTGCGCTTTTGGTTTTTTGAAAAGGAGTCTCGTTGTGAATGGCCCCTCCCTTCTCCTTCACATCCCACAAGGATGAGGCTCCCTCTTCAGCACAGTTTTGCTATCTGAGACTGGACCTTGTTAGATCAGAACTCTCGGAAGGAAGCAACTAGCCTGGGAACTCTTCGGTATAGTGTCGCTGCGCTCGTGGCGGGAGGAAAAGAAAAAAAAATGGCAAAAAAGCATATGTTTACCTAGTCAGTTTAAACGTTGCGTACCATCCTGTGCCATGTGGTTTGAGATTGCATTGCCACATCAATGCAGCTAGTTTCAGTAGCAAATACACGGTTTGCGCACGGTACAATCATCATATATGCATCTTCACTGCCTGTTCTAGTTCAAACTTGACACATCACCCCCGTACGCAACCTTTCGCAGATTGTCCTGACTGCACTCAGAAAGGGACTTGATGCCGCCCACACACATGGTGAGGTCAAGATCCGCCAGTATCCCTTTAACAACCTCCCTCGCACCCTCCTTGCCGGCAATCCCAAAGCCATAGATCCACGGCCGACCTAGCAACACCGCCTTGGCTCCTAGGCTCAAAGCTTTAACGATGTCTGCTCCAGTTCTCACACCAGAATCATAAAGGATCGTGAGCTTGTCGCCCACAGCCTCAGCAATTTCCGGCAGCACCTCCAGGGCACCGATGGCTCCGTCAACCTGCCTGCCTCCGTGATTGCTCACCACGATTCCGTTGACGCCAGCAGCGACAGCTAACTTGGCATCCTCGACGTGCTGGACCCCTTTGAGAATTATTGGCCCCTCCCAGTGTTTCTTGAGCAACTCCAAGTCTTCCCAGATGTGAGCTTTCCCAGAGAGAGCATCGGCACTCCACTCATGAGCAGCTGCGTCGAGGTCCTGCTCAATTGTCCGCCCTCCATTCTTTCTTTTGAACTCTTCCATGAAAACAGGATCTGAAAGTCCGACCTGGCTGCCAACTCCTTTCAAGAACGGAGAGAAACCAACGTCAAGGTCCCAAGGCCGCCACCCTAAGGACACAGTGTCGAGGGTGACCATGAGGGCAGTGAATCCATTCTTTCTGGCTCGCTGGAGCAGAGAAATGGTGATGGCATCCGTACGTGGCCAGTAGAGCTGAAACCAACGATGGCCATCTCCATTCGCGGCAGCAACATCTTCGATCGACGTGGTTGCCGCAGTGCTCATGATGTAAGGTACGTTGAGCTCCCTCGCGAGGCTGGCCATTCCCACCTCACCGTCAGGATGGTAGACCTTCTGCACGCCAATGGGTGCAAAGAGGACAGGAGTTGGGTACCTGACGCCAAAGAGGTCGACGGAAAGATCACGGACGCTCACATCCCTCATGTATCTGGGAATGAGTCGCCACTGACGAAAAGCAAGTCGGTTTGCCACGAGAGTCGCCCTCTCTCCAGCAGCTCCAGCAACGAAACGATAACTGCGGCTCGACATGTGCTCTTTCGCCTGCTTTTCAAGCTCTGAGGGATCAGTGGTAACCGTGAGAAGCACATTTTTGTAAGCCGCATTGACAAATATTTCGCCTTGGTAGGCAGAGTACGTAGAAGAAGACATGCTTGTTGATGTCGGAAAAAAAGTACTCTGGTATTTCGCGGTTGTGGGTTGGAGATCCTAGGTATCAATCACGTTGCTTCGGCTCGCTGGGCAGAGGCCGATAAAGTAGGAAGTTTCACAGTTCCCTGCCTCAACATCTCGTAAGGTTACATCTGGGGGACACCAGCGACGTGGCAGACCCTCAAGCCGGCATCACCTCCGCTCGGGTTTACCGCTGACGGTCGTGCCGGGCCACGGTTCAAACCGGCTGCACCGTTCGCCGGGCACCCACCCGGCGAAACCGGGTACTACTGATCACTTTTTCTGGTTGGCCTTGGTGGAGGGAGGGTGCTAGTCACTCAGCAATGAGTCTGTGATGATTTAAACTGTTAGATGTGCTAAAGCAGCTAGAGATGGCAAAGCAGTTTCGTCAACACCACTTCTGAAACAACATACAACCATGTCCGACATCCCTTCTCAACATCTCCCTCCTTTCCCAGAGGGTCTTCCAGAAGCTCCGATTGCCTTTATTTCATCCCAGAAGCTCCTGGACCACGATGAAGCCACCAATGATGCAGTCATCAAAGCCTGCCAGACCTACGGCTTTTTCTATCTCAACCTGAATGACTCGGCCAGGGGTCGCAACATAGTTGACCAAGTCAACCAAATTTACAAACTGACCGAGAGCACATTCGATATCCCCTTGAGCGAGAAAGACAAATACAACGTCAATAAGAGCGGTTCGCAATTTGGCTACAAAGCGGCCGGGACCGTCAAGCTCACAGATCGCAATCGCCGGCCTGACACGACCGAGTTCTTCAATATCGGGAAAGATCACCTTTTTGGCTTCACCGAGTCTTGGTCTTATCCGAAAGTCATCGAAGAACACAGACAACTGCTGAAAGACTTTACCGAGGATGTCCACCGAGCAGCCTTGACAATCCTTCGTGTACTCGCTGCCAAGCTCAACATCCCAGAGAATTCCTTCACTGACCTCAATCGCTTTGAGGATCCTTCTGGTAGCCATGTTCG
The DNA here is from genome assembly GCA_030779245.1 of Fusarium sp. MBC 438. Classification (NCBI taxonomy): domain Eukaryota; kingdom Fungi; phylum Ascomycota; class Sordariomycetes; order Hypocreales; family Nectriaceae; genus Fusarium; species Fusarium sp. MBC 438. The sequence continues at coordinate 21,037 of JAPFTB010000005.1, forward strand.
CCTTACAAAGAAGACTGTGCACCCGGACATTCAGGATGGTATTGGTCTTCCTTCTCACACCGACTTTGGCAGCGTAACAGTCTTGTTCAACTGGCTTGGCGGCTTGCAAATCGAGTCTCGCACTCCCGGACGGGTTGGCGAGTGGGAATATGTGCGGCCTGTACCAGGTCACGCCATCATCAACTTGGGTGATGCGATGGTAAAGTTTACGAATGGCGCGCTGAAGAGCGCTAAACATCGTGTTGTTCCTATTCCTGGAGAGCAAGGGGAATTCGACCGCATCAGCGTTGTCTATTTTGTGAGACCCGCAAACAATGCTTTGATGAGGCCGCTGGATAAGTTCGAGCTGGGAAATCATATCAAGGTAGGCGGGAAAGTGAGCATGGGAGATGACGATGGTCGTGTTTTCACAGCTGCTGAGTGGCTAGAGAGACGCAAGATTCAGATGGCTTCATAATTAGAGCTGTGAGAGCCAAAGAGCACAAGTGCTGAGTGTAGTATAAGTGTCTTCTGACTGACGATATGGAAGGCATTAGGGAGGATAGAATACCTAGGGACTCTAAGGATGTATTTACCTAACCCCTCAATTTGCGTCGGACGAGCATTCAGAGACTATGACTATCTTACCCGGGTTCGATATTACTATACATCGAACCACTACCTTTAGCAAGTGCTCCTTATAGGTGTGTTATTACATACTTTATCCTTAGTAATATAAATAATTTATATACTTCTAAAGTA
>JAPFTB010000006.1:0-45283 GCA_030779245.1 Fusarium sp. MBC 438
AGGCAGGGGCGTCGCTACGGTAGGCTTAGCAGGCTGCACTGCAGATGGCTGTCGGCTCGTGGGCGGCGGGACGCTGGATTGAGTAGAGGGAGGGGCAGGCGAAGGAATTCCGGCGGTAGGAGCTTGTGCCGACGCGGGGGGGATACCGGGTTGCTGCTTGGCTCCTCGGTGGGAGAAGTTGAAACCCTGGGCGCGCATCTCTGTACCAATTCGGCCGTCTTGGATCTCTAGGACAAGATAGCCGAAGGCGGCATCAGCAAGGTTGAAGTTCCACATGTTCTTGAATGCACTCTCGTCGACTTGGCCGAGAGCTGCCTGGCCAGCGACAGGGCCGCCGAAGGGGTTGCCGCCTGCAGCAGTGGTGGGCATCTTCTCGACAAGCTGGAGGGCATTCTTAAGGAGGTTCTGTTGGGCCTCGTTCTGCTGGATGGCGGGCTCAACCTCACCCTTGACCGTCTCCCAGACGTCGTTGAAGGAAGCCTTGGAGGCGGCAAGCTTGCCTCGGTAGTGGTCGAGAGTAGGGTTGACGCTGAACTCGTTGTAGGAGCTACCGTATCGGAAGTGAAGACCGGCGGAGATAGAGAAGTCGGCCTTGAGCGTCACTGAGAGCTGGTTCAGGATACCCTCTCGCGCAGGAGAGGCGTGTGTGACAAAGATACGGGTCTCAGTAGGATCGTAGACTCTGTGAGCAGTGTCAACGAGCTCTCCCATCTGCAGGAGAGTCGTCCACATGGTTCCCTGTCCACCAGCAATAGTGGTGCGACCCTCACCGTTGTCGAAGAGCTTGTGCATGACAACAGCACCACCAAGACCGAGTAGTCTCAGCTTGACGCCACCAACCTCCAAGAGCATCGATCGGGCCTCATCGATAATGTGCAGGTTGGGAACCTTGTACTCGCCGGTTCGGAACTTCTCTAGTACTCGGACATCCTCACAAGCACCCCAGACAGTGTAGACGGGAACATCGAGCTTGAGCTCCCCGCTGATGAGGAGAGGGAGTTCTGAGAGAGGCAGCTCGCTAGGGGGGAATCGAGTCTTGACGGGGCCGGGGCCGCCTTGTTGGATGGCCTTCTTGACGGGCTCGGAGATCAGGGGCGAATATTGGGCGACATGCTTAAGCGTCTTCTCGGCGATTCGTTCCAGGGAAGTGTCGTCGTAAAAACCAAAATCACCAGTGTGGATGATGTGGTCAGCCCGGGCTTGTTTCGCAAGGTCGTTGAGTGATCTCAGGTTTCCTAACACACAACTCAGCAATGTCCCAGTCCTTATCGTCGAAGAAACGAACCTCGCACATCGGCAATGCAGAGAACTCTTATGGGACCTGTTTGGATAACACGGCCCTGGTTTGGCAGAAGAGGCGCGGCACCGTGGGGAGGGAGGCCGCCGCTCGCACCGTTCTGGAGGTAGCTCGAGCCTGGGTTATTGTATGGTCGCGGCTGTCTTTGGTCAGCGATCGAGTTCGTCCGGCAGTATCTCGAATGTCTGCCTGGGTAACTCTGGGAACTCGACGAGCGCCTCATCGCGAAAATGGGTGTAGAGCCTCGCGGTCGAGACCATCAAACAGGGCGCAACAGCGGGACAACACGCGAGCGGGGGAGGGAGATGAGGAGGTAGAGGCAGCGCCCGAAAAAGGGCAGAGGAGTAAATGGGCCGCAGGTGGTCATCCATCCCCAAGGCCTTGACGATAGGAAGCTGCGACCTCGTTGAAGAGGACACTTGGGGAGGTGCGAGGGAGATGGATAGGCAAGATCATAGAAGGAACCATCTGAGGCACTCACAGCAGCCATTCTATCAATCAACTGATTCTTTGCGCTCGAAGCCGGTCGGGGGATCGCGTGGTCGACGTATCGCGCAGGTCAGGGTAAGCTCGAGGGAGAAGGGAGCTCCGGGGGAGGGATATGGATGGGTATCAAAAGAAGGTGACGATGAGGAATGGAGGATGGGGAGGCAATCACGGGGAGGTGGATTTTCGCAGCTCCAGCAAGGCTCTAGAGGTAGAGATAATTTCTAGAGGTGGCCCCAAGAATCGGGAGAAGACGCCGTTGCCTGATTGGGTTTAGCCCCTCAGCTTTCACCTGTGACGATGTACCTGTCCGCTGGCACAGTCACCTTTGGGTTAGGCCAGGGGAGAGAGCTCAGTAGCGGTTAATGTTCGGCGGTGTTGACGTTGCTGGCCGTAGGAGTCAGTCAAAAGCTGAGGATACACCTACCCGGGAGCTGCGACGACACTTGCAGGTGTTGTGCGTTTGTCTTGTCCGGTTTCCAACAATTGCGCTTAATTTTGATGTGAAACGATGGACAACTATGCTTTTTGCCAAGACTAAGCATTCTTTCAATGTATTGTAAGTAGGTAGGTGCTCATGCTCTTTAAATGTATGCTGGCTGGTGGTTCTCGTGCAGTGATTCACGCCGCTCTCAAGCTCTGTGTTAAACGGCTACCATTCTACATGATGGATATCTACTTGCACGAGTGCCCAATCACCGTCTTGCTGGTGCCATACAGACCTGACATATGGGGTTTACCAAACGTTCAAATCAGAGCAACACTGGAACATTTGTTGCTTCACTCTGCTGCAAGTACTCGTGTATGAGAAGTGTCATGATGTGACGCTGGAGCCTCCCTGTTCTGAAGTCGCAGTTGCGCATTTCCAACTTGCAGAGTAGGACATATGTGATCTGCGCAAACGCAGCACTCCGGCCTAGGCAGCACAGAAAGCTGTTGTCTCATGACTGGGTGCAGATCAGACATCAACCAAGGAAAACTTGCAGGTGGTTGGGTGCAGCTCAATGTCCATGTTCCATAGAAGCCTGCTTAACTTACACGGACAAGAAGCATGGGAACAAAATGTCTCGAACAAACTTGACTGTGATAAGGCAGAGCGCATATATCTGCCATAGTCACGCATTTGACAAAGAGCTGTGAGAATGGATTAGGAAAACATTAATGATGACCAGGTGTAGTCCAGATGAACTTGACCGACGGGGAAGCGAGAACCAGCCAACGCCAACGAGTGGTCCCATAGCCGCCCAGGAGCTGCGATAGCCCGAGTTGACGATGGCAGAAACGACATCACTGACCACAAAAGATCAGACCCATGGGGAGAAAAGCCCATGATAGGTGGAGCTCAACCACCCAAAGAAATGACGAGGGCGCTTGGAAGGGAGGCTATCGCCAGGACAGGCAAGGAGGCAGATGCGGAGTGGTGCGACTTTAGTTAAGCCACCGGGTTGTTGGGCATCTTGTGGCGGGGTTGCCGACCAGGTTGTCCCACGTCTCTTTGCCTTACATTGAAGCGCCGGATTCAACAAGACAGGGCTGCATGAAACGCCTTGATACAATTGACAAGAAGGAGAGGGAAATACGATCCGACACAGGGGATCATTGTTCCAGAAGGATCAGGGTAAGCAACAAGCTTTGATGTTCGGTAAATTTCTAGTTCTTAGGTGAGGCGGTTTAAGGTCCACCCTGGTAGCGCAGATCCATGCCGATTCGATTTGCAATGGAACTCCTTGTTTGTTACAAGGGCCTTGCCATGGAATGGGTGACCGAGAATTGTATCACAAGTTGGTGATCAGGTAGTGGAATAGCCTGCCGCACTCATTGCTACAAAGGTCGTCCACATTGAGCGTGGCCCCGAGATACCTCTGTTGGTAGCTGGTGTGTTGTCAGTATCCATGCATGAACATCACCTACGCTTGTCATGTCTACGTATGCTTCCCAATGTCAGGTCCAGTGTCAGGTCTGGCGAAGTAGTCACGCTCAGGCGGAGCTATTAATGGTATTTATGTCCAACAAGTACTCAATCAAGAATGGCTGCAATGCCAAATGCAGGTCTTGCTTGAAAACAAAGCAGCTGGCACGGAACCTGAAGCCAACACATCGTATAAGTGAGGCCCTTGTGATTACAACCCGCGGCCTTGTCTCTGAGTGGAACAATTATAGCTCCTGGATGTCACAGAGCTCAGCCTCCTTAGGCCACCCAGCTTCCATCTTGGGCGAGTGTCTACCCTTTTCTACTGTAGAACTTGTCTGGGTACTAAAACAAGACATTCATCACGAGACGGCCTAGAATGTTCGCGACGCACACCTGGGACTGTTTCCATGGCCACCACCAACCACGGTTTTCATACCCGATGTATTTACCCAGTTCACCTGACAGCCAAATTAACCATCATTCGACCATTCCACACAGAAGACTAGATGCCACACCCGACGTTGAATTCGTTGATTGTATCGTATGCCGGAAGTCGGAGACATTCATGTGGCCGAGCTGCGGCCTAACCAAGCAGCTTGGACCCTTTTTCAGGGTTCTTTCATTTGAGCTCGTGGTGACATGGCCGCGCATGGAGGTGCTCAGAGATCAATCAAGTCAGAAAGAAAGAGATGACTTGCTCTTCCAAAGTCATTCACCGCCTCCACGACCATGTCCATACGAATCTGGAACTTATATGGCCCTTAAATCTGCCGTAGTGGAGTTAACGGACCTTATCTCCATCCTGGATATTGACAGCCAGTTCTCGGTCTAAAAGAACCTTGGAACGCCCGCCCAGGAACCTGGCGCTCGGTTGGTCCATTGATTACTGCCAGAGAGCTCCAACTCGCTGTACCGCCCCGACGGACGCCAGCTTTAGCGCCAGATAGCGCTGTGATGCAGTGGAACAGCCCGCTGGCAACCGCTGGAGGCGCCACGTGACACGTCTCATGCCCTGGTCAAGCGTCCTTTGATTGCGGAACACTACCCTTTCCAGGGCCATCCCATCCGACAGTATCTCGCCTTTGGGTGCTCATTGAACTAGGCTCGACTGTCTCCCTTGAACGACCCTTTGTCTATTTCCAAGTGTAGCCGTATCTCCTACAAGACGTCCCGACGATCACGACCCTTTCGAAGACGCCCACATCGACTCTGGCAGCCCGTCATTTGATGCCAAGGGACCCTTGACGTACAGCGTCCAGACCAGCGGCTCCTCCCTTGGCCACCTCCCATGCGACAACAGACTTCGCGAGAACACCGACTCAGGAGGTGACTGCACCTCTCTTATCCTCGACTCAACCGACCCTACGTCCTCCTGCGCCGCCCGAACCGTGGTGCTCGTACGCCCATGATAGCGCAGCACAAGCCTTGAGTATCGCCTTGACAGCCAAGCCAGGAAACCGCGGAGGCTATCGAGGGTGTGTAGGCCTCCGTTGAGGCCCCCCCAGCCGTCGATGATGGTACGTCTCATCATCCCCAGTCGCCAGTCTTGCGGTGCCGTGAAAACTCTTGACTCTGGCCTTCGATACCTCTGATCTCAACCGGATCTTGTCATGGCCCTTTCATCGCTCGTCCCCATCATCACATGGTTTTGTCATCGCCACCCTTGCTGATCCCAAGTCTACAGACCTCATCTCGACCCCGCGGCGATGTTGGCGACAGCTTTGCCCGTAGACGCGGTCATCTCTCTATTTCCGACCCAAGCCATCATGTCACCGAGGCTATCGGCACCCTTTACGGCGATGAAGACGACTCGGGATCCGAAGGTGGCCGACCACTGAGCGACGGCCGGCCACTGAGCTTCATCGGAGGTCCATCGCCCTACCAAGAGCAGCTTCCACGACCTCCCCCAGAGGATCAGCTTTTGTCTGTCGACACTCGAAGGGGATTCCCGCGCTCCGAAGCCGATGCACCCGTTCTCGACACTACGTCCATTAACGGTGGCCCAGGCAAAAAACCTCAAGCGCTTTCGCCAACCCAACGAAGCAACTCGTTTGAACAATCGCCTAAATCGCCCCTCTCCCCAACTCTGTCGCTTCGTGATGTTCAGGACTCTCAGTTTTCCTTAACCAACATCGACAACCCGAATGATATTGCTCAGGAACTGAGCAACCTGCAAGCCCTGAGACGGTTATCCATGGACGTTGGAAACAACAAGGATCCAGATTTGCCGCCCATGTCCTTGATGGCTATGCCAGCGATCGCTCCGACCGGAGATGATGACGAAAACGACCCTTCGAGATTGCTCTGGGTTCCGGCAAGGGTGCACCCTGAGCTCGCACCGACCGAATTCAAGTCATTCCTCGAGAACCGAGTCCATTCGATCCGACGAAGATCCGGTGATTCCTTCCTCTCCGCTGATAGCGAGACAAGCCAGACCGACTCGACATCTGGAGGCTTGAGGCGGAAAAAGTCGATGCTATCACGTCAGATCGACAACTCCGGAGGGTACGTTGACGGCGCTGATCGGCTGGAGAGGAAACGTTCCCGCGGCCATAGCCATGAGCTTAGCCTAGAGGAGCTCGTCAAGGATCCCACAAAGGCTGTACAGAAGTTTGCACAAGAGTCTCAAGTTCCACCAACAGGCCCCGAGAGTAGTGCAGACGACATGCCGATATTGCCTGCGGTCCCGGGAATGGGCCTTCGCAGATCAACACGCACACAATACCGGAAGGGTGGAAGTTTACGTTCGGGTGGCCCCCTCTCAAGGCGTGCTGGACATCGGCATCAGCCAAGCCAATCCACCGAATCACTCTCGTCCACCTTGGATGCCCCCAAGGGTCTTGGACTCACACGAGTCCAGTCAGAGCCCCTGTCAGAAAACCATTCGCGTCCAAATCGCTCAATCAAGCGAACACACAAGTTCTCACAAGAGTCACTGGGGGATTATGATTATGAAGGCACCACTCAGGACACAGAGGATAAGGGTGCAGCAATAGCTGGTGGGACGTTTCAAGACCAGCTCCCTATCCGGTCATCTTCGAATATGCCTACTATTGAAACATCAAACCATGATGAGGCTTCGCCTTTCCCCAAGCGATCATCGTCTCAGAAAACGGGCTCTCAGGCCGTTTCACAAGGGGCCTCTGAACCAGAACCACCTGTGGAGGAGTCTCCTCGCTCAAGCCGAAAGTCTGTGAGTCGACAGACAGTACCTCAGTCGTCACAACCACAGTATACTTCTCGCTCTTCATACCCTCAAGGCCAATCCTTGAGTGATAACTTGGCGGCAAACCCTGCACCCCTCCCTGGCGGCGGCGCGACCCGGACAGATAGCCTAACATTTATTCCCACATTACCCCAGGAGGAACGGAAACCAGAAAAGAAGTCAAAGAAGGACCGAGATGACGACTCTAGCTCTACCAAGTCCTCTGGAAGCGCCTGGAAATGGTTCAAGAGCGGGACCGATGACAAGGACAAGAAGAAGGAGGAGAGCAGAAAGTCCAAGACCAAGTCAGTTGGTGACAAGGGCCAAGACAACGCACGGCTGGACGTGATTCAGACTTCTATCGACAAGAATTCGTCAAAAGGTCGTGAAAGCCTGGTTCTTGATCGTGACAACGTTGAAAGTAAGCTGCAAGAGGAACGCAAGAAGGAAAGCAATCGCAAGAGCGACTCAAAGAGGGACAAGGACGGCATCTTTGCCTCTTTCTTTGGTGGAAGCAAGAAGAAGGAGGAGAAAGAGAAAGAGAAGAACGCCAAGAAGAGCCAACACCTCAAGGTTCCCGAGGAGCCGGTATACAAGCCCTTGGTCCCTGATATGGACTACCATTGGACTCGATTCCCTCTCTTGGAGGAGAGGGCGATCTACCGAATGGCCCACATCAAGTTGGCCAACCCCCGACGGTCACTCCTCAGCCAAGTGCTGCTGAGTAACTTTATGTACAGTTATTTGGCTATCGTACAAGCCATGCATCCTCAAATGAATGTGCCGATTTCTCCCCAGCAGAAGCGGTTGGAAGAGGAAGCTCGGCGGAAACAGCAAGAAGAGGAGTACCTGGCCCAGCAGAGGCAGGAGGAGCAAGATGCCCAGGATTCCATCGACCAATACAACTTCGATTATCACCGGGTAAGTATTCAATATCTTGGCCTCTTTCCAGCATTACTAACTCTTTCCAGGCGGCAGTGCAATATGCTGACTCTGGTAACGGAGAGGTGGATTATGTCGATGATGCTCAGATCTACGAAGATGAGCACGGCAACGACCACCATGATGACTACGACTACGATGGATCCGATGGTTATGGCCAGGGGGTCAAGGAGTACTACCAGTACCACGACACAGGAGACGATCGAGATCGTCGGCATGACAGGCGGGAAGACATGTGGTGACGGCCGGGGTAGTCGGGCACGACTTTGGCAGCAAACTCCATCCTTTATATATGTCATTTTTTTGTTGTTTTGATCATCACTGGCTATCGAGGCAAGTGCCTGATGGCAGTGTGTAGCGTTTTCAGTCCCTTACTTAGCATATGATGGAGTTTTGGGGAGATGAGCGCACGAGGGCGTCACAGGCTTGCAAAGGTGCATTCACAATTCTGTCTATTGGGATAGGAGTTGGTGATGAGGCTGGCGCGGACTGCACAATCATGGATGAGCCATCTCGCGTTCCTTCTCTGATTTTCTTTAGGTTCTCGCTCGGAATTGCGTCTGCAAGAAGTGTTTTTGGTTGGGATTTACTTGATCGATGGAGCAAAGGGATAAGCGTATATATTTTGCGAGGAAGCGATGTCAATGGCTGGCTCAGGTTCATGGAGGGTAGGCTCATCTCTGCTGGAGGCCACTGCTTGTGGTATGGAGGACGTTGGAGCCGCCATGAGCTGTGTGGCTGACTAGTTCATAGAGCAGTGTACTTGATGAGCAGCCTGCAATAGCGGATGAGGAACGAAGCTGTAGGATATGAACTAATAGAGATAAAATGGCAGGGTCGAATCCTTTGAGACAGCGAGTTCTGATAGACATAATACGAAGCTTTATTGCAGACAGCCTTTGGTCCCCAAGCCATGGCAAGACGGATAGCTACCCAACCGCATACCTGTCTACCTATTCTACTTGATTGGCCATGCTTGTCAGTCCACACCAATCCTCCCGAAGGATGCATCCATCTTCAGAATCAGCCCCTGAATATGAGTCGACTCGACGAAGGAACTGGCGCATACGACCACAGGCGCTAGAGAATACGGGATCCCGTCCGCTCTCCCATAGTCAAACTGGCGACCGCTGGAGTAGTAGTCGGGTCGGTGACGACCGGCGAATGCCCGGTGTTGTATGTTTCTTTTTTGTGCCGCTCTATCCTCCTTATCCGGGGATCAGTTCCGTCCACAAGCGGCTGGATGAAGCTGGTTGGTGGTGGTGCTGCGGCGAATACGAGGCTGAAGCCACTGCAGGACAACGATTTCGTCATGGCTGTCGTCAGCTTTTCCCACCGGCTTTTGGCCCGTTTGACGTCGTTGAGAAAGAGGGTAAATCGTTTTCCACATGCAGTAATGTGAGGAATGCTCTTTGTTGCGAATAGTTGCAAAAGAAGTTGTGGCTTTTTCTCAGCCCAAGTCTAACGAGCGGTATGGCTCTGACCCGAGAGCTAAACCCCGTTTAAAAAGTAAGAAATTGACCATGATGGCGGCATGTTCTCCCAGTTTTTTGTTGCTTGTATGCGTCTCTTTGATACGCCTTCTCGTTTCTTCTCATCAAATTCATTCCTTAGGATTCCCTCAGCTCCGTGTCTCGGGTAGTAGAGTTAGGTTCTTCCCTTCGTACATGCATGTGGCCGTGAACTTCAGTATACAATGGCCATGATAATAAGGCCCGCCACTATTCTCATGACACCTCACTTTCAAGCTGGTTCTTCTGCCGATCCTGACGTCTTGTCTTTGCTTTTGTGCATTTTGAATCCACTCAAGATGCGACCAAATGACTTTCTCCTCTCCGCCTTTGGGGTGTGCTCGGTGACGAGTGTGTCGACACGGTCCAGCGCATCGATAAAGATGTGAAACTCAGCATCGTCTTCGTAGCTCAGGTGTTCGTCCCGGAGAGCTAGGTATTCTGTTTCCAGATCGCGGAGTGAGGACTCGCTCGATGCTGTTGATGAGCATCGTCTCGTCTTGATGGGACTGCTGATGGGACTGCTGTTTGCGCTGCTGTCCGACATGATTGTGGAAAAGGGGGATTAAAGGTGATAAAAAAGAAGTGAAGTGAAGAAGCGTGAGTTGAAAAGTAGAATCGAGTTATCGGGGGCCCACCCGAACCGAAAGGAGATGTGGTGTTCCTGGATGGATGGAAAGAAGATGAGGAAAGATGGGTGGCAAGGGTGGATATATGTATCGGTAGACCAGACCAGGCCAGACCATTAAGCTCGGGAGGTGCAGGGAGGGGTAGCGCGACATGAATCCATCGGAAGAATCGTCTAGTGAAATATGATGAGAGCTGACATGTTGTGCTACTCTGCCGGCCTGTGCAATTGCGAATACTGCATCATGATTGTCAGCTTCGCCTCCCGATGTAGTACCAATCATGGCCTTGCCCGCACCCAGGTGCGTGGCGGAATCCTCGGCCCATATGCGCTACTTGCACATTCCTCTAGCCTGCTTGGTTAGCGAGGACCGAAGAGGTCATATCTTGTCCCCGGTCGTTTAATACCGGACCCTGTCCGCTAAGTCAGCTCTTGTCGATGGACGGTGGACGGTGGACGGTGGACACTTCACTTGGCATGGCGGACCAAGAAAGGAGTGGTCTGATCTGATTTGATTCAAATCCAGGTAATATTTCTAACAAGTGACATCTTATACAGCTTGGGATATGGATACCCGTTTTATTTCTTCGGCTCCTCCTTCTTCTCCTCCGGCTTGGGTGTTGGCAGCTTGAACGACTCGGGTGTGCGGTCCTGTCCGGCTCCGACAGGCTCCCAAGCGCTGGATCCACCCTCAAAGTTGCGGAAGGCTTGGGTAAGCTCAAGGGGCTCGGTCACGATACGCTTCTTCTCCTCGTCGTATCGGATCTCGGTGTAACCAGTCAAGGGGAAGTCCTTGCGCAGAGGGTGACCCTCAAAACCGTAGTCGGTCATGATTCTTCGGAGATCGGGATGGCCGGCAAAGAAGACTCCGTACAGATCGTAGACCTCTCGCTCGTACCAGTTGGCACCGTCAAAGAGACCGGTGATGCTGGGCACGGGGGAAGCCTCGTCGGCGTAGGTCTTGACACGGATGCGGGAGTTGTGGCGGACCGAGAGAAGGTTGTAGACAATCTCGAATCGGTTCTCTCGCGTGGGGTAGTCGGCGGCAGTGACGGTGCTGACTTGGGTGAACTCGGCAGCGGTGTTGTCTAGACGGTTTTAGCAAGTGCCTCAAAATCAATTGACGGGATACCAACACTTCAGGAAGCTGAAGACGGGATAGACACCCGAGGGCGAGATGTAGATGGTGAGCTCGTCCTTCCAGACGGAGAACTGCTGGATGTACTTGGGCAGGCAACCCATCAGCCAGGCACCGTATCGGTGCATGTTGTCAGCCTTGCTCTGGTACTTGTCGGCAGGGTTGACAATGGGCGCCTTGAGGGAACCGATGTGGTCTCGGGGGGCCATTCGCATGTTGGGCGCCTCCTTCGGCATTGCGACATATTGACGGGCCGAGCTGGACAAGCAGCGGATTGCTTGACCGTTGAAGGCCTGGACGGAAGGATTCGCGGGCCGCAGAGCTGAGGCCAAGGCCCTGCTTCGAGAGATCGTTGTCGCCATGGCCGGTGATGTGACGGTTCGAGGCCAATTGACGATGGGACAGGTCCTCGAGACGAAATGCCTTTTGGTGTTGGTAATGATGCTGCAAGTATTGGCTCGAGAATCCTAGCGGCTGAGCCTTGACTTGAATTTTCCGGCGTTCTTCCGGACATATACGGGTACCTCGATGTTAGGCGGGGTTGCCCGGAGACTGAAGGTAACCGGCTATTGCACGCCCCCAAACTCCCTGTCGCTCTGACAGAGATCCTTTCACGTGATTTTCCATCGCCACTAGTCCAAGATTGGCTTAGGTCGCCTTTGGATCTTTCTCTTCCCGCAGCCTCGATGCATACCGAACATCGTTCCTCTCCTCGTCCTCACAATTCCAGCATCGTATTTTGAATCCTCCCCACATCAACCTTTCACCCCTAATCTCAGACTGTCACCATGGCGCCCCAAGATTCTTTCATAGAAGAGGAGGAGGATACCTGGTGAGTTTCAACGCGTGCACCGGGCGCGCTCGACTGCTGGCACCGCTGGCCCTGCGCCCTCGGGCAATGTTGGGTACCTGAGCTGACACCCTTGACAGCCCTCTTTGTATCGAGGAGTTTGATCTGTCCGATCGGAATTTTCGACCATGTCCTTGCGGCTACCAGGTGCGATCGAATCCTCCCCGCTATCTCTCGTCCCTCGCCAAGTGGCCACATGGCTAACCCTCCTCGCAGGTCTGCCAGTTCTGCTTCAACAACATCAAGAATAATATGAATGGGCTATGTCCCGCATGTCGACGACCTTACGATGAAAAGACCATACAGTGGAAGGTCGTGACGCAGGAAGAGTACGTCGCTGCCCACCGCTCGGGCCTCGCCACGCTGACGAGTGATTACAGAGTCGCCGAGTTCCGTGCCAACATACAAAAGAACCAAAAGAAGCGAGCCCAAGAGCAACGACAGAAGGAAGTTCAGAAACGCGAGGCCGAGAAGGAGAACCGTAAGAATCTCATCGGAGTGCGCGTCGTGCAGAAGAACTTGGTCTATATCACAGGCCTCGCCCCCACCGTGCGCGAAGACGAACTACTCAAGACGTTGCGAAAGCCCGAATTCTTCGGCCAGTACGGCAACATCCAAAAGATTTCGATTAGTAACCGGAAGAGTTCGGATGGCCAACACCAGTCGCTCGGCATTTACGTGACGTTTGAGCGCCCCGAAGAAGCGACACGTTGCATCCAGGCCGTCCACGGTTCTCAGAACGGTGACCGAATTCTCAAGGCCCAGCATGGCACGACCAAATACTGCTCTGCTTGGCTCAAGAACGAGAAATGCGGCAACCCTGGATGCATGTTCTTGCACGAACAAGGTGACGAGGAGGATAGCTATTCGAGACAAGACCTGTCGTCCATGAACAGCATCCACACTCAGCGGCCTTTACCTGGCGGTGGGTCCTCGAGGTCTGCCTCTCGACAGCAGGCCCCTCAACCCACGCCGCCGCCCGTCGTATCCCATCCCATGACTCGCTCTGTTAGTAAGGAAGGGTCGGAGAATGGCGTCGATGGATCGGCACTCCCGTCATCTGCCAACTGGGCGCGGAATCCTCAGCGAAGCCGTAGGGGTAGTCACGCCACTAGTGGTGCTGCGTCTAGCCCTGCTGTTTCGATGTCGTTGCCTGTTACCGCAGAGGCTGTTCCGGAGGAGGCAGTGGAGGATACTCAGGAGCCCGAAGCTGGCCCATCGACAGCCAACAAGCCGAAGGAGCCAGAGCCAGAGCCAGAGCCTACGCCTGAGCCAATCAAAGAAACCAAGGGACTCCCCGAGAGCACTCTCAAGGCTCTTCTGAAGGCGCTGCAGAGCTGCTCTCTTCCTCGTGTTGTTGACCCCGATTCAGACGATCTCGGCCCACCCTTGTTCGACGTCCGTGGTGGTGAAAAGCGCAAGGCTATGCGCGAGGAGGAGGACTCCCGCTTGACCGGAGAGCAGGAGGAGGCCGCCGAGGCTCGCGAGCCTTCAGAGGGAGAACCTGAGACTGGTGGAAGCTTGGCCCTTGGAGGTGAACCGGAGGATCGCGACACAACTGCTGACAGTCGAGGCTTTGATCGTCGACCCAGCACTCAGCCTCCTATCCAACGAAGTACGACCGATGGTATATTTGGACCTGCCCTGACTGGACCCAATTTTAACCAAAGCTCAGGCAACCCAGGCTCGCGGTCCATGACACCTCAACAACTTTTTCTCCGATCCCAGAGCGGATTCAATGATGTCCCTCCTGGAATCTCCAACCAAGGGCAAGGCAGCACCTTTCAGGGACAAGGCCACAACCGTCAATCTTCCCGGTTTAGCTTTGCCAATGACAATGCCAGCTCGGCTACCAATGTCAAGCTTGCTGCCAACCCACGCATCATGGCTCAGCAGTCGTCCATGATGCCTAACTCGTTCCAGTCCCAGGGCAACAACCAGTTCTATGGCACCTCGATGCCAGGACCTCCCCCTGGCCTCAAGTCAACTGGCACCCCTCCTAGCATGTTTGGCCAGTTTGGTGGTGGATTTGGAGGTGCACCCAAGGACAACTCGACTGAGCTTCTTCAAAGTTTGATCAACCGCAGGGGGGCAGGTAATAACCAGGCCCATGATGCGGGAAAGCGTGAGTACCTGATCTCTTCTTTTTCAAACCAGTACCCACCATCCTCTACCTCCACCCCAGCTCCTGCTTCCGGCCATCCGGCGTCGCTGTACGGTAACCAGCCCGGAGCATTCCAAGACATGGGTTCCAAGCAGAAGAAGAAGGGGAAGAAGCACAGACATGCTAACACTTCCTCCTCTGGAGGGAGTGGTTTAGTAGATCTTGCAGACCCGAGTATCCTGCAGGCGCGAATGCAGCACCAGTCTCAGGGCAACGCCGGAGTTGGACAGGGCTTGTTTGGAGGTCAGAGTCAAGGTGGGTACAACATGATGTATAACGCCGGCTTCACGAGGTGGTAATGTTATTGTTTGCTTTTTGGAGCCATCACGATTCAGGGAGGCTGGATAACGGGCCAGGTCTTATTGGTTCTGGCCCTTTTTCTTCATGTACAGGGGAGGCGTTCTTGGGCATTTCAGGGATGAGGCCAAAAGGTTGCCTTTCATCTTCCTCGGGGGGGACACAAGTCAGTCACAAGCGCATTTTGATTCAGCAGGCATTTTGCGAGATCAACGCTGCGCAGAAGGCCAGCTTTGCATCAGGCGTCATCTTCGTTCTTTGGGGGAAAAGGAGGACACATCGAGAGTATCCCATGGAGTCTCTCCCTCCGAGTTTTTCAGCAGGTCCATCAACGACCACAAGCGCATGAGGGTTCAGGTCAGGCAAGCCATCATCGTCTTCCACAAACCCTTATGTATATTAACAATGTCGAAACCGCCCGCCTAGGTTTGGCGGTTACCTTTGGTCAGAAATAGCATATACCCTCTATTCTCTCCAAGCTGCCCTTTATATTCGTTGTCCCCCGTGGAAGACGATGGTGGATGCCGTAACATGAATACTGCTCCCCTAATATCCTGTACATAAGAAGCCGTGGTCTCGTAGTCTTGGTGTCTTGTTTTCTTGGTTCATCTTGAGCGATTAGTTGGGCATTATGCTAACAGTCGTTTAAACAGATGACGAGCTACCCTCTCTCGACGAGGCCAGGAATTCAGTTGATGCGCTGGTCGCAGATGATCCCATCACGGATTTGGATGGACGCCGTTCGGTACCTCCAGGCCTAGTCCTTCCGCCAGGTCTACCTACGAACATCTCCAGGCCCCCATCTACCCCTGGCTCCTCAAGACTTCACCACGTTGTCCCTGCGCTGCCCAAGGTTCCACCTCCAGGATTCCCACAGGGTGCTTTGACTCCGGAACACTCGCCCCGAAAGCCTGTCACGCCAATCTCCGAAGCCAAGAAGAACCTCAAGTCTCTTGCGGCCGAGAGTGGCTTGTCAAAGGAGATCACGGCACAGTCGCAAACTAAGCAGATGAAGGGAACCGCCTTGCAAGACGAGGACTTCCCGGCTTTGGATGCACTGAAGAATAAGGATCGGCCTAGCACACCGACACCAAAGGCAACCCCCAAGGCTAAGAGACAGGCAGAGAAGATTGTTGACAAGCTTCTGGCAAAGGCCGGACCTAGCCTGGAGACCAAGAGTCAGGATGTGAAGCCGGCGCAAATCGCCAAAACGGCCGAGAAGAAGCCTGTTTCTATTGATACTCGGACCCCAGGAGCTTCGCCCTCCAAGGCTGGGGAGTCATCGGCAACAACTGAGAAATCGACGACAGAACTCTCTGCTGCTTTCCCACCTCTCCCTACCCCTGCCGCCGCCGGTATTTCATCCCCTATTACTCGCACTGCACCCAAGACGTTGCGTGTCGTTCCTACGCAAAGAGTAGAGGCCCCCGCGCCGGCTTCCCCTGCCTTGACGATGGCCTCAGTCGCATTGTCGGCGACATCTAGAGTCATCTCGGCTTCCTACAGACCCGAAACACCAGTCAGCGAGATGGTTAGTGACACCGCCTCGGTGGTTTCGGCCTCTGTGACCCATTCCCGCGCAAGCTCTCCACCTCCAAGCAGGATTGGATCTGCGGCGGTGAGAACGACCACCAAGAGCCAGCAACGAAAGCAGCGCAAGGATGCCTTGAAGCAGGAGACCAAGCTGATTGCTGAAGCCCCGAAGGAGCCGGAGGAGCATGCGCCTGTCCTTGGGCGAAAGAAGAAGCAGAAGAAGGAGAAGCCTGTCAAGGCACCCCAGTCTGGTCCTGCGACACCTGTCCAGGAGCCAGCCAAGGCTGAACCCACTACTGCAGAGCCTTCTGTGCCAGAACAACCCAAGGAGAAGGAGCAGGAAGAGAAGCCCGTCAAGAGCAAGGCTGCTCAGAAGAAGGCTGCCAAGGCCAAAGGCAAGGCAAAGGAGGCCGAGCCAGAGGTGGCTCCTACGCCCCAGTCACCTCCCCAGGAGCCTGCTACGACTGAGCCTGAGACGCCTGAGGTGCCAGAGAAGCCACAGCCAGGCCCCCCTTCTGTGTTCACAGAGATCAAGAATGCCTTGTGGTCCTCAAGCATCGACAAGTTGCACCTACTCAAGCCCATCTCAGGCAGCTCATCCCGCACTGATCCCAACTCGGCCAACAGCAACGCCAACAAGGCTGGCCATTGCAAGGACTGCTCTTGCAAGTGCGGTGAGATTCAGGATGAAGATCTGGCAGCTCTGCGCGCTGGAAAGCCTGTCCGCAAGCAATTCCACGTGGACGGCAGCCGAATGCTCATTACCCCCAACGGAGACTGCATTCGTGGTCTTACCCCCGAAGAGGAGGATGCTTTCCTCGAGCTCCAGGCTGCTATCGCGGCTACAGCAGAGAACCCGGGAGCCTTCATCGCTCCTCGACATCAGCCAGGAAGCGGTGCCTTTTCTCTGATCAAGGGCCGAGCCGTTCCTAACGGTCGACCAAACATTTTCCCGGCCACGGCTCAACCTCAGTCGCAGGACCCTATTGGGAAGCTTCAACGTGAGGATGCGCTCAGCTACATCAACCAGTACGTCCTCCCTCGCCTCAACCTGGGGGCCACCAACATGGGATTCCCTAAGGGGGCATCTCCTACCAAGGACGCAGCTGCTGCGAGCCTCAACTCTCTGGCGCCCTACTTCTACGGACCTGATGCTGCTGCTGGCGTTGGTATCTACACACCACCTGATGGAGCCCGAGCGATGCAAGACTTCAGCTCAGCTGGTATGTCGAGCGAGGAGCGTGGCAAGAACTTTGGCATGGGAGTTAGTGGCATGCCTCTCATGAGCGTCGAGGATGCTGAGGGCGCCCTTGCGGCTGCTCGTCGTGAGACGGAGAAGCTGGAGAAGGGACTGAACCAAGTCATCCGACGTAACAGGCGGCTGCTTCTTGGAAACAGCAACTGAGCAGCGGCTATGAACAGTGAGCTTTCGAAGCATGGAATTACGAAATGAAGATGGGCGAGACTCTGTCGCCATTGTACGAAAATCTACGGAACAAGCAGGGATTGACACTCGCGGTGACGATGTGTCGTTAGTTATGTTGTACGAGTATCCATGTATGAAAATACGGAATAGTGACAGAAGGGTTAGATCTGTTACTTGGAAGCTTAGAGCTATGAGGAATGAATATGACACACTGTGTGCTTTGAGGTTCTGACCTCGAAGTTGTACACTATGAACAGCAACTTACAAACTCGTATCTCGTGGACCTGACTAAAATTATACCGGCTATATGCAAACATGTACACTAAATCAACGCCGTGCCCTTTAAAGAGTCAACCTATGATTCAAATCACCCGCATATCATTGCGCCTTTTCCCTGTCCTCGTGGTTGTGTCCGTGGTTGTGTTCGTTATGGTGTGAACCATTGGCTGGACGATGATGACCAGCCCCCAACGCTCTAGTTTCAGCTCTTAACTGTCGTCTTCCCTCTGCTGACAAGGACTCTCGCAGTCTGTCCATGAGTCTTTCGAGAATCCATTCCGTTTCTTCCTGGCTTCCCATGAGAGGACTTCGGTTGCCCACCCAGGACCAAGCCATGGCCTCATCCGACTGTGGACTCTCCTCGTCGTTTCTATCCGGTGAGCCATAACCACCTCGTTGTGGGCTCCTACCGCGACCATGATGATGGCGATGATGGTGATGTCTATGCCCGCTCTTTGGCTGCGCTTTGCGGTGCGTATCAGCGTTGCCTTCGTCTTCGCCCATGAGTTTGAGGTACCACGCCCACTGTTCAAAGCTGTAGTGGTGAGGTTTGTGGGATTTTAAATGGCTAGCGAGAACCTGGATCTCGGATATGAGGAGGAAGTGAAAGTCCGTTCCGGTGGGAAGTTCATCCTTGGCGTCTCGTAGACGGGAGAGGGACCGACGGACTTGGGAAGTAAATGTTGAGTTGGTGCGTTGATGACCTATCCGTCGGGGAGAAGAGTCTCTGTCGATGTTTGAGTGGCGAGACCGACCTCGTGGGTCTTGTCCATTATTTTGTCCTTCTGTTTTGATTATGGTGTCGCTTACGTTCTGGGTGATATGACTTTGAGTTGATTGGTGTTTCTTGAGGTCCGCAGGTGCTGGAGGGTTCCTGTGATCTTGAAATATCCTTCCAAACGTGGCCTTGTGAATGATGTACTTGAGATCACCAGAAAAGTTGCCCTCGCCGGGGAGGATAGTGACGTTTCCAAGGCGCAATGTGCTATCACGGATGAGCTTGACAACAGTATCTCCGGCATTTGAGATGAGAACTGTCATGGTCGGTAACGCGAGGAGGGACCAAAAGACAAAGAATGACTTGCCCGCGTTGGATTTGGGGGTCTTGTCGCCGTATCCAATGGTGGTGAGAGAGACGAAGCAGAAATAGAAGCCGTCAAAGTACACCCAGCCCTGGTATGGCTTTTCACACTTGACAAAGATAAAGGCACCCAGGAGCCACAGGATAAGCCATGAGCCTGTAGATATAGCCATGGCCATCCAGCGACGACGGGATGATGTCTGAGCCTGGATCTTGCGCATGAGGTCAAACTCGACCTTGCGGCGTTCATACTCTGTTGCTGGTAGCTTGCTGGAGAACTCTGAGTCGGCACGGTGAGGTTCACGGATGGGCTCAAGAATATCGTCGTCGCCTTTCTTGGTCATGCTGCGGACCATTCTCCGACGCTTCTTCTCTTCCATCCTGGCATCGACCTGGCGCTTTCCACGTTCGAGAACGAGGCTTCGAATAGAGCCAATGACCAGACCGAGACTGATGACACCGATGAGGGCGTAGGGCATCATGAGGGCACGGCCTAGGGTCGTCTCTGCCGTGAAGTCGCCAAAACCAACGGTGAAGAGAGTCACGTCGGCCCAGTACACTGCGTCGAGATAGTTCCAGTCTTCAATGTTGGAAAAGACTAGGGCACCGATGAGAAGGTACATGAGGAACATGATGGTTTGGAGCATGAGGGTGCGTTGACTAGGTGTCAGGTTAAAGTCCTTGCCATAGTGACGAGTCCAGGCGCCATAGAAGGTCACCGTCATGAGCGAGGCATCGACGAAATAGAGAATGGCAGCCCACATGCCGTAGTAAAAGGCCTGCGACCAGATGAGCTCGTCTTTGTTAAACTTGAGGCCATCAGTGAGTGGCCCCGAAGCCGTGGCTAAGAGCGAGATGAGGAGAATGGCCGAGATGTACCAGCCGATAATGGTAATAGGCTGAGCGATGGTGAAGCGGACGCGTCTGGCCATGTTGAGGAGGAGAAACATGTTTGAGATGATGGCCATGAAAAGCTGAATGGCATTGATAATGGTCAACCATGGGGGGTCAGTAACATAGACCGCGTTGTCGACATCCTCGCCAGGCGCGAGCTGCTGTCTCCATGGCCGAACGAGGGCGCAGATACTGAAGGCTGATGCAACAGGACCAAGGGTGCCGGCGATCATGGGGAATGCTGAAGAGGCAAACCACCAGCGACTGGTGGTGATGTTAGCATGGGACGAGTAATAACAGTGAAAGTGATGTGCTTAACTTGGGGCTAGATGAGCATCGTCATTCTCCATCCGCGTCTCATACGCGACGGACTCTTCAATGACCTCGGTCTCATCTTGGATGGTGTCTCCCAAGTTGCCGTCGTCCATGGAGTCTGTTGTGAGGCTACTCGGTGGTGTGAGGTACGATCAGATGATACATATATGGCAAGATGCATCCATCGACCTTGGACGTAAAAATGAAATGCGAGTATACAGATGATACAAAGATTATCGTGTACTTGAAAGAGTTGCAATTGGGATCTTGAAAGGTCTTGGCGATGGACCAAGGGTCCAAGTGTGAACGGGGTTTGAGAAATCTTGGCATGGGGGAAAACACGCGGACGATGACGTCTTTTTTTATGTCCTTTAAAGATTGGTTTGTCTCATTAGAACGGGTTTTACTAGCTTGGTTAGATGATGTGCGGCTTTTCCGAATTCAGTTTCTCCTTGCCGTTGGAGCTACTTTCCCGTCATTGTTTACCAAGACGTTGTAAAGGCTTACCAAAAGATTCGTAAAAGGGAGAGGAGCGGTAAGGGCGGATAAGAGGGAAAAGACGGTATCATGAGTTTTGAATCATGTCGGTACAAAAGAGACACTTTGATCTCAGGTGCTGGAATTATTGATGGAATTCAAGCTTTTTGGCCTGCTGACCCTAGAGCTTGTGTCGATCGAGATAGGGTGATCTTCCAAGAAACTTGGCTGCCCCATATTTTATGTTGTCCAATGGAATTAATTCTCCCCACTCACCTCGATTTTGTTCCTACATCGGCTCCTCGCCCTATCATTATCCTTTCACGATTGAAGCAACTTGGCTGTATGCCTGATTGCTTTCTTTGACCTCCCTGTATCTTTTTTATATAAACACTCCCTTAGAACTCTGATATCGAGGGACCTTGGAGAGGTTGCCGAGTCAACCTCATGCATGACTATTCTCTCAGTCATCCCTCACATTGAGCATGTAAGTTGCGTCCTCACCGAGACCCCCTTTCGCCTGGCTAATTCCGTTTTTTTATAGAAACTCTAGAGCCGGCACCAAAGACGCCTTTCCGTGCCGCTAGTGCCTCGGGTATGCGGTTGCAGTATGCCAGCATGCCTTCTCCGCGTCTTCCGTGCTACCCGTAACCGCCTCATCAACGTTTGTGCTGGGTCGTCGCGGAGGCCGTTTAGCTCTCAGAGTCATGAGCGGGCTAGGGTCAGAACTGGCTCAGCGGGCTATGTCAACATAGAGTGAGGAACCTCCTTGAACTGTGTAAACGACGCCACCGACTAATCCACGATAGCCTTATCAATGTTGCTGAGCATCATCCACAATCTCCCCTCTTCATTCACCTACCCCCATTTCCTACCAGCAATGGACAATACCCCCAATTACCCAACTTCCTTCAGGGGAAACCAGTTGCTAGCATCAACTACCGTTGGAACTCCTTTGATCCTGGATTGACGCAGAACCCTTCCACAGAGGGTCTCTGGCCGACACCAGTTCACGACACTGCTTTTGCCTACTCCTGGCTCATCGAGAACCTCGCACCCGAAGGCATTCAACGGCGCGACATTTACGTCTACGGATCTCACCTTGGCGCAAGCCTAGCTACCTCGCTCGCTCTAACAGAGTCGCAGCCGCATAAGCCTTTCGGGGTTCGAGGTGCTGTGTTGTACAACGGCATCTACAACTGGACCATGTTCCTCCCCGACCACCCGGTGAACAAGACCACCTGGCGATCCAAGGGCACGGGGTTCATCTACAAGCCGCAGGGGAGCGCATACATGCACTACCTCCAGGAGCATCTGCCGGTCTTCTTCCAGTCAACCAGCGACCTGTTTGACCCGTTTGCCAGCCCGAGCCTGTTCTTCCACAACCCGGGCCTCAACATCCCCTCGTCCTACAACATGTCGGAAGACGACGCCGCGTGGATCGAGGCCCTGACAAACCCAGACGCCGCGCCAGCTGTCCCGGAAAAGGCGCCGCGCAAGTCTCGGCTGGTGTTCCCACCCCGCAAGTCGACGCTCAAAATCCCCGAGACCCTGCTGCTGTACGACTCCCCGCCTCTGCCGCAGCGCTCCAACAAGCCAGGGCGGCCAAAGGGGGCGAGGCCCTGGGGGAACTGTCTGGAGGTGCAGGCTCGGGAGCTGGCCGAGATGATGCACCGGAGCATTGAAAGGGTTGAGCTCAAAGAGAGAGGTCTCTGGGATGATGAGATTCACATGTGGGAGGATGAAGGAGACCGGCGAGTCAAGGTTGAGGAAGTTGGGGAGGAGAGGGGAACCTTGGAGATGGATGAGAAGGGGGAAGAGATTGTGGAGGAGTGGTTGGCAGAGAGGATACGAGCGTGATCTAGAACAATTTTTTTTTCTTTTTTTGGCTATTCTAGAGCAACATGTCAAAACCTGATATTCACCATGTAAGATAGCAATGGAAGTTTCCGTCGGTTTGGCATTCGACTACGTTCCGTTGTTTAGCATCAGGCGGGTAAGTTTCTTTTTCGTGGGGGCGGCAATTCATAAGTGATGGCACTAAAAACGCAGCCCGACAAAGAGAAAGCTTGGGAAAGCTTAACTGGTGGAGAAGGGTCTGATAGGCTGTGGCTTTGGGTGACCCTGGGGAATAAAGTCTAGAATAGGTAAAGAGCACGGAAAGGAATCAGATGAGAGGGACTTTGTTGCTTGGCGAAGAGAGGGAGAAAGTGACGATGCTTTGTATCACTGACGATATTTTGATACGGGCATCGGCATTGACACCTTTCTCATGTTCCCCCCTCCTGCACAGCATCTTCGTTGCGCGTCAAAAAGGTGGTGGGTCGTTGAGAGTATGCACGCTGTCGTCAGCGACAAGTGTTAACGACGGTCGTATCTCGAGCCGGCAGAGCACTAACGGGGTCACAAGACCGGGGGTGTACCAGGCTGTTTCCCCCATCCCTTTGATTCACCATCTGCCGCAGTCTCGGTTTCGGTTTGTCCATCCCCATCCCTTGATTCATTTTGAGCCTTGAGTGATAACAAGGACGCGCTGGAGCTCGCAAGATTACGGTCTTCATCTTATCCCTGGACTACTCTGTGTGAATCATGATCCTTTCTTCAGGGGTCCTTGCTGCTATAATTATTTCATCCGTCACAGAGAGACAAGCTGCAGGGCGATGTGGAACCCCCCCTGGCGTTGATGGTCTCGAACTTGGCACCACCCCTGGAAAAGGCTTAATTTATCAGTGGCCCAGAGCATCCCGCCTCAGATTAGACCACCCGCGCTGCGTGCTTTCAGTCGAGATTGCATGTCACTCACTGCCCCCAGGGAGGGAACCCTTCTGTATTTTTTGGTGTTCTGTTTGCACGAGTTTCATCTCCCGCCTGCTGGGGGGTAGAGACCCCGTAACACGACCCAGAAACGGTAAAAAGCCCCAGGCGTTAATCAAGGACTCGGATTCATCTCCACCCCCCATCTCGACCTCTTTCTTTCCCCTCCCCAACTTTCATCCTCTCCATCTTTCACACAGCTTTGTTCTGCTGCTAAAGTCATCGCCTGCTACATCTGTCAGGTTCGCTTCTCTGAGCTCTATCTGGTACGTATGCAAAGTGGCACAGCATTCATCTTGAGCTTGTACTCTATGGGCTCTGTTAGTCAGTACTTGGGCAAGCTTGTCAAACTGCTGGAGCTGACCTGACCTCTGTATGAAAAGACCTCGGTTGGTAGCTGACGATTGCATATCTGTAGAATCTCACCTTGGAACCCATCTCCGCCTCGAAATCCATCATCATGCCCGGAATCCGTGAGTTATCCTCTTGCGATTCCTTGCGCACACCTCCGATAGCGCTCCTCCCAAGACACCACCAAGGCAGCTCTACTGACAACACTCTCAACAGCTCTCCACGCCCTCGACAACCTCAAGGCCAAGCTCAAGGCCGCCTTCAAGAAGAAGAGCGAGAAGGAGCCCGCCGCTGAGAACAAGCCCGCCGAGAGCAAGCCTACCGAGACCACCACCGAGCCCACCAAGACCGAGGCCGCTGCTCCCCCAGCCCCAGCCAGTACGTTTGATGATCCGAGATGCTGCTAGATGCGGCTCTCGTCTCAACTGCTTCTTTCTAACTCTTCTACGTTACAGCTGAGCCCGCTGCCCCCGTTACTGAGCCCGCCAAGGAGGAGGCCAAGCCCGAGGCCGAGACAAAGCCAGAGGCTCCTGCTGCTGCTCCTGCTGCTACCGACGCTGCCAAGACAGAGGAGGCTGCTCCTGGTACGTTTACCTGCGAAACAGCAATATTTACGTTGTCATGGATGATTTACTAATGATTTTCAGCACCTGCCACTGAACCTGCTGCTCCGGCCGCTGCCCCGACCACCGAAGCCGCTCCCGCTCCCGCTGCCGAGCCCGCCAAGACGGAGCCCGCCCCAGTTGCTGCCCCTGCCGCTGCTCCGGCCGTTGAGACTCCCGCTCCCGCCCCGGCTGCCGTCCCTGCTCCCGCTCCTGCTCCCGCTCCTGCTCCCGCTCCTGCTCCTACCGAGGCTGCTCCCGCCGCCGAGGCCCCTAAGGAGGAGAAGAAGGATACCGACCCTCCAGCTCCCGCTCCCGCTCCTGCTGCTGCCTCTTAAATGTCCCCTTATGATTGCTCTTTTTTAATGCTGCCTGATGGAGACATCTATCTTGCTTTTACCTCAACGATAGCGGCCATGCTGAATCGAACAGACTGCACTCGTGCGTCGAAGTCGATGGCGGCTGCCTTAGAGACGGATTTCCTAGTTGCTTAGCAGCCTTGGCCTGCTTAGATGTTTCCTTTT
Organism: Fusarium sp. MBC 438; assembly: GCA_030779245.1. Taxonomy (NCBI): domain Eukaryota; kingdom Fungi; phylum Ascomycota; class Sordariomycetes; order Hypocreales; family Nectriaceae; genus Fusarium; species Fusarium sp. MBC 438. Next base: position 24,727 of record JAPFTB010000006.1, read on the forward strand.
TGTTCTAGCAGCTGGCTGGATACCCCGGAGGGAGAAGTGTCGCGACATGTTTTTTCAAATCTATACCCTGCTTTTTATATCTAATGCACAAACACTCTCTATGCTCTCCAAGCCCGTTGACTCCATAATGTGCGCCTAAATACCCATGTGTCTAAATCATGTTGAAGCTCCTATGGGCTGGTTACCCATCTCTTGCCCACGGCGCTTTGGTCATGGTGATTTGCCCGCTTGTAGATTCTGACTTTGGTGCTCCGCCTTGATGAGGTCTTGCAAGTGAGCCAGAGCTAGGCCCTGGTGGTGGCATCCGGGAATACGGAATACCTGGGCCCGTTGGCGCTGGCATTCTCGTAGCCTGAGCCCACGGTGCAGCTGTTCCAACTCCAGATGGTTGTACATGTGGCATTTGTGTAGGCTGATTCGCCATGTGAACACTCTGGGTTGGGGTCGCCGCCTCTGGATCGATCTCCCACGAGAACAGCGAGCCAAAAGGGAAGTGCTGGACAACAGGGAACTTGGACAGCACCTCGGCGTTGAACATCTTGATCATGCCCTTGTTGATCTTGCCCCAGCCGTCGCGAATCCCAGAAATGTCGAACAAGATGGGACTGTGCTCCCAGAACGGACCCTTCTTGACGTCGTTGATGAAGCCGATGGCGGAAAAGTACATGTTGACCTGGCGCTGGTCCTCGACTATGGTGGCCTTGGTGACATCGCTCGGCTTCGGGGCGCCCTTGACTGAACCCTCGGTGGGCATGGGCTCGGTATCGTTTATGGGCCGCGTGAGTTGCGCAGAACCAAAGATGTAGGGCATGAAGGAGTGGTCGTCGAGGCCCCAGACGCCGTGGGAGCCAGCGGGTTCGAGAGTATATGTCAAGATGAGCTTCCTTACGACCCTCAGATATCTGGCTGTGTTAGTACGAACCAAGGTAGACTTGGAAAGGGGTCATACGGTTCGATAACGTTGAGAACGATTTCCCGTTCGATCTCGCCCCTAGGGTTTTCATTCTTGAAGTAACCCAACTTCCACAGACACCCAAGAAAGGCGACGAAACTGAGTTCATGCCCCGTTCCATAGTCTAGTCGCTGTACGCTTCCAAATCCTCCAAGAAGGTAGCTGGAAACCTCCTCCAACGCTGCGCCATCGCCAACCTTCAGTGTTTCGCCGAGTAGTCCTTCTCCAAGCAGTTCGCTCAAGTGTTTCTCGAGAATCGCATACCACTTGCGAAAGCTCACATTCCCGAATCTTCGAGGGCCCGGGTCGGGAGGAGCATCGTCGATGAAGCGTTCGATCTTGGATAGTAGACTCTGGAGAGCTTGGATGGACGGCGATGTCGGCGGCTTGGAGGTGAGGGGGAATGTGCGGGGGCGGGGTGAAGAGGGTTGGTTTCGGGGACAGAGGGCGTGGTTGAGCTGGAGGATGAAGATGCCGATGTCGCGGTAGGCGAGGCTGGTGAGGAAGCGGGCGACGTCGGGGCCCTCGTGGATGCGCTTCGAGGGCTTGGTGAAGGATGGCGGGGAGCTGAGATCTAGAACCTCTAGAGTGGGGGGTTTTGGAGGGGAAGCGGACGTCATGTTGAGCTGATGTCTTGTGATGAAGGCCTGACGTCAAGAATCCTGCTGTGTGTTGGTGAAAGGAAAGGAAGCCTCGAAGTTTTCGTCGTCTGAATGGTGTGATGCAAGCTAGAAGGTGGATGTGTGTAAGTGCCAGGTTGGAGATCAAGAGCTGGTGATGGTGGATGCCCGAATTTAGTCAGCTCTGCGACCTTGAGAGCTCAAGGTTGGCGGGAGGTAGCTTTCCACACTGAATGCGAAATAAATTCCCAAAGACCGAAAAAAGTAATAATAGTGAATTTTAACCAAGTCAATATCCTCCCAAGTTCTATGGTGTTTCTTCCTTCTTTGGACGCTCATCAAGTTGATGTCATCTGTTGCACCCTGAGCTTGAGCTTCAGACTTGCCCCACCTTTTAACGCGCTTAGACGCGACAGGTCCTCGGCCATCCACTGCCAAGCAACTCTCCCCAGACAATTCACGACAAAGATGCTCTGACAACTACAAACTCCGACTCGTCGTCCATATTCGATCCGATTACAATTGAACAAACATCTATTAGCAAGCGTCACGAACCTGCAGAAGTGTCCTGGATTGTCGTCAACGTTGTGCGACCGGTCGTCGCAAACTTGCACCCCAACCTCCGGAATAACAAGCCACCATCATGGCTCGCCTGCGATCTCAGGGCAAGGCGTCAGGCCCCGTCTCTATGCCTGAGCCAAAAAGAAGGGGAAGGTCTCGTGCTTCTACGGCTACTATTACGCCAATAAGAAGCGATATCTCCGAATCCAGCACACGCCCACGTGGACGACCGCCTCGAAAATCGAAAGCTTCTGAAGAGCCTCCTTCGAGCCAACGCCGTCAGACACGATCGCATCCAGACAACCAAACCTTTGAGAAACTGAGTACCCCCAGGAGGAAGCGTCGGCGCACTATTGGCGAATCCGAGGACCAACCTGCGAAACGCCAGCATAGTGATGATGCTGAAAGGGCTGAGGAGGAAGAACAATTCTTGCAGAACCATGATCGAGTGGAGGACGATGATGATGACGAATCGGCTCCCCCAGGACAAGACTTTTTCAAGAACATCAATAAGACCATCCTCCCGGATATTGAGCAGATTCACAAATTGCCCAAGCTTCGACCTGATGACAGCGCTGAGTACCATTCCGAGAACGAGGGCCGGACTGGAATTGTTGTGCAGGTATCACAAGACGACAATGGGGATGTGATTGAAGTTGAGACCGAGGCTGCGGATGATGCTGAGGTTGAGAATGGCGACGTGATCGAGGTTGAGGCCGAAATTGAAGACTCGCAGGCTGATAAAGGTGTCGAAGTTGTGGATGAGACTCCAGCACAGGCCGAGGATCAGGAGGAACTACGTACACCAGCAGAACAGCTTGCGTCTGTGGAGCAACCGGAACCTGCGGAGCAAGACAACCCTGAGTCGAGGCCAGATCCTCCGCAACCGGAACCTTCCCAGTCGGGGAAACGGAAAAAGCGACGACAGAGTCGAAAAGCAACCTTTGGCGAGCCCGACTATCAAGTACATAGGGCTGCATCACCGGTCCTAGGCTCAGATCCTCCGAGGTCTCAAGTGAGGAAGCCTTCTAAGTCGAAGCAACCTCTACTTAGCCAGGCCCAGGAAAATGCTTTATATGAATTTAGGGGAGATGATGAGGAAAACCACCAAGAAAAACCGCAAGGAGAGGAACAGGGACGGAAGTCTACAGCGGCAGCTCAAGCGGCGAAGAAAGGAGGAAGTACTCAATCTCAAGCAACACGGTCACCTAAAGGAAGGAGAGATGTTGCAGAGAACACCGTTGCTGAAGAGCAAGACGATTCATACGCTGAAGATGATTCCGAGGCAGATGAGGAGCCATCAGAGCTGCCTGCAGCAGGGCACCAACCGGAGAATGACGTTGAGTCAGAGGATGAACCCGAGCCGAAGAATGATGCGAGCTGCATTGAAGACTCTCTGCTGATCGAGCCGCCCAAGGAAAATGAGACAGCCGTGACAGCCAAGATCCAGGGCAAGGTAGTGCAAAGGCTTGTCACCATCATGTCCTCATCAGGGTGGATGGGCAAAAGGAAATGGGACAGAGACGCAAAGTTGGACGCAGCATCTGCCAAGAGAGACTTTAAAGAAGCTCTCAAGAACTCGAGGCCCTTTCCACCATCCAAGGCTATTCTCGCCCGCGTGTATGACCTATGGAAACTGTGCCACAAAGTCCCCCGACCACCACGACTGGATGAACAGAACGAGTACTTCCGTGAGCACGAGGCTCAATTCAACCGGCTCATCACCAAGACTGGTGGCCGCATCGAGCTATATGTCAAGACCATTGTGAAGCAGCCGGGCCCTGGTCACGATGCTCCAGCCAAACAACTTAACAATCGTCGGATCGTTGACAAGTTGCACAGGTGCATCCTCCCAATGCTCGTATGGTTGCTGAGAGACGCGTTCCTTGCTGGGTGTGATATCTCGGATGCCCAACTGCAACAAGCTGTCAATCATACTGGCGAGTTTACACTATTGACCCTGCAATTGCTTTTGCGGATCTCAGGTTGGATTCGGAGGCTCTGCGCGGCTCTGCGGAACTGGTCTGAACTCAACCCCCCTAAGCCGGCTGAGAATGAGGAGGATCGGGAGAAAGTGGTAGAAGCTTGGATGGATAAGAAAGAGGCTTGGGGGGGGCTGTATTTCGCTGTCGAGGCAGTGAAGGAGGAAATTGATAAAGCCCTCAAGCGAATCGAAGAAACCCAGAACGAGCCTGAAAAGCTCAAGAAGGCAATCGAGAATGACCGGTTGGTGCAACGGGAGCGCGAGAAGAAGCTGCAGCAAGCAAAAGAGGTCCAGGCCCGGCAGATGCAGCTCTTCATTGAGTCGACGCAAAGGAAGAATTCTTCACGACAGATATCGCACCGACCGACACAAGGAACAAGTTCTTCACGAACAACATCACATCGGCCGGCGCAAACGGGGAGTCAATCGCACCCCGATGCGCCACGACTCAGCCGAGAAGAAGAGGCCCAGTACTTTGAAAAGCATGGATGGTACTACTGGGAAGATGATCGACTGCTCCGAACTATCAGGAGCTCGCGACGCCCGGATTATCAGGTGCTTGCTTCCGTGTGCCATGAGAGATCTTCTGCAGAGGTTATAGAGCGAGTGAAGTACTTGAAGGACATGGTGCGGCGTAAGTATGAACGGGCTGGAACGGATCCACCACTCTGGACCTACGAACATGAGTAATGCGATGAGAATGGTTCATTGGCATAGGTGTTTATGTGATTTCAGGCGTTGTCTGGGATAGCCAACCTTGATGGTTGTCTAGTTTCTTGATACCCGGGAAGGATTCGGCGAGTGACTTGGCCTATGAGATTGAGAGGAAGTTGATATGATGGTCTTGTTTAGATCTGATCATAGCGTATCTACTATTGGCTTGCTTTGCTGACATTCGCATTGATAGACATGGCTCGTTTCCTACCTACCTACGAGAGAATCGGCTATCTTGGAGTTCTCGTTGTCGCCTGATACAATGAGAGAGGTCATCTCAACCATCTCAATGTCCGACCACGTTGATGCCGGGGAGACAAGCCGATGCATGAACGGGCGAGGGCGTGTCGTGTCTTACGCCGTCATGGAGGTGGCCTTGTGCCAACGGTACCGTGCCACATCATCAACGCTCTGCCGGCGTCACATCATATCACATCATTGTCCACAACAGGCAGGGCAGACAAGACGAGTGTGGCCTCGCCAGCGCATGCATAACGAGTATCCGATGCACTAATCGACGTCGGTCTCTGGGGAATGTGTTTCATGGCCGCAGCCTGAGTTGTTGTCGCATCTCTCCTCACTCTCTCACTCCAGTCTGGAATTGGTTGAAGCGCCATGCTCTGATGAGGGGGACTACGCTACTGCCGAAGTAAGAATGGCGTAGGATTAGAGACAGCTGGTCTAGTTCATTTATGGTAACAAGTCAACAAATCAAGCTTCATTTTTTTTTTTTTTTTCATTGAGCTGTGTCCGGGTCGGCGCGTGACTGACGCGCTCTGCGAGATTGGATGTGAAGATCCCATCAACCCGTTGAACCCCGCCCTTTGATTACTTTGTTCGCGCTAGAGTTGAACTGAAACCGTCATAAACGACAGAGTATCTATATACACGGAAGGTAAATAAACAGTTACTCTCGGTGGATAAGGCCCATTGGGTTTAGGGAAGAGACGGCGGTGGATCGCATTGCATTGCATATGGCGCACCGTTCACATGCAGGGCCAGACAGAAGAGAAACGTCCTCTTTGCCGGTGGAAGCGCAGGTGGGTTCTTATCCGAAACAATTGTTAGTGTAGATCTAGTGTCAAACTCTTAACAAATTGCAACATTTATTTCAGCAAGTGACTCAAGGGTGCAGAGACTGGCTGAGACGCGTTATCCACTCAACGACGTTATCTCGATGACTCTGGACCAGGAACAAGACAGCCACCCGCCGTCCACGGTCCACGGACTAGGACCCCTGGAGCCCGACCTACCGCCCCGCCCCCTGGATGCCAGCCGTAGCGTACGCTCGCTACCAACCGCTCTTCACAGGGGCTCATTGAGGCCTGGGCCAGGTGTCACTGGCCGGTGCGCCAAGCTACAGTCCCACTTCCACCAGTCGGTCGTGGAAATGGACGTCCGTAGAGCTGGGCGCCAGGCCTGGGGCCCCCCATGGAATAGCTCAGGGTCGTAAGGTACGTACCCCGGTCTAATATCCTGAGCCCATCAAGACAGGACAGGACAGCTTTTCCTCCCCTTCCACTTGCACTCCCTTCTCCCTCCTTTGGAAGCCAGCAAGATCCTGTCGATAGAGAAGCTGTTATTGCCTTGCTTGACTGCTCCGTTGCCATTGCCCCTCTATCCCGCCTCTTCTTTGCTGCCCGTGCGGGTATTCTGTCCTTTAGCAGTTTGCGCTGCTGAGAGAGCGTGGTTTTTGGTCGATAGGCAAAAAGGGGATCGAACAAAGAGGTCAGTGAAATTAATCGATCCCATTCACTCTCGTATCCTTGACGTCGGGCTCCATAGCTCGTGCCTTCAGTTGCCCTGCTATTTCCTGATTACCCTGTTGAACGGTCGAGCTGCGTGGTTCGACCTTTTCGGTTGGCAGAGGTAGCTACGAGCTCATTTGCAACGTCTAGCTCCATCTCCCAAACTCCATATCTACCCTCCTTGTCCATTCCTTCCTTTTGCTGACACTCTCGTCTTGCAGAATAACTCTCCTTATATACATTCCCCCTGCAAACCATGTCCGAGACCGAGAGCTTCGATATTGTCCAGCCCGAGGAGGCGGTCGCTTCTCCTACCGAGGCCCACGCCGAGCCCGAGAGCCCACACGCAGCGACTCCTGCCTCGCCTGAGACGCCGGCTAAGGAGAATGGAGACAAGAAACCAGTTGTGAAGCGACCTGGGGCTGCTTCAGCCACGAGCGCTACTCGTCGCCCAGGTTCGACGTCGACGGCTACCAAGCCTACCGCCGCCAGCACTCGCACTGCTACCGGTCTGAGCAAGCCCCCGACTCGACCTCCCACCTCGACTGTCCGCAGGACCGCGACCTCGTCGACCTCATCGACCAGCCACAAGAGCAGGCTCAGCATGAGCGCGAGCGAAGACGACAAGAAGTCGACCACCTCGAGCGCTTCCGCCCGCAGGACGAGTTCTATCATGTCTAGTCCTGGCAAGGCAGCTGAGAGGAGGCCTCTTAGCTCTGCTACCGGCTCAGCTACTGCGACACGACGACCCGGAACTACGACGACCACGACGCCGCGAACCGCGACAAGCACCCGAACTTCGACCGCCCACCCCCCCTCGGCGACACGAACTACTGCCACTCGAACAGCGAGTGCCACCCCTACTAGCGATGCCCGAAAGCGCCTGTCTACTTCAGGACCTTTGACTGCTTCTCGCACCGCGGTCCGACCTACCTCCGCTTCTTCGGAGGCTACTAAGGAGATTGAGTCGCTCAAGGCTAAGCTGGCTGAAAGCGAGCACGAGATTGAAGCTCTGAAGGCTGAGGTGAAGACCTCGGAGGAGAAGCTTGCCGAACTCACTGAGCAGGTCCACAAGGCGGCAGGTGACGATACAGGTTCCCATACTATTGGCGAGGACCTTGCTGCTATCAAGGCTGAGCATGAGTCGACTGTTGCTGCCCTGACGGGAGAGGTGTCCGAGGCTAACGAGAAGCTCGAGACTGCGCAAGCTGAGCTTGAGAAGCTCCAGACAGACCTTGACGCCGCAGTAGCTGCTAAGGAGACCACTGAGAGCGAGCTTGAGTCACTGAAGGAGCAGCTTGAGGCCGCTCAGGCTGAGAGCGAAGAGAAGCTCGCATCTAGCAAGGAGGAACTCCAGAAGGCCATTGACGAGCACGCTTCTCAAATTGAGGAGCTCAAGGCTTCTCTTGAGGCTCAGAAGACATCTGCCATCGAGGCCTTGGAGACTAAGCACAAGGAGGAGCACGACAAGGATCAGGCCGATGTTTCCTCCCACGAGACTGCTCTAGCGGATCTCAAGGCCAGCCACGAGGCCGCTGCCGCTGAGCTGCAGAAGAAGATCGACGAACTGACGGCATCTCAGTCTGCCCTCGAGTCCGCCAGCGACGACAAGCTCAAGTCTGAGCAAGAGGCACACACTGCCAAGATTTCCGCCCTTGAGGCCCAGGTTGCTGACACCAAGGTTGCCCTTGCGGTCGCCGAGACCACTGCTCAGACGGCCAAGGCCGAGGTTGCATCTCTGAACGACGAGATTAGCAAGCTCCAGAGCAGCCTAGCTGAGAAGGAGACTGAACTTGAGGCTGCCAAGCAGGATCTTACCAAGGCCCAGGAGGAGGTCGCTGCCGCCAAGGCTGAGGCCGAGGAGGCCCAGAAGGCTCTCGCTGAGAAGGAGGAGGAGATTGTCAAGGTCAAGGAGATGCAAGAAGAGCGAATGAAGAGCATTTCCCAGGATTACGAGCAGGAGATTGAGTCTCTCCGAGGAGACGCCTTCTTCAAGCGCAAGTTTGAGGAGCTTGAGGGCCAGCACAAGGAACTTGAAGACCAGCACAACGAGCTCAAGACCTCCATTTCAGAGACTTCCGAGGGCCACGCCAAGGCCCTCGAGGCTGCCAAGGCTGAGCACGCTGCTGCTGTCGCTGCTCTGGAGGAGAAGCAAGCTGAGCACCAGAAGAACCTTGACGCTCTTCGTGCCAGCCATGCTGAGGAGCTCGAGTCTTCCAAGAACACTGCGGCCGCTGACCGGGATGCCCGCGTTGCTGAGATTGACTCCCTGAAGGAGAGCCACGCCAAGCAGCTGGAGATTCTAAAGACCGAAGGCGCTTCCACACACACCGACGAGCTCGAGGCTCTCAAGGCTGCTCACGCTAGCGTTCTGGAGTCACTCAAGAAGGAGCATACTGAGGAGAAGGAAAACCTCGTCGCTAGCCACGCCTCTGAACTGGTTACGGCCAAGGAAGGAAGCGAGACTACGCATGCTACCGAGATCGCCAAGCTCAAGGCTGAGCTCGACGAGGCCCGAGAAGCTGGCGAGGTTGCTCATGCCACTGAGATTGCCAAGCTGAAGGCTGAGCTGGATGATGCTCGAGAGGCAGGTGATGCTACTCACGCAGCTGAGCTGGAGGCCCTTAAGGCCAAGGCCGAGGCTGACAAGGAAGCGAGTGACAAGGCGCACGCCGAGGCCTTGGCTAAGGCTCTGGAAGAGATCGAGGCCGCGAAGACTGCCGGCAACGACTCTCAGGCCGCCAAGATTGCTGCCCTCGAGGCTGAGCACCAGGCTGCCAAAGAAGCGACTGAAAAGGCCCACAGCGAGGAGATCCTGGCATTGAAGAGTCAACTGGAGGCCCAGAGCGCGGACGACAAGAAGCACGCCGAGGAGTTGGCCAGCTTGAAGGCCGAGCTCCAGAACGCCAAGGATGAGCTTGAGAAGGCGCAGGCTTCCAAGAAGCAGGCTATTGACGAGGCCCGCTTCGAGCTTGAGCAAGAACACGCGGCTGAAGTTGAGAAGCTCCTGTCTTTCAATGGCGAAGTCCTGGAGCGTATGAAGAACGAGGGCGCCGAGGCCAAGAAGGAGCTCGAGGAGCTTACTGCCGATCACACCAAGGCTATCGATGAGATGATGACGCAGCACCGAAACAACGACACTCAGCTGGAGAGCAAGATTGAGAAGTTGACGGAGGCCAACCAAAGTCTGGAGGCTGAACTCAATAAGGCGAAGGCTGAACTCGACAAAGCTCAGGTTGAGGTTGAGGAGCTGTCTCACCAGCTGGCTCAGGAGAAGACGGAGCGATTCACAGCGCTCGCTGAGCTTGAGGACGCAAGGAACGTCAAGCCTGATACTTCTGAGGTGGATGCCCTGAAGAGGGAGATCGCCACAATGAAGAAGTTCCATGAGGATGCCCTTGCTGGCGTTGATGCCGAGCTAAAGTCGACCACTGGTCGCTTCGAGAGTGCACAGGGGGATTTGACTACTGCTCAGGCTCAGCTCGCAGCTTTCAAGGATGACTTGGCCCTTGCACAGAAGGACCTTGAGGCAGTCAAGGCTGAGGCTGAGGCCAAGCAGAAGACTGCCAAGGCCGACTACCAGGACATGCACGACAGCCTGACTGGCATTGCCGAGGAGGCCCAGAAGACGGCTAAGGACCTGGAGGCGAAGCTTGCCGAGGCGCTGGCCAAGGTTGAGGATGGAGAGAAGCAGGTGGAGGTTCTCGAGGCCCAGATTAAGGTCAAGGATGCCGAGATCGTTGAGGCCAAGGTGAGTTCTGCCAGGCGCGTTTATAAGACGGACCAAGACTGACAAATCACTAGGCCAACGCCGCCATCGCCAAGCCCAAGGGACTCGCAGCCAGCAGATTTGCCAACGCAGAGGAGGGCGACGACGCCGCCGCTGCGAAGGATGATGCGGCGGAAGGTGAGGAGATTGATGATCATTCCTCAGTAGCACTTGCTTCGGTGCGAAAGCCCCTTGCATGATGCACCGGCATGATTTCTTTGCTGTCATGCAGGCTTGAAATGAACAGGAGGCTAATGTGTGGAATACAGATAAGTAAGGCTAGACTGACGGCCAAGCAAATGGATACCCTCGATAGGGAGATGAGGGATCGTAACTTGCAGTGAGTACCAGAAGCTGATGATGAGGTTCATGACATCTAACATAAGTCTAGGCTGTTGAAGTCGATCACAGACGTCAAGTCGCCCGCTCTGGGCTCTGACCGACAGTACAACTAAAGTACTCAACAAACGCCACCTTCCAATCCGATGCAAGCTCGCAGTGTGTTGTCTTTTTTACAATCTAGTTCTCTGTAATACCCGCGGCCTCATGCTATGACACGAGAGCTGCAATTTTGCTTATTGCCTTTATTACACAACCAATGTCGGGAAGAGTGTTTGGAATACGGGGCAGGGATGAGGATTGAATGGGCGGGTGGAAGAGAGGAGAGGGGAGGAGATGTTGTCTCGGTATGTTTTTGGAGACACAGGATAGCATCCATGTATGTACGACTGTGTCTGAGGAACGACGATACCCCATGCCTTGTCATTTCACATGATTGTGCCTTTTGTTCATGTGATAGTAGTCTTCATCACATAGGAGACTTGTTCAATGTTGTCGAGTTGATGTCGGTCCGAGATGTGACTGTTCGCCGCAGTGTAGCGTCTTGGCCTGCAGCATCCTCGAGACCATCAGCCATCTCTGGCCTAGCCAGCATGACATGTCGACCAGGTTGCCAAAGAAGGCAATTATTTCAATACTAATACTATTCTTAGCTGGTCTGTAAGGCAATGGTTGATACAATGTCAGGGGCATCGCGCCGCCATCAACACCACATCTCCACGCTCTAGCCTCACCTGAGACACACCAACCAATAACAAGCCATGCCGAAGAGTTCACCCCAAGAGCGGAGACAAGAGAGATCAGCACATGGCTCAACACATTGCGACAAAGCCTGCTTATCTGGCGTACAGTACAAACGTTGGCGCCATGGTGACGTTGGGTGAATATGCACGTCGCCGTTCTCTCTCAAGCCTCTGGCGAATAATTTCACCGGAGGCTCCAACTCTGCCAATGATGCTTGCAGATGGGTGAGCACAGCCATCTCTCCACTGCATTCAGCTCAGTCATTGTGGAGAAGAGAGTCGGGGTACTTGAAGGCTTGCTTCTCTCGCATCTGGCGGGGGAGCATTCATCATCTAGAATCGACACGGGCTGTTGATCGAGAGAAACAATGGACAAGTACACCATTCCGTGTGAACCTGTCGCAAAGTCGACTTCTATCGTGACCGGCGATCACTATCGCTTCACCTTGATCAATGAGACGGTTCTTCGATACGAATGGTCTGAAGACGGCGTCTTTGAGGACCGTCCTTCGACATTTGCCCTCAATCGACAATTTCCGACTCCCGAGTTCTCAGTATCGGATACGGATGAGCAGCTTGAGATAAGTACCTCTTCGTTCCATGTCACTTATAACAAGAAGCGTTTCGACAGATACGGACTGGTTGTCAGCTTCAGCAACAAGAATACCCTCTGGGGTGCTGATTGGCGGTATGGAGAGGTTCCTCAGAACTTGGGCGGGACGGCGAGGACTCTTGATGAGGTCAATGGACGCTGTGAATTGGAGCCTGGTATCCTATCTCGAGCTGGGTACTCTGTTCTTGACGACAGCAAGTCGATGCTGTTGGACGGGGCTGGGTTGGCATCGCCTCGAAGACCTGGAGACCGCATTGATGGCTATCTATTCTGCTACGGCCACGACTACAAACTCGCCATGAAGTCTTTCTTTGCCATCTCGGGCAAGCAGCCACTTCTACCGCGATGGGCACTCGGCAACTGGTGGAGTCGATATTACCCCTACACGGACGAGCAGTACCTACAGCTCATGGACAAGTTTGAGAAAGAGGAGGTTCCGCTGACTGTGGCCGTCATCGACATGGACTGGCACGAGGTTCACGGTGATCACATCCCTCACGCCGGATGGACGGGATACACGTGGAACAAGAAGCTGTTCAAGGATCCAAAGGGTTTCAACAGGGCTTTACACGACAAGAAGCTCAAGGTTACTTTGAATGATCATCCTCACGCTGGAGTTCATCACCATGAGGATTTGTATGAGGAGATGGCCAAGGATCTTGGGCACGACACTTCTGCTAAGGCGCCGATCTTGTTCAACCCTGTTGATCCCAAGTTTATGCATTCTTACTTGAACACTCTTCATCGAAGCCTTGAGAATGATGGGTGCGACTTTTGGTGGATTGATTGGCAGCAGGGTCCTTACTCGAGGGTTGTTGGTCTTGATCCGCTTTGGCTTCTTAACCACTACCATTTCTTAGACCACGAGCAACAGAACGGTAAGGGCAACGCCATTATCTTTTCCCGGTTCGGCGGTCCTGGAAGTCATCGGTATCCTGTTGGTTTCTCGGGTGATAGCATCATGACATGGGAGTCTCTCGAGTTCCAGCCCGAGTTCACGGCTACAGCCTCAAACATCGGCTACGGATGGTGGAGCCACGACATCGGCGGCCACATGGGCGGATACCGCGATCATGAGCTCGCAGCTCGATGGGTGCAGTACGGAGTCTTTTCTCCCATCATGAGACTTCACTCGCAGAACGGGCAGTTCACTTCCAAGGAGCCTTGGCTGTACCGACCAGAGTTTGCGGCTGTGATGAAGAAGTTTCTCCAGTTTCGACATCGCATGCTTCCTTATCTATACTCGATGAATTGGGTATCGAGAGAGGATGATGAGCCGCTTGTGCAGCCGCTTTACTGGAAGTTTCCGGAGAGGGATGAGGCTTACAGTAAGCCGAATGAGTACTTCTTTGGGTCGAGTTTGGTGGTTGCGCCGATCGTGAAGCCTCGCGATACGAGGACCAACTGCGCGCCGGTTGACGTTTGGGTACCTCCTGGTCGACATGTTGACATTTTCACGGGCGTGGTGTATGATGGTGATCGGGATATCAAGATGTATCGAAGCATCAACGAGATTCCTGTTCTTGCTCCAGAGGGTGCCATCATTCCGCTGGACAAGAAGAGTGAACCTGGGAACGGCTGCGGGAACCCCGACCACTTTGAAGTTCTCGTCGTTGTTGGCAAAGATGGTCAGTTCACCATCCAGGAGAGCCTCGAGGACGACGAGGTCCATGAGAAGGGTCTTCATCGCGAGTTCAATCTTCGCTGGGAACAGTCTTCCGGATTTCTAGAGGTCTCGGGTCACCCATTGGACAGAAGTTGGACCATCAAGTTTGTGTCGCTGACGAAACGCCCCGAGGGCTTGGAAGTTTACGACAACAAATCTCAGGATGTGGAAGCAAAGTGTTGGGTTGAAGAGTATCCCAACCTCTCCGGGTTGGTAGTCGAGATACCAAAGGCCAAGAATGATGTCGAGTACTTTCATGTACTGCTGGGTGAGAACACGCAGATGAGTGCTCTTGACCACTCGAAGCGCATCCAAGACGCGATCCTGGATTACCAGATGGATATGGCGGCTAAGGAAAAAGTTTGGGGTGTTGTTAAGTCGTCTCAGCCTACTGCGGTCAAGGTTGGGCAGTTGATGAGTTTGGGGTTGGATCAGGAGCTGCTTGGGCCTGTGATGGAGTTGCTTTTGGCGGACAGTCGATAAAATGGATGGATAAAAGAGTGATTTATATAAATGGGTAGAGCATGGAATAGATTGATAGAAGGATTTGAGTTCGCTGTGCTCCGGTTTGAACAGCTGCCATCCGTGTGCAAGTAAGACGAAGTTCCACATCAACCTCAATACAACCACACCTCCCGACAAGGCAAAGTCGTAGGTCTCTGCAAGAATGAAGTATATGAAGATATGAAAAAAAAATTTACACAGAAGAGCAAAAAACATACAACACCGGGGATTCGCTGGTCGTCACCGACCCAACTACTAATCCAGCGCTTCGCAGCTTGACTATGGGAGAGCAGACGGGATCCCGTATTTTCTACGAGCTATGGTCGTATGTGCTAGATAGAGGGAAGGAATCAGATTAAGAGGGGGAGGGTTGGAGCCGTAGCTAGTGGTCTGTTCAACTGCCTTCATGCCGGACATGTTGATCTTGAAAGCGACGTAATGGACTTTGATATTAACAGTCTGGGCTATCAAGGCTGGTTTTGCAACGCCCCGAGACTAGAACACCACGATAGTCCTCAACTCTATTTCTCACGATAGGTAGGTAGTTGAATAATCATGCTTTCCGAGCTCACTCGCTCATCTATTTACCCACTGTGGGTATTATCACGAGGCTTACTTTAATAATTCCAACCCACTTCAATCACATCAGCATTTCTATGCCAGCAAAGCACGTCTAATCCAACACTTTCCAAACACTTTTTGTTGCACAATGTTGAATATTCCGAGGTCGGTATAGTTAGACCTTACATCCATGTTCACGGGATCAACATGGGCATGTGGTTGGCTGGCCGTATTAAGCATGTCGAACGGTGGGGCAACGCAACACCAACTTGAACCTCTTCTCTTCCACCCGCCACGTCCTCGACACTCGAATTCATCAACAGCACGACATCCCATGTCATCCAAGCTGAGAAATGCCAATCCCTGTGACGGATGCGCTCTTAGACGCGTCAAATGCGAGGATTCGAGACCTTGCCGCGAGTGCCGGCTCAGAGGCATCGAATGCACCGTCTTACGAGCCCGGAAGAAGCGTGGCCCGAAAGGAGGACCTAGGACCGCGACGAAGGCTAGAGTTGAAGAGTTTCAGAGGAGTATTAAAGATGCAGAGGGTCATCCGGTAGACCGTTTTGAAGACAATGCCGAGTCGAGCAGGTCGTTGTCAGAGTCGCCCTCATTACAAAGCAATCCGCAGCCTCCCTATCGCCTACCCCTGGCCGACTACAAGCGCTTTCTCGGAGTTTTCAAACAGAATTCATATTCCATCTGGCCTGTCGTTGATTGCGACAAGGTTCTCTCGGACATGATTCAAAACGACCAAGACCATGAATCTCATGCCTTGGCAGCTTCACTCTGCGCAGCCACAATAGCCCAGCTTCGACTCCCAGAGCACACAAACCAAAGGAACACGCTGTCATCACTGCAATTTGCGACTGATTGTCTGCAATCCCGAGAGCAGTATGATTATCGTGAAACATTTTCCATAGCATCCGTCTTGATACCTTTCTTTCTACACGTTTACTACGCCAACGCCAACAAACTACGTACAGCTGGCCTCTTTTTGAGAGAATCCATCACCTATGTTCAGTTACTGGAGCTTGGACACCCTGAAAGATATTCGCACTTGTGCAAGAGAGAACGGGCACTTCGGCTTCGCGTTTACTGGCTTCTTTTGATTTCTGAAAGGTTTGTGACCCCCGCCCCAGATAGTCAGCAGTTGATTGATTTCTACTGATAGGACATACTCTGCTCAACACGGATTGCCATCTGTGCTTCGAGCGATTAATGTCATGCCTTATCTCGATAACGATATGGGTGATGAACACCTTATGCAATCTTTCATATCACTAGCGCGGCTCTTTGCGTATCTCGAAGGGAACCTTGCAGTGCCCTCCTATAGCCAACCTCTTGAACGACAGAAGCTCGTGTCATATCACGCCGACTTGTGCTTGGATTCACACGATCAAGCTGCCCACGAGGCCCAAAGAGTCGACTTGTTTGTTACACGACAATGGATACGATTGCTTTTGTGGGAATATACGGCGCAGCATTTTATAATGTCCTGCTATCCTGAAGATCAAGCCTTCTCTTTGTTTTTACCGGTCAAGATTGGTCATGAAATGCTTTCGCTTTTTTCAATGGTAACGAGCGCTGCCATTAAAGCTCACGGATATGGCATGGTAAGTCAAGTCACGCTTCCTACAACAAAGTTTGCTCATATGTCTTGCAGGAACTCAAAGTATTCCGACTAGCAGATGCAATGCTGGACATTGTTGCCTGCACACCATTCTCTGCCCGAGGAAATAGCATGCTCGTTGGCTCTGGAGATGTTTTGGCCACTCTATCCCGCGTCCTGCTTGCTGTTGGCGGGAAAGAATCTCGATTTTTGCATAGAATGCATGAGAGGATGTCCCAGTTGGAGGTGAATGACAGACATTGGCCATATGCTGTCATTTCAGAATCAAAAGGTGACGGCGACAGTGGAAGGGTTGTTGATCTTGACCATGCTCAAGATGAACGACAAAAGGAGCAACAAGAGCAAATATGAAAAGGGTTGGTAAAAGCACATGTAATGGGTAATTTAAGCGGGTTGGGTTTGGATGGAGTATTGGGAAAATCTGGAGACAGCTTTGAGAGTTTATTAAGACTCATAGAGCAATAAATGCTTGATTACAATTCAGCTAATTCAAACAGGATGCAGTCATTACACGTAACATTTCATGCGAGCTCACACTCAATCAGGCTCTCAACACCATTGGCGACAGTCCAAATATTGCAGATCTTGAGACCAACCTTGCCCAACAGGTTCTCCCAGTTCTCCTGGGTACGCTCCCTTGAGGCTAGCAGCGTCAGCATCATGACGTCAAGGGCTGTCGCCTCCCACTGGGCGCCCGTGTTGGGGATGACGTTTTCGTTGATCAGTAGCTTGCTGTAGCCGGGCTTCATAGCTCCCATGGCGCTCTTGAGGATCTTGGTGCAGGTTTCGTCAGACCAGTCGTGGAGGACTGAGTGCATGTAGTATGCGCGGGCACCTAGAGTCAAAGTTAGAAGAGTTAAGGCGAGTGGGTTGGGATTATGTACCTTTGATGGGTTGCTCGGTGAAGAAGTCGTACTTTGTCCTCTCAATCTTCTCATCGAGCTTGGTGATTTGGTCGATGACGACGGGAAGATCTTGGAGGACAAGACGTCCCGGGGCGTCAGGGAATTTTCGACGGAACTCTCCAATATCATGACCGAAGGAACCACCAATATCTACGAGAAGAGTAGCATTCTCGCTCTGGTCAAAGCCATTGAGAAGCTTCTCCTGAACAGGGAAGAAGTCGGCGTCCATCCATGAAGGTCGACCTTGTCGGTAACCACCCATGTGGAGGTGGAACTGCTGGCCGTAAGGGGGGTTGGTGTGAAGATGCTCAAAGAAGGTCTTTTTTGTGCTGTATCCGTGCTGGAGGGGAGAGTTGCTAATGTCTGTGGGATCCTTCCATCCGTTGTTGTTGGCGTACTCGTGGAACTTGCCAAGAGCGTTGAGGCATGCACCAGAACTAGAGTATGTGAGTGATATGTGGAGCTGAGGTTTAGAGGGGATCTTACATGCAGGGATATCCGGCGTTGATAAATGGAAAGGCCATGGACTTGGTAAAGTTGTTGAGCTCATATCGGTCTTGTCCAAGCTCTGTGAGGTAGCCCATGGCGGAGACATGGCGAAGGAGACGGGCTACAGGGTCAGCATGGGGGTGTTTAGCGTGATTGAGATAGCTTACATAGAAGAGCAACCTCAATTCCCTTTGCTTCAGCAACTTCGGCGACGTTGAAAGGGCTGTTGAGCTTGGCAAGGTAAGGCCAGAGTCCCTTGTCGGTACCGGCGGTCAAGGCACAATGAAGTGAAGGCTGAGATGGGTTGTTAGACGATATGGAATCAGGGTAAAGAAGGTATCTTCACTCACCTCGGCCCAGACGTGGCGGAGCATGGTCTCTCTTGGGGTCTCAAGTGACTGCCAAAGGCTCTTGGCCTTGGCCATGAGCTTCAGTCTGGCATCCGAGTCCTCCTTGTCAAAGGTCTCACCCAGAGCCGTGATCTCTTTGATCAGATCAGGAACAGCATCAGCATTTGTAGCTTTCAAGGCAATAGACACGTCCTCTTCTGAAAACTTTTCAGAGTCTTCACTGGGGTCATGTGTGGTGACAGACTCGGCGGCGTCATGGACAGATGCGCTTCCAGAGCTCACACTCTGGTCCTCGTCGATGCTGATGACTTGGACGTCGGCAACCTTGAGTGCAACAGCCTCTGGGAGGTTGTTTTGAACGGTCTCGGGCATATTGAAAAGATATTGGAGAAGAGATATTAAGTGAAGTGTGTAGGTTACTGCAAGAGAACGCAACTAAGAAAGTTGAGTAATTGCTTTGGGTGGAATAGAAGACTGTAGGTAGAAATACTTGAGCACCTCTGCAAGCCACGTAGACCACGTAAGGGTCAACCAGTGTGTTGGCTCTTGTGTCCATCTCCCTGGTCCTGCATGATGACCACCGCCAAGGTTCTTGGTGCTCCCCCCTGAGATAGTGGCACAGAATCGCCGCATGTCGTTCGAAACCAGACACCGGATCATACTCCGCGACCGTCTAGGTAGCAGTTTGGAGCCATCTTGGAGACGGACCTCGCGCCACTTGCTCGCAGAGAAGCCGTCTGCCAAGGATGAATCCCTAACGGTTTTGTTGGTGTCGACGACAAGTTGCGCCGGGACTAAATGATCTTCAACCTCGCAACAGGGCTTCCCCTAAGGGCAGGTAAGTAGGTACACGTGTATATGGTCTTAGTTGGGCGTAAATGTTCCGGAAACGTGCTTGATGGCCTGGTCACTAGACGAGCGCCGAATGCGACCTGAACTAGTCTCACGATGCTACATGGAGTCGCAAAAGAGGTTTAGCCTGGAACCAAAGACTTCCTGATTAGCAAACAGGCTTGGCTTTTAAATGATCTACGTGCCATGTTGGTAGCGTAAGCTCGGAAGTCGAACGACCAGGGGTCTCGTCAGCATCCCATACCCCTGGCTCGCGGATGCCGGCAGCGGAACCGCAGACTAATAACCAACGGCATTTGACCTGGGGGGAAGTGGACAGAAGAAGGTCGATGCTTTGCATTAGATGTGATAACCTCGACTTGTGTATCAGGCGTTTGTTATTGGTGTTTGGAATGAAGGGGTGACGGCCGTTGGAAAACTATTCGCCAAGCGCTTCCTAGAGACAAAAATGGCTGATAACTAATAGAATGAACAAATTAGTAAAACGTCGACTATCACTAGCCGCCAGAGCCGCGACTCTTTCCACGCGGTTTAGAAACAGTCTGACCTTATTTAGGATGAACAGCGTGAGGTGATCACACCGGCACTAGAGCAGTTGAGGCTCCCCCCGGAAACAACAGGAGCGCGACATCATTCCGTTGTTGGTTCCAGCTTAAAGGAACCCTAGCTAGAGGGACTTGGCCGTTGCAACGCGGGCCGGGGTAGGGCTTCGGCACGCGCTTCCAGATGGTCTGTGAGCCCGCAGGCTAACCAACGGTGCAGACGAGGGTTGGGCGAACATCACGCTATTTTCGTGTCGATCAGGGCGGGCTGGTCTGGCCAGGCCAGCTCATGTCTCGGCTCATGCAAGCCCTCCTCTGGTAGCTGGAGAGAGGGCAGGGAGATGTGCCGGCTGTCGCGGCTAGGGGGCAGAAGCAAGTTGATCTTCAGTGGCTTGCATGTGGGGTGGGAATTTCGGAGTCAGAAGTTGACAGCTCTGATGCTTCAACATTCATCTTTTAACAAGTTGATATATCTGATTCTTCTAGAACGTTTGTTTGAGATACAGAGTTCAGCACTAATCATCGTTCTCTAGCTCGTTTCTTGCCACGAGTTCATGTTCCATTGCCTTTCGCTGCTAACATCCGACGTGCCGCAGATAGTGAGAGCGGCATGTCCTCTGCCGCCCTAGTCTTGTTAGCTTAACGGCTCCCCTGAGTTCCGAGCGCTGCTTGTGCTCTGAAGCCACGCATGAAGAGGATGAGATACCTGGTTTATCCCTGCAAGATGCTCCAGTCGGCCGACTCGACTCAGGAAGGAATGTGCCGAGTTACAGTTCGGGGCACAACGGACAACTACCGTAGCATTGTGCAAACTCCTGTCCGCCCGCTGTCGATCTATGGCACAATGGCCACTTGTTCGTCCACCTGAATATGAAGGGATTTTGACATGGGGAGAGGAAGCACGAGCTGAAGATCCTCGAGACGCAAATCCTCGTGGCGTTCCAACATGCATAATTAGGCACAGGGTGCTCGCTTTGGGCGCTACCCACCGCCTATCCCCTCCCTCCCTCCC
>JAPFTB010000007.1:0-25426 GCA_030779245.1 Fusarium sp. MBC 438
GTGGAGGAGAAATAATGATATGATCTCCCACATATCCATCAGCAGTCCCAGTTCCTGGGTACACAGCCAACCCAAGCTGGAAGGCCATCTCTTGCACCTGAACTCCAAAGCGCAACTTGCTGTCAAATGGCTTCTTGGTCTTTTTGTCCTGGACAAATTCTATGCCCCAGAACAATCCCCGGCCTCGAATGTTGCCAACATAGTCAAGAGGACCAAAGACTTCCACAAGAGTCTTGTGCAGTCGGGAGCCTAGCTCAGCACACCGGGAAACCACATTTTCGTCCTTGACTATCTTTTGAACAGCCAAAGCTGCAGCACAGCTCAGAGGGTGAGCTTGATATGTATGACCATGATTGAAACTCGCAGTGCCCTTCTTTAGAGTCTCAACAATATGTCGATGAACAAGTGTACCAGCGATGGGAGCGTATCCTCCACCAAGACCTTTACCGATCGTGACGAGGTCAGGACGAACGTCGCCATCTTGTTCAAAGGCAAAGAAAGTTCCAGTCCTTCCAACTCCACACATGATTTCGTCGAGAATCAACAGTATGCCGTACTTGTCGCAGACTTTTCGAACTCCCTCAAAGTAGCCTGCTGGGGGAGTGATGCAACCGGCTGTTGCTCCTCCAACTGTTTCGGCGATGAATGCAATGATCTTGTCTGGACCAACTTCTTGGAAGTGGTTGTCGAGTTCGGTGATCAGTCTGTTTGCGTATTCACCCTCTGTTTCATCGTCTTTCTGTCCGCGATAACCATACGCGGGGCTCACGTAGCTAACATTGTCAGGCAGAAGAGCTCCTTCGTAAGGTGCCTTTCTCGCTATGTTGCTGCCCACGGCCATAGCCCCGATGGTGTTGCCGTGGTAAGCCTGTCTTCTTGAGACAAACCGTGTCCTCTGGGGTTGTCCATTTTCAACATGATACTGCCGAGCAAGTTTCATCGCCGAGTCCATAGCTTCACTCCCAGAACCGATAAGATAAGCCCTCGTCAAATCAAAAGGGTTACCTGCCAGGAGGGAATTGGCGAGGTTCTCAGAGCTGTCGGTGGTGTAGGTCATCGTGTGAACGTACGAGACTTTGTCAGCTTGTTCGACGATGGCATCACGAACTTCGGTGCGTCCGTGACCGATGATGGCGACTGCAGCGCCTGCGCAGCCATCGAGGATTCGGCGGCCGGACGATAGCGTGAGATAGACGCCTGATGCGGAGACAACGGATTCAGGTGTGTGAAGAAGCGAGCGGTGCATGAGATGCGGCTCTGGAGTTGGTTGATCGGTAGAAGCCATCTTGAGTGACAGGTATCTCGAAATGTGATTAATGTGTAGTATTGATGGTAGCGTGGTGTGAGCTGATTACAAGATATTTAAGTTGTGTGTGGTTGGTTGACAGTTTCGAGAGTTGCTTTCAGCTGAGGAGTGGTTGAATCATCGGGTTTGGTTTGCAGCCGGTCAAACCCGAAGATCGGGTTATAGAGATTAGCGATAAAATGACCCGGAATCTCGGCTTTGCAATCTCTACGTGCAAGATTGTATAATAGGGACGCAATGAAAGTTGTAGATTTGTTCAAGTAGAAGCTGCATGAAAATTGCAAGCAGTCATTGTGCAGAGGACGACTTCAACCGCAGAGACGGAGACAGCATCATATGCCAACTCAGCTTTCAACACAGAGAGCATCGCGTGTGTTGGATTGTTCGTGATATTAGCAATCTAATCTGCGTTTGCATCCCCAATATTGTCGATACTCGTTGACAACAGATGAGGATCATCATAGAAAGACAAAAGCCTCCACCAATCTTCACCGAGAAAGTCATTGCCATGTGCCAAGTCATCCTGAAAAGCTAAACCATCTCCATCTTCCTCGCCCTCTCTCGTCTCGTCGGCAGTCGTATGGTCCGTTGTCCTCTCGCTTGGGGCGTTGGCTGAGTTCGGCCCTGGACCGTGACTATCAAACGTCTGTCGAGGCATCCCCTTAAGTGGTGCAAGATGTATAGACTCCTCCAGCTCTGGGTAATCGTATCTCGACCTCTTGACGGTTCTTCCATGTCCCCCCATTGTCACCCGGTGGAATAAGCTCTTGGCCGTATTCAGCACGTCAATCCACTCATCAGCAAGTTTCCATATCTGCCCAATCCTGACCAAATATGCCATGGTCCTCTCCGCCTGTTCCTCAGCATTTTTGGTCTGATCTTCCGTGAAACCCATAAACTTGGAAAACGAGGCGGCATAGAGACTCCACAATGTCGAGGAAAAGGCGCACAAGCCCGAGAAAGGTGTACGAAGGGAACAGCCAACGTGCTCGAGATCTCCTAGCAAGTTGGACACTTGTGTTGCAGCGTTGTACAAATCGGTCAGGTTCTGTGACCAGAAGGCTTCTGGACCTGGAGCTTTGAGGAGTGGTTGCTCTATAGGACCTCGTGGTTTTACTTCGTCGACGGGGCAGAATGGGATGTACTCGCGGCACAGGAAGAGGAAGCTGAACAGCTGATGATTAGCGCTGGCCCAATTCATGATCGACTTGAGCTCACCTGACGTAGTAAATGAGGTTGATGTAACCAAATCTCTCTGCTTGCCCTCGCTGAGCATGCATAGACACCTTGGTCCCAGGATATCTAATAAGGGCATCCTGAGACTCTCGCCATTTCATCAAGTCCTGCTTCATCTGATGCCACTTGGAGGTCTCGTTCCAGGGACACTCGGCTGGCTCTGTCATGCCAGGCTGTCTTCTGCCGCCCTCTGCTATCCACGTGTGCACTCTTGACCAGATCCGTAGGCCTTGGATAAGAAGTACGAGGTAGTCGTCTGGTCCATAAATTCGAGAGTCAGCTTGTCCAGGGCTTGGTGTAGGCGTTGGGGTTGCTTGGGCTCCAAATAAGAACTGTGCGTCGTTGATGGGCAGGGAAAAATGCAAATCTTGGTCAGGAAACATGGGCTGTCGTCGCTTGCCGCAGCTTAGCAACTTGTCCATCTTGAAACATGTCCATAGAGTTCTCTTCTCGAGCTCTGAGAGTGTCTCGCCTTTGCTGCATCCTGCAAAGCCGGTACTCAGAAGCCCCTGAGCCATTCGGGTGGCGATGCCCGAGTGCATCCAGGCGTTGAAGCCATCTCCGTCGCCCCAGTTGCAGAGGGAAAGAATGAGAAATGTTTGAATAAGGGCCAGACTAGGACCATTGGTCATCCTCTTTTGTGCCTCATTCGTTATGTAGGACACATTCGGGTCATCGGTCAGGTCATCGTCCATGTACCGACGCGACACGACCAAGATGGCCAAAAGGCGCAACTTCTGCAAGACACCAAGTTCCTCCTCATGGTACTCGAGATCACCAGGATGTATGAACCCAAATTCAGGAAACTGTGCTCGAAAGACCGTAATAGCCTTTATGAGGCGATCCCGGGGGACATGGCTAAAGACCTGGCCGATGTCCCGGCCTGGCTCCCCTGTCGGACTGCCCAGGCTAAGACGGCGTCTCTTTGCTGATCGGGGCCTGGAATCAGACGACGGCTTTTGGCCTAGGATAGGCCCACTCAGAGTGCAAGTTCGGACATGACCACTTTTTGCACAGCCGGCGCAAGGGGGTTGGCCATCGTGTCTGCACTTGACCTTGGATCTTCTGTAGGGTGAATCTTGGTTAACCCCTGTTGGGAAAGTGATGGCAGGGAGACGATCAATTACCTGCACCTACATGAGACAGTTAGACTCTGGGTAGTAATTGATGAATTAAGCTTACTTGCCTTTCACAAGCTATTGTTGTCCTCATTTTGCTTCTGTCTTCACTATTATCGGCTGATGTGCTCTCATACGCGGGGTTTCGGCAACATGATCGGACAAGAAGCTGACCCCAAATCTCCGTTAAACCCGAATCGGGTTTGGATTTACGGGTTCGGCTTCGGATGCACGTGCTCCAACACGTGCCATCCGTCCAATACGAGATGAAGCGCGCATTGGAGCATCTCTGACTGGACGGAAGAAATTCATATGCGAACCGCATTTCGTTGGTCGATTCGTCCGTTCGTAAAAACTTGCTAGTCTCAATAGTTCAATGGCTGACCCATGCCCGCCAAGGCCCGTCTCAGGTTGCACGCCCTAACAAAAACAACGATTAAAGGACTGTTTCAAGGAGAAGCCTCGGCGCATCCACTGGCACCATGAAAACACCTAAAACATGGCTTAGGCCTATCGGCAGTTTTTCGACAGTTTCATGATTGCGGGCATGGGTTGTTTTTGTCATGAGAGTAAGCTTATTCTTCTGTTGGGTTGGGTAGGATCAGATGGTTTGGTGTGAATAGCCTCCATGTCTGGCCTAGAGGCTCCTAGCTGGCCCCTAACCTCTAACCAACTCGATACTTGAACCTGAGTACATACGGAAATTATCAACAACTCCGACTATCGAAAGACCAATTCTGGAAAACTCCATCTTCAAAAACCCCACAGCTTCTCGCCTTTCTCCTGACCCTGCCCGAGAAACATGCAATCCCAGCGCCGTGGCCCTCGCTACCCCTGATCCGCAGGTTCCATCCCGTCTCCGCAGCCTCTTTATCCCGCCAATCGAGCCCTGGCAACAATCCCAAAACGGGACGATGCCCGTTTCCCAGGCTGTTCAGCTCGCTGCTATATATTTCGTCCCGTCCTCGCTCTGCCCTACAATGGAAAGAGACTTTATTCGGTAGACGTTCTTTTTTACTTTGCTCTCGTTTTTCTTCGACTGTATCCATTCGTTAAACAATCATCACCAATCCATTCTTTTATTCCACTTATTTTGCATCATGCGTTTCTCTGCTGCTAGCATTGTTGCCCTCGCTGCGTCGACCGCAGCCCAGGGCACCACCCCCAAGTCTGATCTTGACGCTTCCGTTTGGCAGGGCCTCAGCAGCGTCAAGGAGACTCGATCCTGGCAGGACCTCCCCCGCAACCGTCCTGCCAAGCGCCAGTCCGGATGGAACCCCCCCTCGAACCTCGCCACCCCTCTCAAGGAGGTCTGGGACCACTGCCTCAAGACCTACTCGGATGCCCTGGGCTTCAAGAACTACGGCTGGGATCAGGTCATCGCTGGCAAGGGCAAGCTGAACTTCTGCGTTCGATGGGAGTCTGACGAGGCCGTCACTGCTGCCTACCGTGAGGAGATTGCCACCACTCTCCAGACTCAGTACAACAAGTGGTTCAAGTGGCTCTACGGCTACGACAACTTCCCCTACACCGACATCAAGGTTAACGTTGTTGGATGGGCTGTCAAGGACAAGAGCCTCCTCCAGGGCTCCACTGATGGCATTGACGTCTACACTGACGTCGACTCTGAGGGTGTTCCTCAGTGCTCTGAGAAGTGCGGCCGCTTCTTCCACCAGGACGGCAACTACAACCAGTGCCCCGGTGGCGCCGACCGACACTACGACCAGTCTCTCTGGCTGACCAAGGGTATGGCCGGTGGTGCTGGTGGTGATTGGGGTCAGCGACTTGGCCCTGAGGGTGTTGGCCACATTCTCCTGCACGAGATGGGCCACACCTTTGCCCTTGACGACTGTAAGTGAAGTTTCCTATGTAACGTGAGCAACTAGCTAACTTCTCTAGTCTATGACTGGACCCCCACTGGCATCACCAACTTCGTCATGCTTGCTGGTTCTTCCACCACCATCACCGACTTTGATGGTTGGATGCTCCGCAACTGGTGGTACGAGCTCTCCCGTGAGCGCGGCTGGCAGTCGGGTGTCTCTTCCGAGTCCAGCTCCGGCAGCTCTTCTCCCTCCGCTGCTGCCTCCAAGCCCGCCACTACCGCCGCCGCTTCCAAGCCCACCTCCACCAAGGCCGCCGCTACCAAGACTACCACGACCAAGGCTGCCGCCGCCAAGCCCACTACGACCAAGGCCTCGACTCCCGCTGTCCCTACTGCTCAGTCTGGTGCTACCGCCGGTGCCTACGCTCAGTGCGGCGGCGCCTCTTTCACTGGCCCTACCACTTGCGTTTCCGGCTTCAAGTGTGTCAAGGCCAACGAGTGGTACTCCCAGTGCGTCTCGGCTTAAACGTTGACGGCCTATTGAAGTTGTATGATGAGAGGAGTTTGGGGAACATGGCGAGTGGCTTTGTAGCATGACGAGGAGTTTTGTAGAGCGTTGATGCAGGTGGTTTTACGTGTACATATTTATCAAGTCTCGATATAAACCAGCGGCCCTAGAGGCCGTTAATACATACACACTGTTGATGAGAATAATCATGTATACGTGGCAGTCAATAATATCATGTCCTTTAATACTTACGATGATCATCTGCCTTGTTGATGAGACGAGTAATATGACGGATTCCGGGGCAGTCTATTCAGATGAGAAATGAAGATACTGACCCGACAATACGGTCTCACCCATCACAAAGAGTCACAAGAGTCTGAGGTCATTTTAAGGATAGTAATGATACAATGCTTGTCTGAGAAATGTAAAGTACCTGACTGGAAAGAATGCATCACGCAGCAGTTTTAAACGTTTAAGCTCAATTTAGCCACTTTAAGCTTATTTTAGGGCACAAGCTCTATTTCCACCTTGCAGCACACCTCAGCACGCTTAAGCCTCAATGTGATGAGCAATTATTAATTGATTCGTATCCGAGAACCTGCTCAATCGAGCAAGGAGGGTCTTGTACCGCCAGTGCCGAGTACAACAGGGGTTCCAGCTGATGTGTTCAGTGTAAACTAATCCCCGGTAGGTCCGGACCCATGAGAAAAGAGAGAACTACGAGGCTCAAAGCCATCTTCAAATGCAACATCAGAGATTCGCCCAGAAACGACAAGGCGGAGACACTGGCCACAGCTCCGAGCCTAAATAAGCATCAGTCACCGCAGCCATAGTCTTGGCTCTTGCACCGCTCAAGGATGAACTGTGAAAGCAAGAATACATGATTGGTTGCCTTGAAGACCAGAGTCTGCAATGATCCACTGATGTCGCGACGTGAGAAGGATTGAGCAAGATATCATGGGTCCAGCATCGACCGGGATTACTGCCAAGACTTTTGTGCCGCGAATGAATGTACCCTTAAGAGAACCTCAGGGAGCCGCAGATTTGGCACTGCAGTATCTTTCTTTGATTATTTCTTCTTCATTTAGACTCTTTGGTACAATCTA
The DNA here is from genome assembly GCA_030779245.1 of Fusarium sp. MBC 438. Lineage (NCBI taxonomy): Eukaryota > Fungi > Ascomycota > Sordariomycetes > Hypocreales > Nectriaceae > Fusarium > Fusarium sp. MBC 438. The sequence continues at coordinate 7,097 of JAPFTB010000007.1, forward strand.
CGCGGCCATGGCTCTCAAGCTGTGCCTGCTGCTTGGTTGGCATGCCGGCCTGGCACTGTCCGACGGCACCGGCATGATTGGTTGGGGAAAGACGATGTACCATCCTGCCTGTGCCTTTGCATGTCGTGGTGTCGTTAAAGGCTGCCCTTTGACTTGTACTCCCAAAGAGGACGATGCAGCGGTCCATGGCTCAGGACATTCCACCACCACGACACCGCCAGAATGTTACACCAGCGATCCTGCCTTTCTCAAGACTATGGCACTCTGCATCGACACTTATTGCCCAGGAAGCGATGCACCCGAGCTTGCCTTGATCGAAGACTACTGGCGTGGTCACTTGGCTACCGGTACTGTCGGAACCATGGAGTGGAAGCCCGTCATGTCCTACCAAAACGCCCTCACGGGAGCCAAGAAGGACGAGGAAGAGGCTTCTGGTAAGATGAGCAATGATACAAGCAGCCACGATAATCATTCAAGAAAGATCAAGGCCAGACAACATGGAGGACATGGAGGGCAGACGGAGGAGACGGCGGAATCTGAACCAGATACTTCGTTGCCCATTGCCGTGGCGGGAGAGCCCCTGAATGTCACGAGCTTTGTCTTGCAGACAAACTGGCAGAAGCAGTACAATGGTATGACCTCGTTTGAAACCAATGAGATTGGGCACGTAACATATACGTAAGTCGCCTCTGAGCCCATCATTACATGTTACTGACCGACTAATAGCATCGCCATCATGCTTGTTGCCATCTCCCTCCCAGTTGTATTATCACTATTCCGCCTCGTCCCAGCTCTAAACAGAAGCATCTCCTGGACCTGGCTCAACTCAGTCCTCAACCACCCCCCAGCCTGGGGCACATCCCACCGCACACCCGTCGCGCCTCACCTGGGAGGCGGCCTCGTCCCAACCCGTGGCCAGCTACTATTTATCCTCCTTATCAGCCTGCTCAACTTTGTCTTTCTCATTGCACCTTATTACAACATTCAGCTCCAGAGTTCTTTTGCCAGTTTGCGCGAACAGGAAATCAGCACCATCGGTAACCGAGCTGGTGTCATGGCCATGGGAAACATGGTTGCTCTCTTGATATTTTCATCTCGAAACAGTATTCTCCTGCAGCTGACTGACTGGAGCTACGGGACATATCTCTTGCTTCATCGCTGGCTGGGATATTGGACCATTCTACACACCGTTCTGCACTCGATCATGCTGCTGGTGTACTACAAGCTGTTCGGAGACTATGAAGCCGAGCTCGTTCAAGATTACTGGATCTGGGGTATTGTTGCTACGATTGCTGCTGTCATCATCTGGCCAACATCTCTGCTTGTTGTTCGACAAAAGGCATACGAAGTGTTCCTGGCCACCCACCAGCTCATGGTCCTGATTTTCCTCATCGGATACTACTACCACATCTGGTACCGATACGATTTCAACTGGGGCTATGAGATTTGGATGTATATCGGTTCCGGTATCTGGGCCTTGGAGCGTCTTGCTCGGGTGGTTCGAATGGCTGGGCGAGGTCTGAAAACCGCCGTAGTCTCGACTGTTGATGGCTCAGATGGAGAGTATCTGAAGATCACCATCGATGATGTTTCTGTTCATGGTGTCGCGTATCTCTGCCTTCCGACTTTGAGCTGGAAGTTCTGGGAAACCCATCCTTTTTCTGTTGCTTCGTCGCTTTCATTCGAGGGAGCCGAGCCTCTGTCTGGAAGTGAGAGCAACATTGGAAAAGAGAAGGACGACAAGCCCGATACTGTGTCACAGCCAGCAGCAGTATCTCATGAAAAGACTGGCCCTGTATCCCGAGCGACGTTCTATGTGAGGACGCGCTCAGGCATGACCGGGAAGCTCCACCAAAAGGTTGCCTCAGCCGGGGGCATGCTTCGACTACGAGTTCTTATCGAGGGCTCATATCATTCCAGTCCCATTAATAAGCTGTCCCACTGCTCTGACCTCGTTTGCTTCGCCGGTGGAGTCGGAATCACCACCATGTTGCCACTTCTCCACGAGAACGGAACCAGATCCGCACGCGTGTACTGGGGTCTGAGGAATAATTCGCTTCAGAAGGAGCTCAGCCAAGAAATGTCCGGTCTCCCACCAATCGTTAGTGTTACCACTAGTGTGGGAAAGCGCATGGATGTCGCGGAAATTCTCCAGAGCGAGCTAACGGCTAGTGGTGGACGAAAGGATCCCATCGGTATCCTCGTGTCAGGACCACCGGGCATGGCGGATGATGTTCGGGTTGCTGCTTCGAGTCTTGGACGGTCTGGTGGTTTGAGGAGAGGTTTCGTTCTCATAGACGAAGGATTTAGCTGGTAGTTCTATCACACGCTTTGTTCACTGGCGGAAAGCTATTTTGCCACTTCAAGTGCCGGCACCAGAGCCGATATTCCAACCCAGAGGCTAAACCTGAGCTTGAGCCTTGGCGGTGGAGTAATTGAAGAGAAGAGCTGTTATAATAAGATTATTCAGAAGAGTAATAGTCAGGCCGACTCTGACTCAACCAAAGTCATGTCTTAGCCGATCAAGCCCGTAGATTCCGTCCTAAGCTTCCTGTGCACTTGTCCTGTTGCCACGATATTCCAGTGTCTCGAGTCCAGCCTTTTCGGAGAACTTGACATCCTCCTGTCGGATAACCTTGACATCACCAAAGATCTCGTCAATCTCCTCAAGAGACTTGCCTCGGGTTTCGGGATAGGCAAAGGCAAAGACGACGGCGCAGAGAGCGTTGGTCAAAACGAACAGAATCTGGAGGTTTGGTCAGCACATGGATCAGGGAAGATTTTCTTCATTACTCACGTAGTACTTCCAACCCACCTCGGCCAGGGCGATGGGCGAGCATTGAGTGATGATCAAACTGATCGAGTAGTGAACAACCTGGACAATGGCGTTCGCCTTGGCACGGAGCTCAGTAGTGAAAACCTCGGGGCTGTGTAATGATTAGAAAGAGTCTCATGCAGAGTGTTTCTGTACTCACGGAATAATCCAGGTCATAGGTCCAAGCAGAGCCGAGTAGTTGGCCGAGACGGCAAAGATACAAGCAATCAGACCCCTCTGAGCTGCAGCGTTGGTAGGCAGACCAGGACGAGCAGGATACAATGCCGCAAGGATCGTAATAATCATGTAGCAAAGCGAAAGCAGCGAAGAGCTGATGACCAGAATCTTTCTGCGGTCGATCTTGTCGACAAAGAAAAGCGACAGAAAGCAGGCCACGGGGGCAACTGAACCGTAGAGACCGCTGACGAGGAGCTGACGATCCTGATCGAACTGGAGGGTGGCGTAAATGGCAGTCTGGTAGTACTGCACAAACGAGATACCAGACAACATGGCAGCAGCCCAGACGAAAGAACCGACAAAGAGTCGCTTCCTGAAAGCAGAAGTCTTGAAAAGATCGGCCCAAGAAAGCTTGCCCTGCGCCTGAAGCTCCTCTGCAATGTTGACCTGAATAACGGTAAACTCAGTTCTGCACCACTCGTCGTTGGTACCGTCGTAGTGGTAGTTGCGGAAGGCCTTTTCAGCCTCTTCGTAGCGGCCCTTGAGGCAAAGCCAACGGGGGGACTCGCTGAGGAAGAGAACTCCGACACCGAGGAGGAGAGCTGGGATACTCTGGATGGCAAAGCCGAGACGCCATTGGTTGGGATTGTGCCATTTGCCTTCACCGACACCGGTCCAAAGGGCGACGAAAAAGCCCCAGGCAACCACTGAGAGGGGTTAGTTTTGATAGCTACTCAGGGACGGGCAACTCACTCATTTGGTTGACTGCGGTAATCTTGGCTCGCTCGTTGGTCTGGGGAGAGTTAGTAAGATGTCTGTTAAAAGAAAGGGGGTCACCGTACCTTGGCAATCTCAGCGCCGAAAACAGGGGCAACTCCGGTGATGGTTCCAACTGCAAAGCCGATCAAAAGACGGCCCATGATAACTAAACATTCGTTAGAAAAATGATTCACTGCGTTTTTCTGACCACTTACGCATGGCAACATGAGCCGCACCAGCCATCAAGGCACCGCCAATCACACCCCAAATGCAGCCAAAAGCAATGGCCTTGCGTCGACCCAGTCTATCACTGGTGATACCAACAGACGCACTACCCAACCATGCTTAACTCAGGAGTCAGCATCTTACCACACATTGGACAGGGGAAAACATACCTCCTGCCTGGTAGACAGAAACAATGGCACCACGGAGAGCAGCATGCGGGTTCCCAAAGTAAGTCAAAAAGGAGTTGAGAGCCAGACTCGGCGTGATGATTCCGGAATCGCTATCGAATGTGAGTCGATCAATGCATGATGTAACATTGATAAGGATGACTTACAAGCCATAGAGGAAACCTCCTATTCCAAGAAAGATGGCCGTCAAGAACGGCTTGCTAAGCCAAGCGTCACTCCTCATTGTGAGAGTAAAAGTTGAAAAGGTAAAGGATGAAATGTAACACTGAGAAAAATCTCTTGCTCCTGAACATCTCATCAAAAAGGAGTCAAACTCGTCTCTATTTGAACTTTAGGGTATAATTACCCGGGAACAAGGATCCGAACCTGTCATAAGACTACAGCGTGGGGTCTCCGCACTTCTCCTCCCCCCATGGAGTTTAGATTGCGGGGTTTGCGGAGCCTGGGGAGCTAGCAAGCCACCTCGCTTCCATTCAAAAGGGTCAGCTTTCTCGTTGAAAGCGTGCTGCTTGGCTCTCTTCTCCAAGCGGGGGTGGCTGCCAAGATCGGCAATTGGACATGGCAGTTGAGATTTGTGTCCAAAAAATTGCTTACCTCGGCCATGTCACGGCTTTGAATAAGAGCCTCTGGGATATCCTTGACATTCCTGACTCGAATCTTTTGTCTGTGCTCTGTAGTCAGTCAGTCGATATCATCTTTTGAACATGGTCGTCAAGATACTCATCTACGCGGCCGTTGCTGTCGCTTTTGCGTACCTCGCCCTCGTCTTTCCCAGGGTAAGTTTGTCTCGACCAATCCGCATTCCCTGATTACCACGCGACTGACAATCTCCAACAACAGCTCAAGCAAGAGTGGAAGCTCTATTCCCACCGTTCACAGCTTCCACCAGGCCCAAAAGTCATCAGGACGGGCATTCGGAAGCCATGGCTTTGGTTTCAAGAGCTCAGCCAGCAGTATGGAGATGTTGTCTATCTCCAGTTGGGACCTACCCCAACTATTGTTCTTGGCTCTGCACAGGCAGCATGGGATCTTCTTGAGAAGAAGGGCGCCATCTTTTCTTCTCGTCCGCGATTTATCATGGGCGGCGAGCTGCTTTCGGGCGGCATGAGAGGTCTCATGGCTCCTTATGCAGGTTACTGGAGACGCTGGCGCAAGCTTTTGCACAGCGGTTTCATGCAGCGACAGAGTGAGACTTATCGACCTGTCCAGAGTCTCGAGTCAAAGGTCTTGATGCACGATCTGTTGAGATCGCCTGAAGACTTTAGAACGCACCTGGAGCGATATGCTGCATCTGTCATTGTCACCGTTACTTATGGAAGACGTGTTGAAGATGTCAGGACTGACATTGTCGTCCGTCGCAACGCAGAGTCAATGGAACGTCTAACAATGGTCAAGTATGTCATCTCAGCCTCCTATGTCCAACAAAGGCTAACCATCTGGTAGCATCCCCGGAAAGTTTGCTGTGGAGAGATACCCAGCTCTCAAGTACTTGCCCAGCTTCCTGGCACCCTGGAAGGCCGAGGTTCTCCAGCAGCGAGAGAAGGATATTCGTATGTACACTGAGCTCATGGATGAGGTTCGCGAAAAGGTTGCTCAGGGTGTTGCACCAACCTGCTTCGCCAAGCACCTACTTGAGGAGCAGGCCAATCTTGGCATGTCGGACTTGGAGATTTCTTACACGGCAGGCTCACCTTTTGGCGCCGGCGTCGAGACCGTAAGTACACCTACAGATCACTTCGACTTTTGATAACTAACTCGGTTCGACAGTCGGCGGGTTCTCTGGCTAGCTTCCTCCTTGCATGCGCCAAGTTTGGCCCCCAGTTTATTCCAAGAGCCCAGGAAGAACTCGATAGAGTTGTTGGAAACGACCGCCTACCCACATTTGATGACCTCCCTAAGCTAGAGTATATCAGAGCCATCACTTCTGAAACCTTGCGATGGCGGCCAGTTGCTGTACTTGGTGGCACTCCCCACGCCAGCACTGCGGATCATGTATACAAGGGCATGTTTATCCCCAAGGGCAGCACCATCATCGCACCTCTCTGGACTCGTAAGTCTCCCTTATCAGTTCTCTTGTGCATTTGCTAATTATTTCTAGTCCACCTCAACGAGGCTGACTTCCCTGAACCTCATGAGTTCAAGCCTGAGCGCTTCATGGAAGAGCGCAACTATCCTGGTACTTTTGGCCACAGCGCCTTCGGTTGGGGCCGTCGTGTCTGCCCTGGCATGCATCTCGGCTCTGCATCAGTTTCCATCAACATTGCTCGTATCCTATGGGCGTTTGAGGTGAACCCTGCCAAGGATGAGAAGGGAAGAGATGTTGATGTTGACATGTGAGTTTTCTCTTTCCTTTGTGAATTTCTTATACTAATGAATTGTAGTTTCGCGTACTCTGAGGGCTTCAACTCTGTTCCTTTGCCCTTCCCCTGCTCCATCACACCGCGTTCTCAGAGACACGCCGAGGTCATTGGACAAGAGTATCAAGATGCTCTGGAGCAGTTGACGGCATACACGGCGACCACGAGTAAGATTTCTTGATCAGAAACGGAACAACAAGGATAGAATCGTTTAGGACAGGTTTGGCTGGCTCTCATTTTAGAACCTTGCTCTCACTATAATGCTGTAGACTTGCAATTCTCATCTTCAAGATGCCTCAATCACGTCTCGCAAACACGTGAGACCTGACAGTGGAGCTGGTTCAAGTGGGTTTCGGTATGTTTATGAGGCCATTCCCAATCCGACCACGTCCGAGAAATACAGGGGTCGAGAGGAACAACCACCATCGCTTTGACATGCCTATTACGTAGCAACTGAGATTGACATTATCTCGATGACCCCATAATCCTCATATTCAGCCTCGATCGCGGAATTGTCGCCTTTTGCACCCTACACCGTTAGAGTTGGTTGGTCAGCGACGCTTGGAGTCATAGGGTGTAATTGACGACTCCACATTCGCGCTCGTGACTCTTACTAGGGGAGTCTCCGCTGGACATTTTGAGAGCCTTCGGAATTAACTTCCTCCTAATCAAGAACCATCATGTCGACGAATACAGATGATACTGTTGAAAAGACCATCTTTGACCCAAATCTCATTAATGACGACGCTTACTTTGGATATTCCGCCTTTGACGACTTTAACCTGCATCATTTGCTCCCAGACACAAAGGACGATAGTTGGGTCTCTCGCTTCGAGGCTCAGCTGATTGACTCTTCGGGCCAACAATCGCCTCTAACAAACACGCACAGTTTCTCTGGAACCGACTCTGGCACTGGAACTCCAGCTCTTGACCGGCTTGACAACACACCAGATGCGCCGCAACTTCCTGTCGCCTCAATCGGCAATGCCGCTCCTCCTCCGAAGATCGGTGCCCGGTTCTCACGGGAAGCTGTCCGCGTGCTGAGACAATGGGTTTCAACACACAGCAACCATCCATTTCCGAATGATCACGAAAAGGAGATTTTACAGAATCGGACGGGCTTGTCAAAGACGCAGATCTTAAACTGGCTGGCCAATGCTCGACGTCGTGGCAAGATCCAAGCTCGTCATCCTGGTTCGCCACATTCGCCCAGTTCCACCCAAGCGATAGACATTCCCGGAAGGAAGCCCACTCCTGCTCCTGGAGAGAGGAATAGGTGGATGGATCCGCTGGCAAGATGGGTTGATTCGCCGCCTGAGAGCGAGCCTGCGACTGCGACCGCTATTGCACGCGCAGTGGCATCGTGCGGTATGTCGCCTTCCCCCCCCCGGAACATAGGGCTTGGCAGCCTTGGAGATGATAAAGAATGATATCTAATTATTGACAGGATCTGATGATCTTTTAGGCACGCACTACCAAACAGGCGATGGCCACTGGCTTTCCAGAGCTTCGTCAACCAGTAGCATTGGAACTTCGCAGTCGAGCGACAACTCTGCATACTCGCAACAATCTCGCGACTCCGTGACTTCCTTCAGGTCGTCTATCCGTTCTTCACGCCGCCGCAGACATAATGCCGCCAGCAAACGAGCCGACAAGAGAACATCGCTAGCCAAATCTCTCAACACGTATCAGTGTACGTTCTGCACCGAGACGTTTACGACGAAACATACTTGGCAGCGACATGAAAAGTCCCTTCATCTACCGATAGAGAGATGGGCATGCGCCCCGAACGGCCCAAGAATCATGGACGACGATGGGGTGCCACGCTGTGCATTTTGTTCCCATCCCTCACCAGACGATGCACATTTCCAAGACCACAATTATTCAACCTGTAGCCTCCGCCCACTCCAAGATCGATCTTTCAACCGCAAAGATCATCTGACGCAGCATTTGAGACTTGTCCACAATGTCAAACCTGAGCAGTTGGGGTGTCCGTTGAACCAATGGAAACTGCCAATGCCGGGAATTCGATCCGTCTGCGGATTCTGCGGCCTCAAGATGGATACGTGGGAGTTTAGGGCAGATCACCTGGCAGACCACTTCAAGATGGGGAGCACAATGGCTGACTGGAAAGGAGACTGGGGCTTTGATGCTTCGGTATTGTTCCGGGTTGAGCATGCAATCCCACCATGTAAGTCGACCCCTATCTTCCTACTCCAGCAAATACTTATCTCGTTTAGATTTCATCGGCATTGACCGCAACACTTTGTGTCCCTTTGAAGCTAGTAAGGGTCCATCTGAGACACCGAGAGATGCCTACGAGTTGATCAGCCTGGAGCTGGCGAATTTCGTGCACGTTTACAGTGACAAGTTTGGAGGTCTTCCTACGTATGACAAGATGCAACTCGAAGCCTGTCGCATCTTGCTTTCTGCAGAGGTCATATCTGATAAGGAGGATTCCAATGCCTCTTGGCTTCGAGATTTGATTATCTCAGCTAATGATATCCTCCAAGAGGCCAAAACGAGACCTGTGCGGTCCATTCTAGAAGGAAAACTTCGAAGACTGAAGATTTCTGGAAAGGACAACTTGTTTGATCTGTGTCCAATGGAGAGCCAGCTGTACGATTTCATACATACTGGGCCGTCTCACTCTTTCACCGATGTCGAGTTACAGCAGGAAGCGTCTCGTCTCATTCAGCAAGCCGGCATTGGATCCGATTCATCCTCGGAATACGTCGCGTCGTTCTTCATCCATTTGATCAACTCGTCAGGTGCCTGGCTTACACCTTTCCGGGAACGCCATAACATCAGCTGCACACCAAGTAGTTCAGATCTACGTTCAGGTAGTTTGTCTAGAATCAACTCGATTCTTTACAACTACAGTGAACTTGAAAGGACGCTGGCTGATTATATCGAGTTACTCCGGGCTCATGGAATTGTTCCGGATGATGCCGCTCTACGCCAAAAAGCGAATGATATCATTGATGAGATGGATGATGAGGAGTGGAAGTCAGTTGCTTTGAATAATGAGGCTTGGCTGGCGAAATTTAAGAGCCGGCACATGACAGACCCTAACATCCAACCGAACGATTTCACGTCGGGATGCCTACATCATCCCGACGACACACACGGCTCCCAGCAAAACATCAACTCTGATGGTGCAAACACCTGGGTGAAGACAAGTTTCCTCCTCAATGGCGACTGTTACTATCGTTGGATTGCAAGAGAACTCGCCCGTTGGGTCGCCATGACCATGTCACCCAACAACCCAAACCAGCATGTCCCCACCGATGAAGAGATACAGCACCACGCCAGGTGGATTTTGTATAACGAGTAGGTCTATCGTAAATAACTTGAACGACAACTGCTAATCACTTCCAACAGTGGTGATCCCTGGAACCAGACCGTCGCTGAGAACCCGGCCTGGCTGCGGCAGTTCAAGATTGATGTTGGCATCCTAAAGTCAGAACAAGAGGATTTTGCAAGTCATGATAACTTGGAATTCTAGTGACAAACTAGGGAGACAGATTCGCTAAAACTTGGGATAATGCAATTAGTAATGTCTATAAAGAACAAGTATTAATAGACTTCAGTAATAAAATTAATGCATTAGTAAGAAGGAAATGTTTCAAGAAGAGTGAAATCTAAAGCGAGGCTACTGGAAGACGAGTCTTAAACTTGGAGGGATTCTATCAAGATAGGCGAGAGTGAAGTGAGAGCCCAATCAATTGCTGTCACCTGCGGCAAAGGGCGGCCTCTGGTCTATTGCTGGGGGTTTCTACCAGGCTATGGTCACCTCACACAAAAATAGAAAGGGCAATACACCATTGAACAAACAACCTTGTCTTTTTAGGCTTGAATGGAATTACCCGGGAGAGCTTGCAACTCGTGAAGGTTATGAGGGAAAGTGGTCTTTGTCGTTGGTATTGGTTGTTGGGCTTAGTGACGACTCCAAAAGAGGCTGTCAGACACAAGGAACCTTGTTAGACTTCCTTTGTCTGAGGTCAAAGACAGCATGGACATTGCGTAAAATGAAGTTCCTGTTTGAAGAGAAATTAGAAACAGTCAGGATCGAAAAGAAGGCAGCCGTGAATACGCAACGGATGAAACTTCAATGTCGCGTAACCTATTAGCTGTTCTTGACAGCAGCTTGCAATACCCTTTGTAAATTACGACGGTGAGCTTAACAGGTGAATGGATGAATACTCAAAGTCCCTGATAGTATTTCTTTGCCATTGATTGGCATGCTGGAAGCCCATGTTCGGCTACCAAGGGCACTTGGGTGGTACTCTAGCAGAGGGCACACCCGCACCAGACACAATCAAAGAAGTTTCAAGGCCGATGAACAACGTACTCCAAACAAAGAAGGTAATAAAGAATCAATATGCTGCTCGGTGGTCCAAAGTAGGCACCGCCTCTTACGACTTTGAACATAAAAGCAGCGGTTCGAGGCTCGTGAAATCCACTTACTTGCATCATCATCAACACACTCATCAACAGCCATTCGAGACTCACAATTCTTAAAGCAACAGAACACTTCCAACATCCACTATCTACCACGAAGCATCACATTCCACACACTCAACGATAACTCCAGCCACATTCTTGGCCAACCCGCATCACACTCAACGCCCCGTCAAAACTCGTTCTTCTCCAAGCAACCATGGCTCTGGTTCTTTGTATCCGCAACGAACCTCCTTCTTTCGGGGAGCGAATGAAGGACCGCCTGCGGCGATATGGTGGCAAAGCCAAGCGTTGCCTGAAGGCCACTGGTAAGGGGTTGTTGGCGACCGTGGTGTGTCTTTGGTCCTTGATTGTTTTCCTGCTTCGGTTGCCTGTCCTAACTATGCAAGCTTTGTATAAGCTATTCGGACTGGGTCTTTACTTTGTGGCCAAGTAGTACGGAGATACTTGGAGAGTCATGTACTGCAGGCAGTAGAAAGGCTACAAAAAAGGTCACCGTATTAGCATTAGAATATAATGCTATCATGTACAGATATTGTATTTTTTTGTTGTAGTTGAAGTATAGGCGTTGGGGATAACTCAGTCGATAGAGATAGATACTTGAAAGATATAGAATGAAACATAAAAAAAAAAAAAAAAGCTTTGATAGCTGATGAACGTTTTGGACATTTTCGACTTGAGAGAAATGACTTTGAGGTCCTGGTATCGCTTTTTTATCACTGCATTAAGGCGTCTTGCTCAGAGGAGCAGTCCCTAGGAACACCACCTTTCATTGAAGCCACGCCATACCCGGCCTCCTTTGACTCTTTTAGACAACAGCCAGAAAGACGACAAAAAAAAACATACAACACCGGGGATTCGCTGGTCGTCACCGACCCAACTACTAATCCGGCGCTTCGCAGCTTGACTCTGGGGGAGCGGACGGGACCCCGTATTCTCTACGAGCTATGGTCGTATGTGCTGGACTGCGTGGAGGAGTTGTGCCAAGAAGGAGGCCTGATTGGCCGTACTGAATAGAAATTCAGTCGTAGAAATATGAGTAGCTTCACTAACTGACCTTCAAAGACATTCGAGTCATGGCTCCCTCGTACTTACAGCCAAATGGTTGCCGGATATCGGCTCTGACTCATGAGGCTTAATAATGGATGCAAGATAATGCAACCTACATGATACCCCTCGTCCTCCCCTCTTTCTTTTCTCTCTTCTCCAACATCCCTCATCATTTCTAGCAAAATGGACTTGCCCTTCACAACTCTCGATGTCTTTACAAAGACGCCATTCCGAGGCAACCCACTGGCCGTCGTGACCATTCCACCACCAAGTCAACGACCTCCCCTCACGCAGGCCCAGAAACAAGCCATAGCCCGAGAATTCAATCTCTCAGAGACAGTCTTTGTTCACGATGTCGACGCTTCCTCGCCGTCATCGGAGAGAGCCATCAACATCTTTACTCCTGATCGTGAACTGCCCTTTGCCGGTCATCCAACCATCGGCACGGCCGTTTTCCTCAGATCTCAGGGCGTAGAGACTCTTATCGCCAAAGCGGGGAGAATCGAATGCCAATTTGGGCAAGATGGCTCAGCGCGTGCTGCAATCCCTCACAACGTCAGACTTCACCAGCAACGGCTCACTCGAGCCGAGTATACCGGCTCGGATGAGAAACTCGCCCAGGTTGCCACGGCTGAGGAAGGCGCTCGTCTTTTCAGCATCGTCAAGGGCATGACTTTTGCTCTTATCGAGTTGCCATCATTGGAGCTTCTCGGAGCCGCCAAAATCGGAGCCATGGGATATCTATCCGGGGATCTGCAAGACGAAGGATGGTGCACTGACTTTGACTCAAGGCGGTATTACTTTGTGCTCACGGGCCACGAAACGGCACCTGATGGAAAGACGTTTGTGCAAAAGGTCAGGACGAGGCTCGTCAAGCGCGCAATGGAAGATCCGGCCACGGGGAGTGCTGCATGTGCCCTGTCTTCCTACCTAGCCCTACATGTCTTGTCTGCCGACTCTGTCAGGGTTGAGATCACTCAGGGCGTTGAGATGGGTCGGGAGAGTCTCATCGTGGTGGATGTCGAGGTTCAGGTGCTGCCTTCGGGAGAGCGTGAGGTAAAGACTGTTCACCTCAGTGGAACTGCAGTCGAGGTCATGAGCGGAGTCATCAAGGCCAAGCCCATCAATTCGGACTAGATGCAGACGATCGCAGACTCAATGTGAGCATTGGCATTCAAGACTCGTTTTCTTCCGTGGAATGTCGCCGATTTTCAAGATGAGATCGTGTTCAGATCGATTTAAGGCTAGGCAAATAGGATTGCTCCTATCTTGATCAGTGGAAATATATCTGAGCAAATGGCTGAAACTCGCGCAAAAGCGGGCGTCTAGGAATTTTATTGAAGACAGAGTGCATCTTGCAGTGTTGCCGATCGCTGTCTCAGTTGTCGGGAGAACCCGAGAGACGGTAAATTGCGATCGTCTTTGGGTTGAGACATTGCATGCGTGACGCGTTAATTTTCTCCGGTGTGGACATGGTCAATTGAAGATTGAAAGTGAGATCACCAGATCCTGGCATATCGTTTGCGACTGCAGTCTCTGGGGAAACGACAGAGGCATTGGCCAAAAGCAAAAGTAATAGCAACTCACCCAAGATAACATATCCGGAACCCACGGCTTAGAATCTATTATCTCGGCTCATGTTTTGAAGCCGATGATTCAACGTTCTCGACCACGTGTGATAGCCTCAAGTCTCTATTACGTAGCGACACAAAAAAGTTCATGATAACCCACAATCTGCTAATCTCTCAAGGTGACAGACGGACCACATCCCTGACAAGGGTTCCCCAGTCCGCTAAGCAGATCTCGGAATAGAGTTTCGACGCGCAATTCTAGAATTTTATGAACTTATGCTCTCAAGACAAGATCCCGGGGTGCGACCAACACCCGAGTCGTGTCGTGTCGTGATCGGCTTCTTTCCCTATATCGTTAAAGGCCGATGTCGTTGGTCGCACGGCACACACGTTCCTCTTTCGGCACTCTGACTCGCCCCGAGGAACCCGAGTCAGCTTTTTTAAGCGGAGCACAAGGTTATCAAGCTCTTGTGTAATGATAACCCCCTCAGATAGGGTTTTAGCGGGGAACATGTTCTCCAGAACCTCGTCAATCAAGGGCGTGGAGGAGATTTGGCCCACATGAGCATTGTGAGATCAGCCAGGCCTCTCCATAAGGTGAGGTAACAAAAAGGTAACAGAAAAGAAGGTACAAGGAATTACCGCAGTTCCTGCCAAGAGGTGGTTGGGGTAAGGATACGACTCCGCGGCCTCCCTTTATCAGTGATTGTCTAGTCTGGAAAAGGAAGCCCGGGGATCCCCAGTCCTTGGCGCAATCAGATATCTAGGAGGGGTTCAAACCGGGGTTCACAATGGCATCGCAATTGAGCATCTCGCTTACGCCGCAGAGGCACGCCATATCGACATTTTCCCCTGAGATGGATGCTACGGACAAGAACTTGGATGGACACTGACAGTTGAGAACGGTGAATCTGTGCCGTAATCTCGCAGCACGCAATGCAAGGGCGGGGATGAGGAACACCTCCAAGGATTCCGCTAGAAGCCCGGTCGAACTATTCACCGGGCTGCGGATCGGCGCTCTGCAGTACGCAACTAGGCCATCCGGCCTTGCACTTGCAGCACGCGGGCCAGAGTCAGTCTCGCTTCGGCCGCTAGAGCACAAGTTCCGATTCGGCGTCGCCCTGGGCCGTCTGTTGGTTAGCTACCTTGTTGCTTCGCTCGTTCCTTGACAATGTGATGCTATACCACCGGCCCGATGCACCTTGTTTGTTTATCAAATCAAAAATCCAAATAGGTGAGATGTCCGTCGTAGGATCCGTCTTGGCTTCCCATACGTCAGCGTTCCCGTCTATTTAAGATGAGGTCTGTTCCCCATTCCAATTGACCTCACTGTCGGTTCCTCTCCAGCTTTCCACAAGGGTCATCCAAGCTTAATCAACACCCGGAGACTTTCTCAAAGCCAAAAGAACCATGTCGTCCTTCACATCCCTGCTCTCCCTGGGCGCCTTGGCAGCTACTGCCCTGGGCTCGCCCGTGCCAGAGATCCCCCACCTGGCCCCCCGAGCTGTGAGCGACTTCCAGTGCTTCAACGCCAGCCTGCCCAACATCACCATCTTTGCTACTGGTGGTACCATTGCTGGATCGGCTGGCTCTGCTGACCAGACCACTGGTTACCAAGCCGGAGCTCTGGGCATCAAGGTTCTGATTGATGCCGTTCCTGAGCTGTGCAACATTTCCAACGTTCGTGGCGTGCAAATCGCCAACGTTGACAGCTCCGACATCACCTCGACTATCCTCACCAACCTGACCCACCAGATTCAGGCTCAGCTGGATAGCCCTTACACACAAGGTGTTGTCGTCACCCACGGAACCGACACCCTCGAGGAGTCTTCCTTCTTCCTCGACCTGACGGTCCAGAGCGACAAGCCCGTCGTTGTCGTCGGCTCTATGCGCCCCGCCACGGCTATCAGTGCTGACGGCCCCATCAACCTGCTGTCCGCAGTCAAGCTCGCCGCCAGCGATAGCGCCAAGAAGCGAGGAGCTCTCATCACCCTCAACGACAGAATTGCCTCTGCTCGTTACACCATCAAGACCAACGCCAACGCCCTCGACACCTTCAAGGCCGAGGAGCAAGGTTACCTGGGCGCTTTTGAGAACATCCAGCCTGTTTTCTGGTACCCTCCCGTCCGACCTCTGGGTCACCACTACTTCAACATCAGCTCCATCTCTGCCTCTGAGCCTCTTCCCAAGGTTGACGTGCTCTACGGCCAGCAGGAGGTTGACCCCGAGCTTTTCGAGGCCGCCGTCGAGGGTGGTGCTAAGGGTATTGTCGTCGCTGGTGTCGGTGCTGGCGGCTGGCCTACCAAGGCCAAGGAGGCTCTTGAGGAGGTTGTCAAGAAGACCAAGGTCCCCGTTGTCATCAGCCGCCGAACCGCTTGGGGTTTCGTTTCTGGCCAGGACTACGGTATCAACGCTGGATACCTCAACCCTGCCAAGGCTCGCATTCAGCTTCAGTTGGCTCTGGCCAAGAAGCTTCCTGCCAAGGAGATCAAGGAGATCTTTGAGTATACCCATGTGGAGTAGATAATGTTCACGAGAACCTGATTATGTTCTGATGAGATATGCGATAGAATATCGATTTTAATACCAAACCAATCCCCAAGTATCTGTTCGATTTGCGTGCCCAAGATGACAAAACTAGAGATATCTTCTGGTTAACGTAGTTAATGAGTGAATTTTATTTAATGACCACCAGGCGTACACTTTCATCCTGGATAGTCCACGCCCATAACCAGCATAAATCCAACGAATGGGCGATGCATGCAATGTTTTTAACCACACCATCATGATGCCTTCCTTCTTTTACTCTCGTCTGTACCATGAGCCCAATCCAACCAAGGCAACCCTCCAAAATGTACATCAAACCGCTCATGATGACGATCATGTCGACGAGCCGCCCCTCCAAAAAAGTCAAACCCACTATGAACCGTCGCCGTCTCTAACAATTGCCAAGCAAGAAACACCCACATAGTAATGATATGCGTTCCTAGTACGACAGGCGGCAACGCAATAGGAAGAGTATTCGCCACAATGTGCTCGACGGGATGTGCATACTGTGACGCAAACGAGACCGGGGCCGTAAACTTGTGGTGCACCTTGTGGATACGACGATAAAAGTACGGGATGTGGAGGAGTCGGTGTGAATAATAGAATAGGACCTCACGGGCCACGATGCAAAGTGCCAGGTCTTTGAGGAATAACTCTGCTGTGGGGAGCGATGTCGTAATTTTAAACGGGGAGGATTTGTTTTGCGACGCTGCTGCGGCGGCTAAGCCCAGTTGGATCGCTGTGACGATGATTTGGTTTCGAAGGGATATGACGATGGCATCGCAGACTTCTGCCGCCGTCGGTTGCTTAGGGGCTGGTTGGATCTTGTGTTTGGCGGCAAAGGTTGGAGCCAGGTAGTCGAGAGAAAGGAATATGGCAGATGGAATCCACCAAAAGACAACCTGAACTGCAAGGGAACCAACAAGTTCTATCATGAAAGGGCTATGCCGATTCACGATATCATGCCAGGGATGAGCCATGATGCCCGTAGCCAAGATTGTTGGAATTGAGTTGAATTTAGTCCAGGCACAAGCAGCCACAGAGATATATACGTCGTCAACAACCCAAGAAGTCGACTAACTTGATTAAGGAGGAGACATCCCATCATGCATGCACCCCGCATTTTCATCGTAAAATTCCAAGAGATCGAGAGACGTCTCCTGCATTGGCTTAACCTGTTCCAGTAACGTCTCAAGCAATCATTGCCTGTTCGACGCTCAGCCTCGGTTATAGCCGGTCGTGGTTGCCACCATGGGCAACTACACGTGAAAGGAATTGTTCTTCCCGAGGCTTTCACGGGATAATGCTGAGGAGACAAAGGATGTTTTCAGCTCGCACGTGAGCGGTAGGTGAATCAGATCATGAAGAGAGTGTGCGGAATTGGGTCAATGAATGCGATAATTCAAAGAGAAACATGTGAATAGACCAAGGTAGAGTGTGTAGTATAAAAATGACAGTGTAGGCATGAGAAGTTGAATGTAAACCGTAGCCATCACCCGATTTACGCCAGTCTGCCTCAACTAGATAGTGCAATAGTTGGCATGCTCATAATCACTCAAGCACCATCTGTTCATCGCATCAGGAGTAACAAAAGTAGCAGCAAAATCCGGCGTCCCAACAGGATGACATCCTTTACCCCCGTCCTCTGTAACAGCCACAGCATTGGCATAAAAGTCCTGAGCATTTCCAACAGTCATACAACCATATCCAGGGCCTCCATGCTCAGCATCTTTGGAAGCGATAGTTAGAGCACAAAAGTGAATATTGCCGTCGTCGAGAGCGAAGCGGCACCACACGCTGTTCTGCCCCTTTCCTCCATCCTGGCAATCTGTGCTGCAGATCTCCTTGTCGCGGTCTGTGCCGAGGCTAGAAATGGCTGCGGAACAGTATGTGACCATAGAGACCATGTTCTTATTGACGCCGTCAGATGTGAGACACTGAAGAGCGGGTGTGTCGGATTCTTGGTTGCCTTGACTGCCACGACGATCTTGTTTCCTCTCAGCCTGCTTGCCCTCGGTGCACTGCTGGTCATAGGTCTGGTAGTAGCCCTCAAACCTGGCAGCTTTCTTCCACGCGTCGACTTCGTTGCCGCCTCCACAGTTGCAAGGCATAATACGCTCACCCAACTGGACATTGTAGCTAACATCGCCAGTGTCGCAGACGGGGATAGTGAAGGT
>JAPFTB010000008.1:0-263035 GCA_030779245.1 Fusarium sp. MBC 438
GCTGGTTCCACGGTCCCATGGGCTAGCCCAGCCGTCAGTGACTGCTTCTTGAGCTCGCTTGACTGAGCTTTCGCCGTTGTAATCAAACCGGTGAGCCTGATACGCCGCGATGGAAGCCTCGAACACGTCGTTGAGAGACAGCTGGTAACCCTGCTCGATCCAACCAGCAGCGAGCTTATCCCAGCCAGTCTGGTGATCCATGTTCCCAGTATCAAAAGTGTTGAGGCCAGTAGTAGAACCAAGGCCGACGGATGCCTCGTGCCACCGGTACAGATAGTAAACGCCGGGGCCATTCTCGCGGCAGCACTTCATATCCTTGGGACCTTGCTTGTCCTGCTCATATTAGCCATCAACATCGGTGGTATAGGTAATGAAGATCTTTTGCTGGCGCCAGATGTAGTTGATAGCCCTGACTTGCGAAGAGTTGCGAACTGTGAATCGGATGGCGCGCTGCTAAACTCTTAACTAGGACTAGGAAGAGAAAGCTCCACCGGAATATACAAAAGTCGCTATACAAAAGTCGGCCAGTCCTAACGTTGTACTTGGTTTTAAACTTGTCAGCCATTGAGCGGCCGCCCAGCTTGATAGAACCCCTGAAACAAGTCAACTCGTCAAATCGCGGTCCTTGTTTTGATCTGCGCGCTGCCCTGATGTGCTGGTAATGTTGGATTGTGTGCATCGGTCAAGAAAATCAACTTCTTTGATCAAGTATCAAATTGGCAACACCACATGATTACGCAACTATGTGATACATGCATGAGCTCTTGCTGAATTATAACCGCAATCGGTGCGTGATAACCTTCCTTTGTGCCAATGCTCGTATCTTATATACACCTTTGTCTTCCTAATGGCACTGCATGAACTTGGGTGACCGGCTATCAAATAAAGACCAAATCGCCAACTCCATAACCCGTGGTCTGACCCAAAAACCTGCTCTTTTCAACCTTGACGAAACCGGTCCAGGTATCTGGTTGGATTTCTTGGTCCCCAAGTACAGACTTAATCCTCAAATAGTCTCCGTTGTCGAATTTCAGAGTCCAGCTTTGAGGGTATGTCCGGTTCGATGTAGACGAGAACCACGAATCTTCCCAGTGCTCTTCCATAGTAAAAGGCAACACCGTGGTCGTCTCTTCGCCAAGTCGTACCGTGGCAAACCTCCACTGATCGGAAGACTCGGGCCAGTCGTACGCCCAGACACTCACCCTGATGTTGGGATCGGGGAAGTGAACCTCGAAAAAGGTAAAGGCATCCGGGGCACCCTTTATGATCTGGTGATCGTACCAGGTAAACGACTTTGATGGGTCAAGTTCCAGAGCCTTCCCAGAGCTTAGCTGCAATGTTCCCGAGGTGCGAGCGGCAGGGAGTGACCAGTGGGAGCAAGTGGTGTAGTTCGGTCCCCAGGCAATCACACCATTGCCCCCGTTCAACAGAACCTTGGACGTTTTGCCCTCGACAGTCAAGTTGAATGAGTATTCGGGGGCCATGGCAGACAGCTGCATCTGAGAGATCTTGTCGGGAGCAGCGCCTTCAAACGAAAAGTCTGGGAACTGAATGCTCAAAGAGCCTTCCAGCAACGTTTTGGATTCGCTGTTGACTTCACAATGTTGCACATTCTTCTCATACTTGAGAGTTTTGAGGTCCAAGACTGAAGACTTGCAAAAGGTGCTGAACTGGTGATGGATGATAAGGAACTGCCGTCCGGCAGTGGTGGTGGCAAAGGCGCTGCTCCAGTAAGATCCGCTGTTCTGGTCTTGAGGTAGATCGATTTGGGATGGGATCCGGGTCTTTGAATGAGGTCAGTATTTCTTGCTCGCATAAAAGAGGGAAGAGAACCAAAAAGTAAGTATAAACAAGCAGCCCACATCATCACTTACATTCTTCCAAGTGTCATGGTTGTCAGGTCGAAAACTGTAGCCGAATGCGACCGCTGAGGTCCACCACGTAAAGACGAAAAGCTGGACTATTAGTGAGGTCATCGTAGGTACGTTGGCGCTCGAGGAGCAGAAGCTATTGGGTGAAGGTGCGTGTAAGGGGATAACTAATGCTAGATGGTTATCCTGTTCAAACCGTTAGGCTATGGGCCGTATTTATATTGCTGGGTGGTTGCCGTGACCAAAGTTGGTGACTCTGTCGACACGCGTTGTCGGATCTATCCCCAGTCCGTTGTTCCGGGAAATCATTCAAAGAAGACGGTATTATCCGTTGTCCGTGAAGTGGAAGCGGAACCGGCCAAACGATCAAGTCCCGGCTTTTCAAAGATCCATGCCCCTTCATTAGGTAGACTCTGGTTGATCGACGCTGAGCCACCCTGTTAGATGGCAATGAGCCAATGGTGGCACTGACACAACCGATTACTAAGGTTACTAAGCGGCATTCAACTCGCCAAGCTATGCTCAAAGAGAGAAAATAGAGTGTAAGTAGGTAATTAATTAATTCATGCCTGGAGTCATTGCACAACAGCCGAACTTACTCTGCGGACTTCGGGCTCCAGACAAATCCGGGACAGGCTGAAATGGTTAGCTGACGGGTTTTGCCGAGAGGCGGCATGTAAGTTACCAAGCTGTGCTTTGGAACTGATATCCTTGCATCAGTGGTTGTCGTTCACATACCCGACGACTAACTACATCATGCCGTCATTACTGACAAACATAAGTTCTAGACATAAGGCCCCCTGACCAGCCTGTCATTCAGAACCCCTAAGGGCATCTTCAACAAGTTCATCCATCCTACAATCCATACAATCACCAATCCCAACCCTGACCTTGTCTCCGTTTTATGCCCCCTTTATATTGCTATAGCTTCAGGATAGAAGTTGCCTTAGCAGCTATTTATTCATAAGCGCAAGCCTTCATGCAAACATATGTAGCATACCTGAAGTTTCGTGGTAATCTGATCCCCCGGTTTGTAGCTAAGCAGACTTATCAGGTCCTGCTTCCCATCTTGGATGTCAAGAACATACTGGATGCTAGATTAGCTCTCCTACCGCACTCATGGACTGTGCGACTAACTTGTTCGATTGAGCCGCTTATGATGAAGCGAATGGTTGTGACCTCTTGGGTTTGCCCCAGCCGATAAATCCTGGCAAGAGCTTGTTCTTCGATTGCCGGATTCCACTGCGGTTCTAGTATATACGCCCTCGACGCGGCAGTAAGAGTTAATCAACAAGAGGTTAGTCTCTCTGGACCATACGCAGTGCTGTCTCGTGCTTACCCAACCGCTCCGCAACCCAAAGACAAGAGCAGCACCCGCACCTCTTTGTCGTCCGAGAAGCTTTTTATGATCCGGTTTCGCTGTTTGGAAGGCACGCCACCGTCTATCTGCACGGAAGAGATGCCGGCCTGGTTGAGTGCAATGTTGGCTACGCCAAGGATCGAGGTTCGATACGAGAAGACCACGCTGAATGGTTAGCAAATTCACATATATCCTTCCAGGGCAAATGGGTACCTCTTCGTTGAAACACCATAGGTCTGGATGTCTCGAATCAAAGCCTGAATCTTGGTGGGCCATGGAGTAGTGGGCACGGGTGAGCCAGCGAGCTGGTGGGCGAGACACGAGCTTGTATAGCTTAGAGTGTCTCCAACCGACGGGAAGACCTCTTGAAGATCTGAAGACATCTCTCCGAATATACTCGTGCTATCCCTTTCAAAGTCTTCTTCAAAATCGTCTTCAAAATCGTCCGTGGTTGCACTGGGTGTCAAGGACCCCTCCGACGTTCCCGGTGTCATGCCCCGGCCAAATATCAGGGGGTTTGTTGGAGGTTGTAACAAGGTGGGCTTTGGTAACCAACAGCCCAGCTCGCAAATTACTCTGAGAGCATTGATCTTTTCTAGGGCATTTCTGTAGCCATCATGGGGCCTGCCCGTGCTGAGTGCGTCTTCGAGGCGTTCCAATGCTTTGTCCTTGGCGACATCATACGCCTCCTGCTCCTGCGCGCTGAAGCTCAGAAAACGACGATAGTCTTGTCGTTTCGGTAGTTTGATTTCGGTTTTAGGTCTTCGCAGCATAATGTACCCTAGTAGTTTCACTAGTGCTTGAAGTCCTGTCTCCTCCCCGCGGACCCAGGGATTTGTAATGACTCTATCAAAGGCCTTCTTCTCACAGTAGGGATTGAGACGAAGGAAGTGGATCAGACTGAAGAGATCAGATAGCTTGTTCTGAATAGGTGTTCCAGTGACGGCCCATCGGCATTCGGCGGCCAAAGCACACGCAGCTTGAGACTTGGCTGCTGAGAGGCCTTTGATTTCATGTGCTAGAGCAGTCAGACCGAGCGAAGGCCGTAGGTGTTCCCGATGCAACATACCTTCATCTAGAACAATTCGGTGCCAGTAATGGGAGAATAGGATACTGCCTTGGCCCTTGTTTTGGTTCTGCCACTCCTTTGCAAGCGTGGAATATGAGGTCAGGATGATGTCGTAAAAGCCAACATCGTTGGTGTCAATGATCCGGTGTCGACCATGGTGACGGCGCCAGGAGAAGCTTTTGCTAGACAGGTGCCTACAAATCTTAGCTCAGATTAGGCATGTAAGATAGGACAAACTCACTTGGCAAGCTCTTCTTCCCAGTTGTGTATCACTATAGTTGTCAACGATATGCCTCTCAACACATTATAAGGTGTCACTTACAAGACGGTGGAAGCACTATCAGCGTGCGTCTCCCCAGTATCCCACCGGCCAACTTTGTAAGCCTGTCTTCTTTACCCAGATCCTTGTCGTAGGCTATGAGCGAAATCATGCTGAGAGTTTTCCCAAGGCCCATGGTGTCAGCAAGGATACCCCCTCTAAATTTCGGAGGGCATTGATCTTGCCTGGATGATTCAACGTTGTTGGTGTATCTAAGATTATCAGGTTTCTGCACCACATGCACCTTGTCTACTTACGTCACATGCCCGTATTCACCAACAGCTTGGGACCAGACATCCTGATCTTGATGGTGCAGCCTCCAGCCAGCCTCCCGACGAAGCATGAATGTGAGGCCAACCTTCTGATGGCTGGATGTTGTTAGCTTACATCTGGAACCGCCAGAAGCTCCCGAACGTCTACCTTTTTAGCTCAGTCTTCAGAAATTGTGAGCCCTGTGTCTCATTCAAATCAGCCTCGGCGGCAAGACCATTCAGCACATCTGTTGCCGCTACTTGCTCATCTTTGAAGGCTGGAGTTGGCACAGGCGGCGAAGACTCAAGCTGGAAATCTGTTGTTCGGGTGTTTGGGTCGTTATAGAATCGCTGAGGGTTAAAGTACGGAGCATCTCTAGACGCATGTATAGGATCTTGCAGAAACAATCCAAGTTTCTCAAAAGTGTCACGAAGATCCGAGGCAAGGTCTCGTGGTCCATAGATGGTGGCCCATATCGCCGTATTGCCTTGAGGATTGCCTTTCTGTAACCCCCCTGGCATCCAGAGGAGGTCGAACTCAATTTCCTCACGACGAAATAAGTCTAACAATTGGACATCGCGGCTTTCCAAGGTACCGCATAGTATGTCAAGGTGCAAGTGATAGAGTTTACCTTCGTCGCCCAATCTGAGGAAAGAACCGAAGGCACAAGGTAAGCGGTCCTTGTTTTCAACTACACCATGTGCAGAGAGAGATACCAACTATTCATGTTAATCTAAGAGGAGCATAATCTCTTTTGTACAGGGGCCACTTACCGTCCCGAAGCAAATCAGCTCAATACCTTGACCACATGGCGACTCGGAGTTTGGGCCTTCGCCATCTGTCTTCGTGGCCACCTCGAGGCTAGCTTCTATATTCGTAGAAGGTTCTTGGTAGCAGTATTGTGGACTGTCAACAGCTTCGCCCGGCGTAGAAGGACATAAACTTGAGTCCTCCAGTCGCCTTCTCTTGGCGCAGTCCCGGTCATATGCGGCCATTACTAACGGATCTCAGGACGCGCTCTCGGGGTTGCGGTAAATCTCATCTGGAAAATCTGAAGAAAGTGAAGTCCGGTGTGTACCGTAGGGTTTGAACTGATAGCGGCAACCTTGGAAAAGTAGCGACCCGATTGATCAACAGGAGAAGAAGAAGGGCGAGTCAAGCAGCTTCGGGGGTAGTAATTGAGGCTGTGTGAGACCCTACCCAGTGAAACAAAAATCCAATCACGCCAATGTAATTTCAAGGCACAGCCTAGTTTTCCCTGCGTCATAAAATGCCTCGTTGTCTGCTAGCCGCTTTGCTAAGCAGTTCTGCAGAGCCTTAGCCAAACAGAGCAGGCTTCTAGAGGCAGTGTATGTTGTGTAACCGCCTGCATAGCGGCTGAGCATCTCGGCTATGCAGCCACCAAATTACGTGGCCCAGATGCCTCGAGCTCCTTGCCAGAGAGCGCTGGACAAAACTATGGAGCGGCCCATCTCGGAGCACAGGACTTCTTACATCCAACGCTGAACAACAGCGCTCGATTGGTAGCTCAAAATGAGTCTCATACTCATAAAAAGAGCATGTGAGCGCTTGCAGAAGCAGCTTTCCACGGAAGAAAGAGAAGTCATCCAAGCATCAAAGAATGTCGACGATGTTCGACACGCCATCCGCCGGATCGAGCAGCATATGGCCGCCCGCCAAAGTCTACGTAACCTCGATCGCCTAACCCCTTTTCTGGATGCCATTGAGCGATTATCCAAACCTATCGACGTCCTTTGCAATGGAACGCCCTTTATGCCCTATGCCTGGGTAAGTTGCTAGCACTCGACAAGAAAGGTGCGAGTTCTGACAATAACACAGGCGCCTCTGAGACTGATTCTACAGGTCAGCCTGCTGGTTTCTGTCCGGATATTATAAGACCCTAATGCGTGTAAATATGTAGACAGCGCAGCACCATGCCCATGCCATGGACAAGCTTTTGACAGCGTACGGAAGTATCGGAAGCGCTCTGCCTCGCTTGACTCGGTACGGGGAAACATTCCCGGACAACTATGAGTTCCAACAACTGCTTACCTCTCTATACGGCGACATTATCGATTTCCATACCCGCGCATTCAGACTACTACAGAAGCCAGGTTCGCTGCATGATAGGATATACATGAGACTCTTTTGCTGATATTGTGATAGGTTGGAAGATATTCTTCTCTTCCGGCTGGGGTCGGTTTGAGAGCCAGTTCGATGCACTTATCCAGAGCATTGCTCGGACCAGTGACTTGATCGACAAGGAAGCAGTATCGATTGACATCAACCTGGCCCAAGAGTGGAGGCAGAAGCTACTGGAAGAAGCAGAAAAACGAGAAAGAGGAGTGGAATCTCAGCAGCGTGAAGCAGTCCTTCGGTGGCTCGATGTGGGTGACTCCAAGTCATACCAGGAAGACAAGCTCGAGCTGCTCCGCAGTCACTGTTGCGAAGGTACATCCCAATGGCTCACGCAATCACGGCAGGTTCGGACATGGCTTCAATTCGGTAAAAATCGCTCAGTCCTGTGGCTTCACGGAAAGCCCGGTTCAGGTAAATAGCTGGTTCAAGGTTTACCGCAGACCAATGCTGACATCCACAGGCAAATCTATTCTATGCTCTCAGCTGATCTACTTTCTTCGAGCCGACCCCAACAGAAACTGTTTGTTTTTCTTCTGCGACTTCCATACTAGAAGTTACGTCGTGGCAACGCAAGTCTTGCGCAGTCTTTGTGTCCAAATGATCGATCTGGACCTCGAGCTGATATCCTTCATCTATGACGAGTGTGTTAGCAAAGGAAGTAATCCTTCGCTATCATGTCTCAAAGCAATCGTGCCAAAACTCATGACCAAGTTCAAAGATATTCGTGTCATCATCGATGGTATCGACGAGGTTGACTATACCCAACATGGGGAGCTAATTAATACCCTGGCTTCATTTGCAGAGATACAAGACAACTGCAAGGTTATCTTCTCGAGCCAAAACATCCCCAACATCTCCTCACGTTTGAAGAAGAAACCACAGCTCTCACTAGGGACCGAATCGGAATCAGTTACAAAAGACATCAATCTCATCGTTGCTGCATCACTCGAGGAGGTGAACGAAAGGCACGGTGGTGGAATCCCAGAGAGAGTTCTCGCCCACGTTCAGAAGCTGATTCTAGAGAGAGCCGAAGGTTTGATCCATGTAACCCCGATCGAAACTTGTGAACTGATGGGTACAGGAATGTTTCTTTGGGTCTCCCTTGTTCTCGAGATTCTCAAAGAAGCCGTGAGCGTTGAGGATCTTAAAGCTAGTGTTGAAAGTCTTCCAAAAGACCTTGCCGACGCGTATGATTATCATATCCATCACGAATCGCACTGAACTGACACAGGTTCAGATACAACAAGATACTTACAAACATCACAAGGAGGTCTCCTACTGACAGTCTATCGAAACAACGTCGAGTATTTGGCTGGATGCTCTTTGCCAAAGGCAATCGACCACTCCAAAAACATGAGTTGAGGCTTGCCATGACTTTGCATTCCGGGTCTTACCTGGTCAGCAAGGAAAACAAGCCATTCCCGAATGTTCTCGACATTTGCCAACCTTTTATTGAGGATGGCCCGAGGGGATCCGTGGTGTTCATCCACTCTACTGTTCCCAAGTAAGGAGCTTTGTTTGGCTGTTACTCATAGCACCGGATCGTGCGTGCTGACATGGCAAAGATTTCTCCTTGATCGCTCCTACGGGCCGATCATCAATGATATCGATTCCCATCGTGACATTGCTGTCACTTGTCTAGGCCAGCTACTGCAAAGCCTCTATCTGGTCATAGAGCTCTCCGGTTCCTCGCAACTTTACCGTCAAACCGGCCAAGGCTTTCATGCGCTGCTTCCATACGCCATCGAGTACTGGACCGAACACCTTCTCGACTATTTAGAGAGAGCCCCAGAAGTTAATTCCTATGGACAGTCCCAGGTTATGAAAACGCTGCTTGATTTATGTCGCGAACATGACCATGCGTCAGGGGCCCTTGGGCGAGGAGAAGCAGGGAATATCTCGTACTTAAAACCGGCAAAGGAGGATCACCGTCTGGATTGCGTCAAGAGCTTTCCAGTGGCATTCAATTTGCTGAACTGTGTCATGAATTTCAGGCAAGGGACTGAAGGTACGCGTTCCATCCTATTAATCCCACACCTGGTTCACTGATTGACAACGGTCGAACAGCACAACCTGCTTCCAGCCCAGGTTCAGATCCGACACTGTTCTCGTCGATCCGCCAAGAATATCACGGAGCCATCGTTCATCTCATGGCTCAAAAGTCTTACCCTGGGCTGACATCAGAAGAACTCGTGGTGTTCAAGGAAGAGTTCGGGTCGACAGCTTTCGTGTGTCATGTCCGTGGCTGCGAACGATCGGTAGTGGGTTACCCAAACGCCAATGCCTTGAGAGACCATGAGGCACGGCATCAAGGCCAACTGAAATGCCTCGAGCCAGACTGCTACTACAATGACATTGGTTTCTCGTCATTAAAGCGGCTAAGAGATCACAAGAGAAAGCAGCATCCTTCTGTCGAGGCAGACCTTCCTCAACAAATCCGTCAAAAACGCCCCAGAGGATCCGCAAAAAGCCCCACAGCCGTCATGGCACCCACTGCCTCGCCCCAGCCCATGTCCCATAAGCCTGCCAACAAGCCGGAGAGTGAGCTGTCCGACAATTCAGGTTCCCCCTCGACCACAGTAATATCGTTTTCTGGAATCACCCTAAGCAGCTACAACGACTACGTGGTATCTCTGGATCGCAAAATGCTACTTAAACGGGACGAGATCGCATAGATGATATTCTCACCGAGTTTCCATCAGGGGCTGGCTATGACTATGATGGAGAATAGATTAATTCACACCGAGTAAATTGTTCAGTTTCGAATTGAGCAGATACTAGAGAGAAAGGTCTGGCAACGAGCTGTCGCTCTTTAGAAGGTTGCTCACTAGAGGTATGTTCTGAGAAATCCAACCAAAGACGTCGGGGAATGAAAAGCGCAGGATATCAGGCGGTGCGTGCGTGTGCCGTGAAGGGAGCTACGCGACGACGGAGCATTCATATCTCGCTGAACTCCTCTGGCGCAAACAACGAATACGAGATTCGACGTATTTCTAATGTATGGAGGACCAGCTAAGTACAGCAGCCCACAGAGGAGTTGAGGGGAACCGACG
Organism: Fusarium sp. MBC 438; assembly: GCA_030779245.1. NCBI lineage: Eukaryota > Fungi > Ascomycota > Sordariomycetes > Hypocreales > Nectriaceae > Fusarium > Fusarium sp. MBC 438. The sequence continues at coordinate 10,064 of JAPFTB010000008.1, forward strand.
ACAGTCATGGCATTCTTCCATCTTGCAAAAATTAACGCATCTGCGTCCGACTCATTAAGAAGCAAGACAGCAATACCGAGCCCCAATCGTGCAGGAGAAGCAGCAATTATCGCAAAGTCGGTCAAAATAGTCATGAAATCAAGGCCCTGCCTGATAAAACGTGGGCGATTGTCTTGGAGGCTTGTGCTGACATTGCGCTGCTTCTGAGTTGCCTCTGTTGATGATCCGCCTCGGTCATGACTTGAACATTCTTTTGCCGCCTGTTCACCATGCTCAGACTGAGCCGGTGATACATGCTGGCGAACTGTCCTACAATGGGCTCATGAGGTGGAAAGTAAAAATGGAGAAGGCAGTAGCATTTTAAATCAGAAGAAGTTTTACCCCAGTTGTAATAGGTAGTCAAAGTTAATGAAAAGACTATTAGATATATACCCAACGCCAGCTTCGTTTTTAGCCCGCAACGACACTAGTCACATTCTCCATTACTGTGCCTTGCCGCATCCTTAAAATAGTGTAATCGATGTAGCATTGGTGGAGTCCCCAGTTTCTAGTATCCAAGCTTTTTCTTACAATCCAGCTCGCTAATCAACATCCTTTTCAAACAACTAATTCTCCATTCCCAGTTTGAGAATTCGTTACGAGCAATCTTTACAGGAACTGCCATCTGACATCTTCAAATTCGGCATATCTTGAGAATTCTTCACCTACTGAGAAGCCCACGACCAACCACGTAGGCCGCAAAAGAGATAACATAGGCTAGCCCAGCAAAGATAATGAGGCCTCGGTAAGACCCGTTTTCAGCTCCCAGGATAGCCCCTGCGATGGGAATACCAATCAGAGTGCCGAAGCTGCAAAGGGTATATGCGGTGCCATCGCGTTTCCCGTAATCCTCAGTCTTGCAGACTTGACCTATGCACACTGGCGCAAACGCCACTGAAGCACCAGACCAGAATCCGTAAAGAATAGTAAAAGACATGGTCATAGCATGGCTTCCATGAGCTGGGAGCCATAGACAAAACACCAGAGCCGTGCAGGCAAAGACTATAACCGTCATTGTGTTGACGACTCCGAATCGATCTGCCACGTAGCCCGGCAGGAACCGACCCGGGACTGCACCGACGTTTAGAAGAGCGTTGAGCATGTAGGCGTCTTGGAAACCCCAGTTCGAATGAATGGCGTAGGAGCATATATATGAGATGGGAATGAAGATGGCGAACTCAACAAGGACAAGACCAAGCGTCATGGTGGCATAGTTAATATCCTTGAGCGCTTTGAAGTCGACAGTGGAGCCCCCTTGCTTATTCGGTGGCAGCCTCTTGCGCAGTAAAAGACAAGCGACAAGCCCGTGGACTGCACAGATCAGCGCAATGACTCTAATAGACCAGCCGAATCCGATGCGAGGCGCGAGGTAAAGGATAACAAGAGGCATCCAGACGCCACCCACTCCCCCAGAAGTGCAAGCAAGGCCAGTGGCGAGACCTCGCCTTTTCATGAACCAATGGCCAATGACCGACAGAGCAGGATTATAGAGGAGCGATGCCGAGATGCCCCCCAAGACGCTGAAGGAGAGAAAGAACTGATAGAATTCTTGAGCAAGACCAAGTTAGACTCCAAACGGGCTGGAACAAGGATTGAACTTACCTTGAGCGAAGCTCATGATGATCAATGAGATGACGATGCCGATCGTGCCAGGAACAATCAACAATCGGATGCCGTGCGAGTCAAAGATGGGTCCTGTTCTCCTAATCAATAATTACGTCATGTAATTCCATGTTGAAGCAATGCGTACCAATTTGAGCACCACAAAAGAACAAAAAGAATGCATAGCCGCTGAAAATCCAACCCGTGGTGGACTCGGGCATTCCACGAAGGTGGTGCTCACTTAGCCACGCTTGAAGCACAGCCAGAGAGTTCAGCAGGCCCATGGATGGGATCATGGCGCACCAAGAGCCAAACACGATGAGCCATGCTTCTTTCCCGCCGTCGGGGTACTCGTCTTCTGCCTCGAGGGCAGGCTGGGGGTCCGGACCTTGGTTCCAATTAGACCAGTCCAGGTCAGCAGGGAGAGGACATACATTCTGATTCCATTGCCTCACAGCGAGCATCTGACTGTAAATCCTGAGCTCGCATGATTGTAGAAATCTCCAGGATATGATTTGGTTGAAACCGAGATGGGGTTCTTTCGAGGAAGAATAATGAGGCAGACAGCCCTTTTAACCTCAGTCACAATATAGTCTTGAACCCTTGAAAAATCTCAAATACTCTGATGTTTCTGAGTACCCAGCCAACAATTTTCGTTTTCGCTTGGTCATGTTGGAGTGACATAACATAAAGATGCTGTCACCTCCAAGCTAAAGCCAATCAAGCAGCAACAGCATCTCCGCTTCCGGGCTCCAAGGCACATAAGGCGCAGGAGACATCTCCTAGTGGATCTAAACCTAGAAGTCAAGTGGGTGCCGCATTGATCTTGACCCGTTCTGGTTTCATGATTCCAAAGAGTTGTGGGCTGGCCATCAACCCTGGCCCTACAGAACCCCTGACAGTACAACTTCTTTTTCTATCATTGTAGCTGATGTTGACTTCCGGAGGAATCATGGATCAATGATAGCCCTATAAGTAATAGTCTCTAGAAATCTAGTAAAACTATGGTCACGGCATCATGCTATAGGTTGCCTGTACTGGCGCAACCACTGTGTTGTAGAATTGAATCCGGAACTGCTCAACATTGAACTGTCTTGTCGACCTAGGACCTTGAAATGAGGACTTGATACACCTCTGAACCGCATTGCCGTATGAGTCGCCTGCCTCGCGGTAGACATCGTCAAGTCTGTCGATGGCAGTATCATATTGATCTAGAATCGGAGATGAAAGGGCTTGTCCTATCGATTCATCATGCAAGGTCTGTCGAAGCTCTTCGAGGGGGGCTTTGAGGCATAGCTCCATAAGAATGACGCCAAGCGTGAAGATGGTCTTGTTGGGAATCAGGCGGCTAAAGTCTCTCGTTGCCGAAAAAGGTGACTGATCGATAATTGCCGGCTGGCGAAATGCATACGAGTTGGATGGGGTCTGTGAAACAAATTGCATCACTCCACTGCTATCATTGACGAAGAACTTGATCTCGTCCTGATCCCATCCTTCTCCCAGCCACGGGCTGTCGCTCAAATGAAGAACGGACCAGGCAATCGAGGTGGCAATAGCATATCGCTGCTTAGCCGAAAGAGCAAGATTCGCATGGGCCTGTCGTCTATTCTGATTTAGGAGCAGGTGTCTCAACGAGATTGTCCTGGTAAGAAGAGAGAGCTCTTCTGAGTGTTGGTTCAGAGAAAAGTGCGAAATCTGTCGGTCCTTGTCGGCCTCTGGGTCTTGGAGACACCCAGTAATGGACCATGGATCGCATTGTACTCGAACTTTGTCACACAGGTTTGCAATAGTCTTTACAGGCGGCGGGGCCGTGGACGGGGTCGTGGCCTGGACTATTTTGATGAGCGGTCAAATCACAAAATTCGGGATTATTCTCGAGTCCTACCAGGTTGAGGAGGTGTCGATTGAGTGCGATACGGCCGTCGATAGATCATGTCACGAAGACTGGATGGGGAAGACATGGCCTTGACCATAGTAGGACTAGTAGTGATTGCCTTTGTGTCTGTCGGACCGTTTTCTTTTGGCGTGACGTGAAATTTCCGCCATGAGTGTTCCGATTCTGGATGTGTCTCATATGACAATCCTGCTGAAAAGGTAGATTGAGAGCGCAAAGGCCCCAAATTCCAGTCTAGGTCTATGGTCGCTTGGTGAGATGATGGGCAGTTGCACTGCAAAGCAGATTTCAGTGCTCGGTGGAAAGATCTGAGGCATGATCGGATCGAGTCGCAATGCTTCGGGTTGAATCCCCTGATGAGGACTTGGACTTGGCGAGTGTCATCTTCGGCAGATACCTCAGTCCGTTCAAGGCAGTTCCTCAGGTCTTGGTTCCACTTCCTGAGGTCATCGATGAGAGATCGGTTCTTCTTTGAGGCGAAGGAGCGCTTTACTCGACGCCACTCCCATCGAGCTCTGTCTGGTGAATCATCTGTCCATTGAGGCTGTGGTTGCCTTGTGTATTAGCTTGGGGTCTTCACGGGCTCTTTCGTCAAGGAAGACGTAGCCTCAGATCGAGGAACACTCACTTTTCCCTTAATATCGATGTCTAAATCTCCCAGTAACTTCGACGCCCTCTCATCCATTGCTTTAATGATGATGACGAGGTCCTGGTAAATGCTGGGAAACTTGGCACAGAGACAGTCCTGGAGCTCCCCCATAGAAGGATTTTCCAGACCAATGTTGCGAAGCGTTATCCCCAGTTGACTCTTTTGCATAATCAAGTCGGCTCGGAGAGTCTGAATGGCGATGTAGTAATTTTGGTGAGTCTCGAAGGGCTCGGCATACTTTTCCAATGCCCAGATGGCAATGGGAACGGCGCCAAGAACGAGGCCTGCGACCTCAGCCATGACATCAACACTGCAAAGATCCTCGGTACTGGTAAAATAATAGGCCACTACGACCTAGAGACGCTGCGGGATAAAGTGCATTAAGGAAGGATGATGGGTGAGGGAGATTGATGATGGCCCCGCTGTGTTTCTTCCGGCTGGGCATATCAGGCTCTGACCAGGCTGTGTGCGCCTCATCTTTTCTTGGACAGTGATTGGATGAAGATAAATTTCACAGCATGAGCTGAAAACAGAACACTTCTCATAGGTTAGAAACCCCTCTTTCTCCGAGAGTTCTCTCCAAAGGCCAGAAGTTGCGGCCATTTTCTGGCATCCGACTCAAGACTTTCACCCATCAGATGATTCCTCAAGTCGACCGCTATGGAGGCCGTCCCGACCAAAGAAACTACGCCTTCGCTTTCCAAGTCATTCGATGAGTGCATGCGGCTATTCCGGACTTTTCTGTTAGCGCTTCACGACGAGAGTTGTCGTGTGGTGCGGCTGAAGCAGGTCGATGTCACCGAGATATCTGATCAGTGCGGGAGAGCCAAAGTCTGGGGAGACCAGATGAGAGCAGACCTCCCAGAAAGGGCTAGAGGTTCACTGGATGATGCACTCAGGCATGATGATGATCTCAAAGGCTTGGTTAAGAGCATTTTTATGCGACTTAGCGGGCTCCTCCGTCAAGGCAGGTATGGATGAACGCAGCTGGGACATTTATCTGACTCTGTTCTAGCAACATCTATTGCTGAGAGAAAGTACGATCCCACTCTGGGGTCAGATCAAGATTCAGTTAGCAGTGTTAGCGCCGACGACTCGGAAACTAGCTCTGGCTCTGATTCAGACGATGGGAGGCAACCTCGGAGTGCTAGGATGCCAAAGGTCCGTCTGCTTGTCCAGCAAATAACGGATCAGATTCGGTCGTTGTATGACCTCTCGTCCCTTCTTCGGCGCCCCAGGATAGCAGACAAATATATCCGTTCTGTCCGTTCCAAGTCACACACAGCCACATCAGACACGCTGCCGCTCATGAGCGTCTTCAGCAATTTAGATGAGAGTCACATCATAGAAAAGGTACTGCAGTGGCGCGGCTTGACTAAGAGCGGGCAGAATTTCAGTTGCGAAAACGAGACCCCTACTCAAGAGAGACACGGCTTGGCAACTGACGGCGTCGGTGACATTCTGTGGTACTGCCAACGACTTGCAAGAGCGAATACGAGGCGCCGAGAGCAGCTTCAGCACTGGGCCGACCATCCTTATGTTTCCACGCAGGACGTGCCCACCCCAGCCCGATCCTTACCAGTCTTGGTAAAGCTTCCTGTCAAAGAACTGGAGACCAAGGAGGAATCAGGAAGCCAGGCGTCCACCCTCAAGCCCGCAAGCTTCAAGTTTCCGTTCGCAGGGCCAAAGTCAACCATGTCCAAGCAGAGCTTCTCTACAGCTGCCGTCTCAGATGTCCACGATACCAAGACAAACGCTCGACCACTGACAGTCTACGCTGCCACGAATGTTGGCCAAGGCCGGTCCAATGCTGTCCCCGATCCCCCAAAGGCGCAGGACGGGAAAATGACCTTTCCATGTCCGTACTGTGGGATTACGCTCGAATCTGGCGACATGCAGAATAGGCAGTCGTGGAAGTACGTTCAGTCCTGTCAGGTATTAGTTCAACCCTGCTTACTACAGCTATAGGCGCCATGTATTCCGTGATCTTCGTCCATACATCTGCACATTCGAACATTGCCAGAACCCTGACAAGCTATACGTGAGCCGCCATGAGTGGATATATCATGAGCTTCAGATTCACCGGCGCAAGTATGTCTGCAAAGACTGCCCCAAGACATACTCTAGCCGGATGGAAATGTCAGCACATGTACAGGAGCACTATGGCGAATCCATCTCGCCGGCACAGTTGGGTGTGATACTTGATCTCTGCGATCAACAAGACGACGGCATGAGTGGCGAGAAAGAAGAATGCCTGGTTTGTGGGGAGGAGCTCTCGTTCTTGACGTTGCAGGGACATTTGGCCACGCATATGGAGGACATCGCTCTCTTCGTCTTGCCCAATACCCAAGAAGGGCAGGATATGGGAAGAACCAACGACTCGGTGCAAGCAAGGAACCTCAACTCCAGAGGGAAACGCAGTGATTCCCCTTCAAAGACCAGTAGCCTCGGCTTTTCTGCCGCCGGTGATCATGGACAGTCCCCAACCGACTTTTCCAAGCTCCTCGCTAGCGAAGGAGCGGGGTTAGGCTCCAAGTTTACGCACTGGGAAGTTGCTGATGATCCAGAAATAGCATCATTGAAATTTCTGGTCCAACAACTGGATGAACCGGACGAGAATTTCAGACATGCCGCCGTTAAAACCTTGGGCAGCTGGCCAGCTTTGCCATATGAGATCATCGAAGCCATGGGGGCAAGATTGGAATGCCAGGGCCACCATGGCCAAACGGTGCTATCAGAAGCCGCCAGGAATGGCCATGAAGCCACTTTCGAGCGACTCATCGAGAAGGGGGCCGATTTTGAGTCTATAGATAGAAGCGGGCAGTCGCCCCTACATCTCGCCGCTAAGAATGGAAACGAGGCCATCGTCAGAATGCTTCTCAGGATAGGAGCCGACGACCAAATGAAGGACAAAGCAGGCCACACACCACTGTCACTGGCCACTATGCGCGGGCGTAAGGCTATCATCCAGCTTTTGCAGCAGCATGCGGACTCCTCAGCGAGTCACCAGTCATCCGAGACCTACTATTCAACTCTGCGTAATGCCAGGGACGTCACCGCTGGCATCTCTCTTGTTGATATCGACCTCGATTCCCTGCCTCCCCTCTACAAGAAGGTTGGGCAAAATTGGCATGCTATCTTTAACCCCCAACTGCAACGCGATCTCGATGTCGATCTAGTCCACGTATTCGAACATGCCCTTCCTGTTAGAAGCGTACGGTTCAGTCACGATAGCATGCACATAGCGACTGGCAGTTATGGCACAGCTCGAATTTTTGACATACAGACTGGCGAGCGGGTGTGTGCCCTGGATCACAGTTCTCAGCATGCGGGCCAAACTTTGTACATAACCAACGTGTCCTTCAGCCCTGATGGCCACTGCCTGGCTACGGGTGCCGGGGACATGGTTTACGTTAGTCAATTTTCTACCTGTATCCAGCTTCAACTCGACCAAACACTAACATTTCTAGTTATGGGATATCAAATCTGGTACAATCATAGCACATCTCGAGGGCCACGAGGACATGGTAAAGTCGATAGAGTTCTCTCCTGACGGAAAAAGTATTATTTCGGGTGGTGACGAGACTGTCCGTCTGTGGGATGTTGACACCCGGACAAACACCCGTACCGTCCCCATTGGAAACATGGTCCTATCCGCCGCCTTTTCACCCGATATGCAACTTATCGCTTTAGGATCACATGATGAAATTATAACAATCTTGGAAACTAGCACAGGTGAGCGCCTGATGCACCTTGGAGGCTCCGAAGGACACATAGCGTCCGTTTATTCGGTCGCCTTCTCGCATGACAGCCGAACCCTTGTTTCGGGCAGCCTCGACAGGACTATCAAGATGTGGGATCTGGACATGCCCGCTCAAACTCAAAGCCACGGGGAAGTGAGATTTATCAAGACTCTTCAAGGTCACAAGGGCCCTGTGGACTCTGTTGCATTTACCCCTGACGGAAACGGGCTGCTCTCTGGGTCTCGGGATAGGAGTTTGCAGTTCTGGGATCCAAAAACAGGCATGGCAAAGTTCCTGCTTCGATGTCATAGCAGTAGCATTTTTTCGGTTGCTGTTAGCCCCAGAGGAGGCATCTTCGCGACTGCCTCTGCCGACGGGAAGGCTCGTGTTTGGTCGTATGGTCCGTATCAGGCAGAGGGAACCTAGAATAGGGAGAGGATAGGGTTTTCAAGTCCTCTGTTGAAGAAGTGCTTCAATTTTATCCAAAACCAAATCGAATAGCGCATGTTCATTATAGAGAAGGAAGACATGCAAACATCGCCTTTTCAACTACAAGGCGCAAGCCAAGCACTAAACGAACAATTGCCCAAGACAGAAAATTCCTGATCTAGATTCCATGGACCGAATTCTGCTAGGGATTACAATATCGCAGTATCATCAAGACGTTGCTATGAAACGTAATTCAGTCGCCGATCCAACCAGTAATAACGTCGCAAGATAGCTTCACGGCAGAGTTCCTCAACGTTAGAGCTAGTCAATAGAATACGGGCCCATTTTGCCAGTGGGCTTTGTCTAACAAAGCCCCCAGGCTATTCTTGCCCTACCCTATCAAGCTCAGTGTCACACCCATGTACGCCACCACCACCTTGTCTGAAACGCCAACTCCCGTCTGCTGTACTACCCAAGGCAGAGCTATTCTCAACACCACTAAGACGGCGCCACTTCAGCCATACGCGTGTCCAGCGCGGCTTAGAGCTACAGCCAGCTCCCGTCGGGTGGCTTGGGTGGGAGCTCCCAGCTGAGCTCCTGTTCCCCAGCAACCGGGTCGGCTGAGCTCCTTCAGGCAGCGAGATCTTGGGCGGTCAGATCTAGGACTATGGAGATCCCTGTTGGGTGGAAAGCAGCTTTAGGCATTAAGCCTGTTAAAAATTCCTCTGGTGTTCACTCATTTCCAACATGACTCGTAGGGCCAGACATTGTACAGCCAAGGACCCCTGGTTAAGCCTGTTGGAAGGGGCTGTTTGCCTCAATTCACGTGGTCTTCACTCTGAGCTTGTGTTTTGAGAAAAGTCCAGCAGATCCATTAATCCTATCCATAAACCATCATAGCCATCGCGGCCATATCATACTGTATAGACTAATGCATGGAGGCATGTACACTGCGCCTCAGATTACCAGTCCAAACCATCATATGCGACCCAACATTAAAACAGAGCAGCCAAGACGAGGGGCAGGGCGTAGACCAGACCCATGTTGATGATGGAACCGTGGCCGGCAGTGTTGGCGGGAGTAGTGCTGCTGCCACCATCGCCAGAGCCATCGCCAGAGTCTCCGGAGCCGGAACCAGAATCGGAACCGGAGCCGGAGTCGCTGCCGGAGCCAGAGCCGGAATCAGAGCCAGAACCCGATCCAGATCCAGAGTCGGAACCTGAACCCGAGCCGGAGCCACTGGAACCTGAATCGGAGTCAGAGTCATCAGATCCAGACCCAGATCCAGAACCGCCAGAACCTCCAGAGCCGCCGGAGCCGCCGTCCTTGTCATCTCCATCCTCATCTTCATCATCGCCAGAGCTTCCACCGCTACCACCGCTACCACCGGAACCACCCCGGCTTCCAGAAGATCCAGATCCAATATCTGAAATTCTCGCCTTAGCAACAGTCAACTCAACAGGCTGCTCGCCACACTCCTGGACCATATCAATCTTGGGCTTGTTGTTGGTCGCCTGGAAGCTGTTGCTAGTAAGATCCTGAAACTTGCCGTCCGTCACCTGCAGCTCCGAGTTGTACACGTCCGAGCCGTCCACCATCATCTTAAAGATGCATCCCTTGACCACCTCGTTCACCTCGGTCTTGTCGGAGCTGGAGCCTGCGGGCTTCTGTACCTTGACTGAGGCGATGACGCGGACATAGTCATCCTTGGGGATCTCGAGGGGTGACTCGACGTTGATGGTGCAGTCAGCCTTGGAGTTTGCCTTGGGAGAGAGGACACTAATTCTGTTAGTCAAATGTTGGAGTGATATAGGGGATGAGACTTACATGGCCGTCTTTCCATTGACTGTGCTGAATTTGGCGTTTTCACCAGGCTCGGCGTTGTCAAGAGGAAGGTCGACGACCTTGCTTGTCGCAGCAGAAGTAGCAACGGTCGTGAACGAAGTCTTGTCTCCGGAACCGCCAGCAGTCTTTGACGCTACGACGGTCTCCTCGGCATCATCGTCATCATCATCATCACTGCTACCCGTGGTAGCTGAGGTATCATCGTCCGTCGCCGATGGCTCGCTGCCAGTCTCCTCAGGTTGGTCAACATCCGTCGCAGTAGCTTCACCATCATCATCATCGCTGCCTGTCGTGGCTTCCGGGCTCTCGTACGAGGGGTTGGTAGCAGCACCAGTAGGCTCTTCTGTAGGCTCGACTGTATCGGGCACAAGCTTTCGTGTTTCCGTGGGCTCTTCACCATCATCGGTATTCGTGGGCTCGGGTGTATCTTCAGTCTCTTGAGGTGTCTCTTCAGGTGCCTCGGTCTCTCCTGATCCTCCAGTTTCTTCAGGGGTATCGTCGTCGCCACCCCCCGTCTCGATGGTCGGCTCGGGCTCAGCACCACCGGTAGGCTCAGTGTCTTCGCCACCAGAGGATCCTGTAGGTGCGGGTACTTCATCGTCTGTTGTTGTTGTAACGTCCGGGGTTAGCGTGTTTGTTCCATCAAGATTGACAGGCGGCTGAGCCTCAGGTGTCTGTGTAACAGGCGCCTGGGTAGTAGGCACCTGTGTATCAGATGCCTGTGTGTCAGGCTCCGCGGCTGTCGTCGTCACGTCCGCCGGAGCCTCGGAAGGCTCACCTGGAGTTTCTGACGGGGTTTCCGCGGGCCCCTCCGGAGCAGCTTCGGTCGGAACTTCTGGAGCTTCCGAGGGAGTTTCAGAAGGAACTTCGGGAGCAGCCTCAGAGGGTCCTTCACGAGCCCCGCCGGGCACTTCTGGTTCTGGTTCCCCAGAAGGCACTTCCGGATCTTCCTCGGCAGCCGTTGGCGACACTTCAGGCGGCGTATCATCAGGTAAAGGCTCACTTTGTGTTGGCTGTTCAGGCGCGGGTTCAGGTTCCGTATTGGCAGGGACGTCGCCGCCAGCATCGCCGCCAGTCTCTCCGCTTCCGGTGTCATCGCGTGTGACGATATCAGGAGCTAGGACTCCAGTGTCGGCAGCCGTTTGGGCTAGGCCTCTGACGGCGAGAAGGCCCAGAATAAGGCCGCTTGAGGGACGCATGGTGTTGACTTTTGCGTTCTGAGGATGGCTTCAATGGATTGCCAGAGATCAAAGAGCGAATGGTAGATGTCTTGTCAGGAGTCTATACCGATCACCAGTCAGGGCTGGACCTCATCTCTATATATACCTCTCCTCCCCAAGTTCCCTAGCAACGGCAACCCCGCCCTATGAGTTGTCGTCTCAGTAGGCGAAGTTTTTGAGGCTTAGAGCTGAAAGGCCCATGATGCGAGCTGAGGCAACACACCCCTAGTGCCAACTTTGGACCGGTAGCACGGCAGCCACCATGCCATTGGGCGGGTCCCCCCAGCGTCTAGGGCTGAAGGATCGGTGAGCAACGGCCTCAATGTTTCTTCTGGAGCCCAATGACAGGCTCGTCAGGTGTCCATTCACCCACCTCTGCTCCACAGGGCTTCGATACTTTGCAAAGCATGTCTCCCAACCTCTTCGTCGCATAAACCACAACGAGAACAACGCAAGAGGGCTGGACCTGCCGCGGGGGGCTTTGCGGCGCCATGGTTGGGCTGCCTCTTTATTGTGGTGGACGCCACGGAGATGCGGGTTATCGCTAGTCCAGTAGCCAAAGCAAGCCACGCCACTTGTAGGTCGCCGACTAGAAAGCCACATCGCCGCTTTTTGACGGATGGTGAGAGACGGCTGAAGGGAGAGGTCTTGGCATGGCCAAGTCAACCTTGCACTATGGGACTAGACCGCACAGTGTCTCTCTAGGCGAGGCAACCTTCAGTGGATTCTAGGCCGTCCAAAGGCTGTCGCGGTTATGGTAAGCTGGTACACAACCCGTCTCAGCGCTGGGGTCCAGGACCTCTCAGACGCCCGGTAATTCGTTTAAGCTTATGCGGCTAGCATCAATGTTTATTTACCCTTGTCAGACAAGCTACAGCCAAACAAGGTCTAGAGCTGCGTGAATGGAGAGGGCTTTGCTCACCAGGTCTCGAATCTGGTGGGCCTCTTGAAGCGGCACGGAGCAGACCCGCGCCTCCGACCAAGGATTTTGTCAAGAAAACTCTCAGAGGAGTAACAATAGGCGAGAGGTCATTGGGGAAGAGCTTCCGCAAAGCTCTGTCACATCGGAACGAGGCTCCCAGGAACGAGCCTCGTTTGGAAGTGCAAAAGCGAGCCTTGCAGTTCTGAGACAGATACACGCACATATGCAAAGAGGCAAGCTGAAAGGTTCCCCAGATATCACGCACAGAATTCAAACAGGTAAAGTGCTCACTCAATTGCCGTCACAAGATACCTCTTGCGGAATCTTACCCACCATAAAGCCGTGATCTAACTACCTATTCATTCTCTTCTGAGAAAATGACTGATTCACGAGCAGCCGAAAGAAGCACGCCAAGAATGCCAAGAATCGCACGTACCGAAAGACCAGCCTAGACCCCAGGTCTCCCTGAATCAACACCGATCAGCCAGCATCTCGGTTCGGTCGTCAGCCCTACCAGTTCACTAATTACCACCAATTACCACCAAATTCTTGTCCATGCAAAACCTCGTCGTAAACAACGTGCACTTTGGGTATTGCCAGCCGCGGACGTGGCTGGCAGTCAGCAACGCCTTGCATCACTTACCTGAAGGCTGCAGATTCCAAGTAGGGCGGCAGATGCGGTTGCCGCGGTTGTACTACGTACGTCAGAGGGTAAACAACAGACCAGGTTTCGCCTTGTGGGCGCAAGCCAAAGGCTGACTGATCACTCATCGAGCTTAGTGACCTCAAGAGGCCTCAAGACTTGAGAACACAATCAGCTTCCGCAATGCAGCTCATATTATGAGCAACGAAAACTGACTGGCGACTTGTCATTGCGTCATCCACATCTTACTCGTTTCTTTGCTCATGGTATGAAGAGGGAATGGACGACTCTGTATTAAGCCACTTGAACTGCGGCTGACCGGAGCTATTACCTATTTCATAAGGCCATAAAGTAATTGCTGTGGAGATTACGCAGGGAGAGAACGAGAGAGCAATTCAATCAAGGCAGAGTCAATCAATTCCTGTTTCGTCGGTATCGACTCAGAGTCAAGTAAACCTAGAGTAGTACTACCTATCATCTCAACCAACAAGCCCAGGTGTATCAACCGATCAGTAAAACAAAAACAGTCTCCTCTACAGAGACTAATTCAACAATTCCAGTGGGGAAGCGTCTGGAACCTATCCGCGTACTTTTTCACTTCGCACCCTCCCCTTGAACGACATAATTAGGTCTGGGCTCCAACATGTTTAGACCTTCCCACACGGCCGAGCCCACTCACATGACCCTTCTCCTCTCTTAGAGACGGTGTTGTATGTCTTGGACGAATCCGAACTTCCCCATCTACATCACAGTTAGCATACTTCAGTCTTTTCGAGAGTGGGACGATGCATACCCTGGTTGGTCAGAATTTGGCAGGCTGTCCACACTGTCATATACCGCATGGTGGATGGGGTAAGGTCGCTTGACTTGCTGGTCTATATGATTCATTAGTTTTATGTTCATATTTCCAAGATTTTGCACTTACGGATGGGGACATATCCAGGATTCTTTGGCAAGTTATCCGGGATTTGAGGTCCTACCCTAGAGCGATAGTGAGGGTGTTGGCGATGGTGAGGGCGCTCGGGGTGATAAGGACGATGGGGTTGGCGAAGATGCTTCACCGCGTTGTGGGAAGGTGGGGAAGGACGGCCGAGAGGCTTGTGGTGAGAGTCGAGTGGCAGCACGCACTCGGCCTTGACATGAGACTTGCTGTAGCTGGTCGAGCAGCTGAAACCACTGATCTCTTTGGAGGATGCATCCACAACGATCTCAGTCTCGCTCACACGAAGCGTTCCATGACCGTAGTCATCAACGTTGAACTCGACATCGAGCTTGAGATCTGAGATGGTAAGCTTGTTGCTGCAAGCCGCACAGTGAAGCTTCTTGTCGTTCTCCTCAACGTCGTAGACAGTCGTGAGGACAGTGCCGGTGAGCTTGCTCTTTTCAAAGGTGACGGAAAGTCTCTGGACTTCAGCCGAAGCTGTCTCCGTGGCCGCGCAGAAAGCAACCCATCCGAGAAGGACGATACCAATGGGGAACACCATGGTGAGAGCTATTATGTTTGCACGGAACTGGGAGGCGGAACGGAGTGTTGTTTTGTTATCAGAAGATTCTTTCATCCAGGTTTGTAGACCATGTCTAAACAACTGGGAAAAGCCGTGGATTTATACCCAGAACCTGGAGGTTGAGATGAGAACAGATTGCCTCATAAACTCAACAAGAAACGGGATTCGAGGGGTAATGACCTCTTCGTGGATGCACCTGGGGTCTTTAGGTAACGCCACGAGCTAATATCAACTAGGTCTGATGCGTTGATTATTACTATCTCCGAGAGCTTGTCAAATGTAGTTGCTCGATTATGCATGGCGAGGTTCATGATTACATGGCGCGTTACATGGTCTGTGGAAAACACCCCCGCCCGGGCATACCAGCCTGGTAATGTAAACGGTTATGACATGGCTCAGTTGGAAGACGAGTGGGAGGCCTCTTGGCGGCCCAGCCCGGCGGTTCTTATATTACCTTTGATCCTTGATATTCGGGCTTAGTTACATTGTGTTCAAAGATGATGTGCGCGCCAACGATTTAGTAATTCGCCGAGATTCTGCATTTAAGCTCTAACCAAGATATCCCTCCCCGTACTCCTCCACTACGAGGCTATATTTTTCATGACGACGTTGGCAGGCACGCCGCTCTTGCTAGCCGCGATGTACGGCAAGTCGTTTGGCCTGTACGGTGAGGGCGTCGGACATCTCTGCGTGCCCTTGCCTACGGTCTAGGCCGCGGCGCGGGCCGAGCAGCAGATGAAGCTGAATTTATTTTTCGCTAATATATACTTGTTTTTAGGTACACTGCCTTCGACCTGGAGCAAGTAGACTACCTAAGGGCAGAGCACGCTGTGTATCTGCAAGACACGGGACGATTATCCATTGCGTACGTTGATAAACGACTGACTATCTTTCCTTGACATTATGCCACGAAGCTGACGTTATTTTATTTCATTTCCAGCGGACTCAATGCACTGAACACTGCTCATGTTGCAGCAAGCATGGCCCAAGCCACGTCGCGACAGAAGCAACAAGCGCCTACACACAGAGGTTTCAGACTATTTACAATTCATTCATCAGGACCTGGTGCATTGCCTACCATGATCAGCATCTCACTTTGGGAGGCTAAAATTGAGTCCGGAGTGCGTAGGATTCATGTCGATCTCGTTTGTCCCCCTTGGCCCCGTTTCACGTAGCAAGTCGGGCCGGCAATGTTGTCCATACCGAAGCCGCACGTACAATTTCTTCATTCCATGACGCAGCCCTATATTTGTATGGAACTTAGACAACAGCTGGGATATGCTGATCAGGCAGATGTCCTCGCAGTTCCACGCAATCTCCCAAAGATTGAAGACAAGAGCGTCAGGCTCACGGACGGCGGAAGAACGAACAAGTCTAAAAGACGAATAATGACTACTTTCTTTCTAGATCTACTCCATCGTCTCACGACGCATACGCTATTCGTAGTGAATACTTGCTATGCAGCTGGCACAATCTAATGTTTCCACCCTCTCCTAACGGCCTCGACCGGCAGCTACCCTGGAACACTCTTGTCAAGGATATATAATAGCCTTCAAGGCCATAGGGACCAAGTGTGACATCATGGAGTCCATATATTACATGCTTTTAATCCAAGAGGACGACATGATTTCAATGGAAAGTAGCTGCCTATTTTTGCCACTTTCCATAGTGCAACCAACCACGAACGAGTCTCACAACCCGACGCCACTACGGGAGACTTCATCCTACAGTTAGATGCGAGATTTCGGAGTCAGGGCAATGCTCGATTCCTATGGAGACGGAGGTGGTGCCTCATATATCTATATAGTCGTGTGACTGACGCGTCCGGCGATTCCTGGCGCACCCGAAGGGGCAACCAGAAAGCTGCGTCCAGTGATGGCTGCGGCGAAAGAAAGGCCATACAACCGCATCACACGGTCGACCTTGCTTTTGCCCTCAATCTTGGCCCAAACTTCCACACGAACAACGGAAGAGGCAGAGAGATGGCCAAACCGCATACAGCCAAGATACTGTTGCCCTTTCCGTAGCCCAGCTTATCGTACATGGCTGGGGCGAATAGTGGGAACAGAAAGGCGGCGAGGCTCTTGAAGAACTGTTGCGCACCCATGGCACTGCTGGTGTGCTCTCCGTATACATCAATGATGTATCCAATTACTATGGAATAAGTAGTTAGCGGCTTGTTCCATAACACATACAGTGAGTACAATGCAACAAGATCAGGGTTCATCATACATGGGAGGTCGTCCAACTGCATGCCAAACAGCATGATAAAAACTCCAAGATCTACCACGGTCCAATGTGTATGAGACTGGGCTGTCCACCCGTACATCAATACACCACCCCAGGTCAATACAATGCCTGGATACATGAGAGGGATCCGCGCCTCGGGCGATCGATTTTCAGTCACCTGCCGCTTGTAAACGTAGTCCATCAAGGGCCCGCCGATCTGGGCGCCGGCAATCTCGCCCAGGGAACAGGCAATGTAATGCAGCCCACTGATCTCGACAGATTGTCCGTACTGCTTGGTCCAGAGATGCGAGAAGGTCGAGAGAGTGACATACATGATGCCGTAGTTGAACCCCGTCAGGAGAGATGAGACCTGGATGAGCGGATGAAAGGCCAAAAGTCGGAGAGGCCGGGTCAAGGCTTGCTTTAATATGGCAACAGAGGACTTGCCCTCGTTGAGCTTCTCGGTCGCTGTGTAATATCGATCATTGCCGGTTTCCTTGCGAATCTTGGCAGCGCGTCTCTGAAGCACAACGGGGGCGTAGGTCTCGTAGAAGCTGAAAAACGACACGACGATCATGACGCCCTGGAAGATGGATGTGGACCAGAACATCCATCGCCACGTCGTGCGCTCCGCCATAAAACCGCCAATGATTGGACCTGCAGCAATGATTCAGTTGGTTGGTACTTCTATCGGCAAGGTCCATGTAGGCGAAGGAGATGATGGTGGCAAAACCTACCGACAGCGGCACCCAACAGCGGGATAAGAAGATACATGCTCAACGAACGCCCTCTATGCTCGGGCCTCCAGATATCACCCAAGACACCGCCAGCCAGCGAATAGATGGCGCTGGCGCCAAAGCCAGCTAAGAAGCGGGAAGCAATGAGCGTCTCCTTTGTGGAAGCAAAGCCGCACACGACGTTCCAAACAAAGAACCAGATGCCCGAGGCGTGTAGCACGACCTGGCGACCATATAGTTCGGAGAGAGGCCCAATAGCAAGAGGCCCAAAGGCAGTAGCTAGCAGGTAGATGGACAGCGACATGGCCGCCTCAGTGTCGCTCATGTGGAGCTCCTTGGCGATGGACGGGAGGGCGGGCGCCATAATGGTAGAGACCATGATACGGTTGAAGCCCGTAGCAGACAGCACGTCCGTCACCAGCCATTTACGGCCAGTTGGCCAGTCCAGAGGGTTCTGAGCATCGTAGGGCTCGTCGAACTTGACGAGGAAAGGGTCGGTGTCTGTTTCTTTCTTCGTGAGGGGAGGAGGAGGAGGAGCGGCGGCAGTGGAGGTCCGAATGATGGCCATCTCCAGCTCCGCCGGAGTGACAGCCGCGGCGACGACGCTCTCGCTGTTTCCAGTGGTCGCCATGGGTTTGGTTCTCCCGAAATTGAACTTGTCACCAACGGGGAGGGAGCAAAGGAAGCGGCAAAGGTAGGCTAACGTGCGTATCCAGAATGGCCACTACGGAACCAGGACGCAGAGAACTAAGCTGTGTAGGAAGGTATAGAGCACGAAGAAGTGAAGAAAAATCCAAGCCCGAGCACGCATGGGAGCCGCCCTTTTGTTAAGTCTGAGGGGGAACATTGTATTCGGTTGTCAGATGCAAGGAGTACAGTCCCTGTACGGAGTTGACATGGATGGGCCCCACCAATCTAATCAATCGCCGAGGCGGTACAGATTGATAAGCCGATCATCCCAGGCCAGGACCGGAACTTTTGTCCCCCCACTGTACGACCTTGCTCGGCCTAGAGAACACATTCCTATCCAGGACCAACATGCGTCTGCACTGTGCTTGTTGGTGGCTGAAGGATTTGCTCCTGGTACACTCTACTCCGAACGGTCTACATACCCCTGCAAATATGTAGTGTACGGAGTAAGCAAATATGCAGAGTAGATATTGAATTGTGTTTACGCCGTGTTGCAGTGTAGTCAGCGTAGTCCGAGCTGAGGGCGAGATCGAGACATGGGATTTAACCAGAATGTACTCCGTATCCGGAGCTGGACTGAAAAAAGAAACAAGAAACTGAAAAGGGCCATGTTTCTTTCATTCTTAATTGTCTAGTTTTAACAGCGTCAACTGGCTTCCCAGCTGTTTAGACAATACCCATCTTCCTGACAGATACCTAAAAAATTCCATCCGAGATGCAACAGGGAGTTTGCCACATAGTGGTGGACGAATCCAATCGTAGGTCCCCCCCTCCTAAAGAGAAGCTCCTGGCTTCTGATGCTGGCCCTCTCTCGAGCAAGTGAAGACGCCCCTGCCGCCAGTCCGCTCCGAGTTCGCCAATGCGTGTGGCCCGACGCAGACCAAATCGTTAGCGCATATATCATCTTATAAATGCATCTTTTTTACACTGGCATCGCGACTCGGTTGGAATTTCGGTCTACCTATCAATTGCCCAGATGTGGTACCTGACAATACCTCCCCTGAATCACTCATGTCGAACGCGCCATTGCGTTCAGTATCAACGCAGATGCGTAACTTAGATATCTCTCCGCAAATATAGCGGAAGCCAGGCTCAGCTTCTAATAGGTCCATCGGTGTTCTCACCATGGAGCCAAGCTTCGTCTCATTGGCTTGGCGGGCTAAGACGGCCGGCCTCCAACATCTGCACGTCAGCCAAAATGGAAGCCAACGCGTCAATGGCCGGCCTCCTGCTTTAACCACAGGAGAAATGGTCGCGGCGGCCCGATTCGATTAAACTACAAATACAACTCATGCCACACAAACTTACATATCTTAGACACTTCTACTTCAATCCATTCTTGTCTGGAATTTTCCGACTGCCATTTATTTCATCAACGATTCGACCTGACTGTCAGCGTATTGTCATTTCAATAAGAATGAAGTTTTATGCCGTCGCCATTGGTAGAACCACGGGAGTTTTCGCAACTTGGGAGTAAGTTACCTGATACCTTCGGCTGCGTGGACCTCCAACTAACGAGTTTGTGCAGTGAGACAAAAACCCAAGTAAACGGCTACAGCGGCGCAATACACAAGTCGTTCAAGTCGAGGGAGAAAGCTCAAGAGTTTGTGGATCAACATAAGATAGAGAGTGACCCAGTCGTTGGAAGGGTCATCTTTGAGGAGCCCGAGAAAAAGGTAGCTGAATGTATGAGAAACTCGCCCAGCCCAAGACAGAGCCGCACTAGACGTGAAGACAGCCCGATCAACATGGCTGATGGAGTAAGTGGAGAGTGGCTGTTGCGTCTCCAGAAAAGGGTGAGATCCGTCGTCTGAAGGTTGCGAGACGGATAGGAAGATATGAGGAAAGGGAGAGGAACGAATTTCATGAAAGGTATTTTCGTAGATAATTTGCTATTATTATTCTTAATCATCCTTATAAAGTGGTCTGACATATCAGCGAGCCGGTCGATCGAATCATCGTCATGTCTCGGACGGAATGAATCGTTCATTCCCAGTTCACTGACTGAAACCAAGCCGTGCATCTTGTAGACAATTTCCCCTTTAACTTTACAATATGCAAGTCTCTAGTGCACACAAAAGAGCTTATTAATCTTCATCATGAGTTGTGCTCTTGCAGACGGACATAACGGAGATTACTAGCCGGCATGTATTCGTAAGCCTAGAGGAGGGTCAGATTTCCCTCAACTTCATGTTCCAACCACGGATTAAGCCAAAATCCATGTCACACTCAGTCTCAGCTCGTGCACTGCCGCGCCTCGGTACGGCGTGCGACGAGTGTCGCCGCCGCAAACAACGATGTGACGGACAGCAACCTGCATGTCGCGTCTGTCAAGAGTCTGGGTTGACGTGTCAGACAACACAGCGAGGGGCTAGAGGGCCAAAGAAAGGCTACATAAAGGCCTTGAAAGATCGAGTATTGGAACTCGAGGCTCTCCTACAGAGTCACGTTAGCGCAGAGAAGCCGCACGAACAGTCCAATCCGGAGGCCCCCCACAACATGATGCTGACGACACCGTTTACGGATCTTTCAGACGAACTACTGAATAACGATGCCCCATCGTGGTTGCCGGAAATGATCGGAAGCTCTATGATCTTGACAGGTTCCCTGCCCGAGCTGACGCCGGCTTCCATGACGTCCCTGGCTTCTTCCAATCTTCCACAGATTACGAGCATGATGCACGCTGAACTGTATGAGTGCCGTACAAAGCTGCTTGTAAAGAGCTGTGTTAATTACCTTTATAGGGATCAGCTTTATTTCGACCGTGTGCATCCGTCTATACCCATTCTACATCAGAGACGATACCTATCTTGGTCCAAGACTACTCCCAAGACCCCCTCACGCGTTTGTCTTCAACATGCTATATGGGCACTAGCATCTCTCCTCTCAACCCAATTCCCCCATTTGATAGAATCACTCTATCAAAACTCTAAGCAGATGTTGGAGTCTCTCAGTCTCGAGAGTAAAGACGCCCATAGTCACGACACAGAGCTCGTGCAAGCCTGGGTTCTGATTGCTATCTACGAGTCGATGCGTACATATCATCAACAAGCGTGGATGAGTGCTGGCCGAGCTTTTCGACTAGTTCAGGCCTTTCATTTTCATGAGCTAGACATGCCGACTAAGAATAACCTTACTCCCCCACGAGAAAGCGACACTTTCACCGAGATTGAAGAGAAACGGCGTGTATTTTGGATGGCTTACTTCCTTGACCACCTCTTCAGCATGCGGAACGATTGGCCCGTTACTTTGAACGAGCATGTGGTAAGTGCACATTTCTATTAGATGCTGATAATAAATCTGACACTCTTCAGATCTGCACTCGTCTACCGGCCCCGGAAAGCAAGTTTCAGAGCGGTCAATTCGCACTGGGCAGTTTCTTATCAGAGGCCATGACCGAGTCTAGTATGAATGCGTCTTCACCATTCAACGAATGTCTCATCCTAGTCACCATCTGCGGTCGCAGTCTGCTACATGATCACCAGGACAAAGTATCAAAAGCTTACGGTGATCTGGGCTCAGAATGGGAACAGCAGCACAGATGGCTGGATGATCTTCTTGCAGCCAGACTTGAAGCATTATCTGACCAATATCCATCACCTTCCGAGGCGCATGATCCGCTCCTGTTGTTTGCCAACATCCTTGGCCAGACCACGGTCGTATACCTTTGCAAGGGCATGATCCAGTCTAGGGCCAACTCCTCGACCTTGGAAAATTCCAATTCCGAGTACCTCGAGATCCAGAGTCGCGCTGTAGCTGCCATCAAAAACATCGTCAGCCTCGCAAAAGCCATGAGCGAATTACATTTCTCCAAGGTAAGCCACTCCCAAACGTCACACATGAACCTTCGCCAACATCGACATACAGATTCACCCTCTAATGCCCATCCCATTATTCATCTGTGCCGAATTTCTCTACGAGAACTCGTCTAAGCGCGAATCCTTTCATCAATGTCTGCAAGAGTTGGTAGCCATCTTCTATGGCCTCACAAACGTGAACAACCACGAGCAGAGCTACGTGGACTTATTACCTCAGTCATGCATCTCCAAAACGAAAGAGATGCTTAAGCATGGCATTGGGGTTAGTACAGTTGAGGCATAAAATTCGGAGGACCGGCAACATTAGCGACATCTTTATTATACCCCGCCATGAATGTCGCAAGACTGTAACCTCTGTCGTGACACGGTTCAGATGTGACGATCCGATAATTGACGTTGGACATGGTCCAGATCGAAGAAAAACGGTTCGCCATGAGATCGACCACCAGTCACAAGCAAGGTCGCATAAAAACCGGTCAAGGAAGTCCTCGGGACGATCTAGCCAAGTCAAGACGCCAGCCACGCACAAGAAAGCAGACTAGCAACCCCAAGTAGCCAATTACCCTCGCGTGAAACTAAGCATTTAACGGATCCCTGCTCCGCCTATTCCATATCTCGCATGTGCTATCGATGCCCCCAGAGGCGCAGTGCAGTAGCACGAACTGAAAAGTCCCCCCCTCTCCTCATCTCGGCTATTTATCCACCTTGATTCCACTCATCACGTACATCAGACGGGCCGGCCCGCTGAAGTTTCAAGAATCCTCCGCCCACTTCTTGTCATCTTAGGCCAGTATCTTGCTTCTCGTGCCCAGCTTACTCCAGGGCCAGGGCTTCATTGCTCTCACCGATCGTCACTGCATCCACTCGCCTACATCCTTGCAATCTCAAGCCCCATTGCCGCTCGCCACAATGGCCGTGGTAGCAGTCCTTTTGGACAACTTGGTGCCACTTCTCTTATGCTGTTTGGGTCTCTTCATTGTCCAAAAGTTGGTCGTCTACAATAAACTCAAGCAATTTGGCGGCCCCAGATGGACTGGCCTCACCGATTGGCCTCATAGCAAGGCCATGCTCCAAAACCGTTGTCATGAATGGTACGAAGAGGCGAATCACAAATACGGTGAGATACTTCATCCTTGGCTTGCTGAGACTTTGTTCTTGACGTGATGAACCTCACTCACACTTCCAGGCCCCATTGCGAGAGTTGCGCCCACCATCCTCGTCACGTCATCTCCCGAGGTCTGGATGCATGTCAACAATAAGCCGGGCTACAAACGGTCTGACTGGTACTACAACGCCTGTCGTATCGAGTATCAAAAAGACAACGTCTTCAGCCAGACTGACAACGACAAGCATGACCAAAGAAGAAAGCAGATGGCTCCTGGGGTATGTTACCTTTCATAGCTACTCATCAAGGACTTACTAACATCTCTAGTACTCTGGGCGAGAGAATCTGGAGCTCGAAAAGTCCATTGACCTCCGGGTTCAAGAGCTAATCGACCTCATCCGCTCCAAGTATCTCTCAACCCAAGACCTCATTGTCCCAGTAGACCTTGCACAAAAGATCCAGTACTTGACGCTCGACGCCATCAGCAGCATCAGTTTCGGCAAGGAATTCGGCATGTTGCGTAGCGACTCTGACGTCGACGGATATCTCCAGTCAAGCGAAGAAGGTCTCGCGGCTGGTAATTTTGCTCTTGCTCTTGGCATCAGCTGGATGGCTCATGCTCCCATCATCGGCGCCCACATTGCACCCTCTCCGAAAGACAATACTGGATTTGGAAAGATGATGAACGCTTGCTTCCGCTGTGTTGATGAGCGTGCCGCAAACCCCACTGATAAACGCTCCGATATGCTGGCATCCTTCATCCGCCACGGCCTATCAGGCGCCGAGTTGCGTTCGGAAGCCCTTGAACAGCTAATTGCTGGCGCCGACACCACATCCACAGGCATCCGTGGAGCTCTCCTCTACATCATGACGAACCCAAGGATATACTCAAAACTGCAGAAGGAAGTCGATAGTGCCGTCCAGTCGGGCCAGGTTGGCGATGACATCATCCCCATCTCCGAATCCAAGCAGCTGCCATATCTCCAGGCAGTCATTCGCGAAGCTTTGCGAATGTGGCCCCCAGCAGTCAACATCTTCTCCCGCGACACGCCTCCAGGGGGGGATACCGTGATCGTCAACGGCGAGAGCATCTTCCTACCAGGGAATGTCTCTATCGGATACTCAGGCCATGGAATACACCACAGCAAAGAGGTCTACGGCGAGGACGCAAAGGTATTTAGACCCGAACGCTGGTTAAACGCGGACCCTGAGAAACTCGCTGCCATGATCCGCACAAGTGAGCTCGTCTTTGGACATGGCAAGTTCCAGTGCCTGGGTAAGCCAGTGGCCCAGCTTGAGCTTGGAAAGACCATATTTGAGGTAAGAAAGAGACAAATTCCCGTGCTGTCAATATCTAACGTTAAGCATAGTTGATGCGCCACTTTGATTTGGCTCTGGTAAATCCGACGAAGCCGTGGGATGCGCGAAACTCACTTGGTCTGTTTACCATATCCGACATGTGGGTACAGGCAATGGATCGAGCCGACGGACCCAAGGCCTAGTAAGAGAGGGAGGGACTCGAGCGATTCTGTCCAGGATCAAGACTGTATAATGATTGAGCTGGAACTCTATTTATGATATCGATGCCTCCAAATATGTGTACTGTCAAGCGCTCGGGGTGTCCTTGAAGGTTGACCACGTCAGTCCCAGTTTGCTGTGCCGTTTATTCCTTTTTATCGTTTCAGCTGAAAGGAGCGCATAAACATTCCCATAATATCATGCCCAATCTACATATATACTCAATATGGGTGAAACCATTCTGTTTGAGGCTATCATATCCAATACTGGAACCAATCAAAATAAATGTCGTGACAAATCAGCGCTTAGCGACGAACGGCAGTCTAGACCTAGCCCATACCGTGGGCATACCTTCGAGGCCGCTAAGAGGGCCAAGGGGAAAGGGCTACTTGGCTGTGTCGGGCTTCTGTGCGTAAACATTGGTCCTGTGGAGTGGGTAAGCGAAAGAACGAGGAACGAGCACAAAGAAACACATACATGAGGTAATACGGCCGAATCTTGGTGTTGCGTATGGCCCGGCGCATCTCCATGACAAAGATCTGAACCTCGTCGTATTCCCATCCCATTATCTCCCGCAGCATGAACAAGGCGAAGCCCTCCAAGCTTTCGTCCATAAAGGCCAGGTTGTACGCGCCAATCTGCTTCATCCTTGGGTCGCTGCTCCAAGCACCGCACGGCACTTGGTACTCCTTCTCCACAACCTTTTCGAAGCCGGCTTCAGTAATGAGCTTGCGCTGGGTGCCGTCCATTGCGATGCGGAGCGTTCTGTTCATCTTGTCCGTCGCTTCCCAGAATACCTTGGCCCAGCGCTTAAAGATGTGGTCAGGGTCGTCCCTGATCTCGGGCAGGTCGCTGTGCATGTGGATGTTGATCTCCATATTCTCGATCCATCCACCGGGCGACAATGCCGTATATGCCTGACGATAGAGTTCGCCCCAGTCACTAATGCTACCGTAGAGGGCACGAATGTGGATAAAGTCGAAGCTTTCGGGGCGGAACGTCCATTCGAGCTGGGCGTCTTCGATGTGGAAAGCGCAGTTCGGAGGCACCCAGTTAGGCTGGATGGCGCTGATGTCGGTACCAATAATCTCGGTCTCTGGGTACGCGTCTGCCATGTCAATAGCCCAGATGCCAGTACCGGTACCCACGTCGAGGACCTTGGACATGTGAGTGACGGGCGCGTCAAACAGGCGGTCGTTCTTGAGCATGACCATGAAATGGTGCGCTATGTCGAGGCCATTATTTTGTCTATCATCGTTGGGACCCCAATATTCGGTCGTTTTCGAGTTCTGAAAGGTTCGCCCGTGAAGGTTGCGGTAGTCAAAAATGCTTTCCGAAAGAGACGCGGTTGACGACACAATGCTAGCAAAACGTTAGCCAACGGCGCGCGCCACGAGCAAGCCCAACTTGCCTTCCATCGTCCTCATATGCGGAATCCTCTCCAGCATCATCCTGGTCCTATTAGATCGATCTTAATTAACACCCCGGTCTGTCAAAGTTGGGGTCGAAGCAACGTACAAAGGGGATCTGCGTGTTTGTCGGGTGGGACGTGGTATCGCCAGGGGACGACGTTTGGGCCACCTCGGCTGGCGACTTCGGAGACTTCGGCGACGACTTTGGTGACGACTTCGGGATGTCTTGATCAGACTTGGGGCTAGACATGATGGTTGTAAAGACTCGGCAACAGACAGCTCGGGTGTGACGATGTGGGGATTCCGCTCTCTCTAGTGCCCTGGGAAGCGTTCTTGAAGACGGTAGGGAGAGGCATCGCGGGAGCCAGCTAAATTAATTACCCCGCTATTCGCCGGAATGAAGACGCGATATTTCCAGGGGTCTGAGACCCATTTGTCAGTCCATCTTTCGTCTTTGATCACCAGTTGGCTAGGGGCAAGTATTGGCTCTTGTGGGATGAACAAAGTTTGATGGAGCTTCTCTCTTTTTAACTGAGATGGATAACCTCAAAGCATTGATGCTCAATGTGTTGGTTGCAGCCAGAACGGTCACGTCACGTGGACTCCGCTTGGCTGACCGGTGCTGGGGTCCGTCCCAAGGACCTGGTAACCGATCAGCCCTTTATGCACCTGCCCTAGATTGATTGGAGTGTGTGATCCTGCCTGTGTAATTAGGATCTAATGGCTTTTCCCTGCTGCATACTCAATTCAGCCATCCGCAACTCTTCACACTCGAGGCTCGGCCTCTGGAAACCCGCCATGGCTGACTAAGGCCTGTTACTGCAGAGATGGAAGTCACGCCCTCCACACTACCTCTAACACACGCCTACCTAGGTACCTCAGCAGCTAGGCACGTGACACATTCAGATCCCAAATTTTCTCCCTGACAAGAAATTGTCTCCATTCGGAATATCCTTTTCGTCTCAAGGAATCAATTGCCGTTATTGGCAGCCAAGGTCAAGTCGCCGCGCTGTCGTCTTGCACTGATCGGACCTGCCAAACATCAACATGACACTTTCACACCCGGAGACACTTCAAGACCTCCACCAAGACCTTGTGCGAAGATACAAGATCCACGGTGCGAGAGTGGGTGAGATTTGGAGATCACATTCGAAGAGTGCATGGAAGCTGGGGCAGTAGACGGCAAAGTGCTGAAGCACCCAGTGGATGTCAGCCTCGGCGCTGTTTACAAGTTCATACCAGAATGGATTCTTCGCGACGTCGCAGAGCCAGATTCCGACTTCTTCCTCGGACTTCTTAAAACCTGAGGGACAACTACCTTGGTCCAGCAGTATTGCGACAGCGACTACCAACATATTGTAAATATGATTGATTGAACATACCACCGACACGCCGAAACCTTCGAGGACTGCTATACCTTCTTCATTGACGAAAAGCACGGAGTTCTGTCAAGCACTCGGAGTCAGAAACTTGAAGCCGAACTGGCACCAATCAAGACAGAAATTGACTTGAGAGAGGATGCTGTCCCCATCGACAACCTTCTCGAGCCTGGAAAACCTTCGACGCAATGGAAGCGCCACGCTGGGATATCTCTACCATATCCTAGTCGAAGAGTGTATCGCTGATCTTGAAGATCAATGTGAGCAAGCCAAAGCACGAACAAAGCAGGCCAGCTTGGGCAAGGGCGAGTAGATTCCGGTGCTAGCCACCCAAGAGCCCCAGGAGGAGCGGGTGGAAAGAAAGGAAAAGACACGGCCAGCCCAGCTTTCATCTTTCAATGTGGCTATGAACCCACCCACGCAAGAAGCGCAGGAGCCTGCGCAGATACCGGAGACCCTGAGTGTGAGCAACTCAACGATAAATATCTTGATGAAGATATTCAAAAAGTCAGAAGCTCGAGGAGCAGTGAGTTGGGTGTCTTTTGAGGCGGCTATGGCCGATCTAGGTTTCTCTATCGACTCGAAGCATAGCTCCGTGAATACGTTCCGGCCTCCTGAATCCATTGCGATACGCAGGCCCGTCACAATCCATCGTCCGCATGATGGACAGGTCGAGGCCGCTAGACTTTCGATCCTGCCACTCAGACTGAAACGTGCCTATGGATGGAGTGAGGAGACGTTTCAAACTGCTTGAAGATGTGGTTTTGAAGCTTTGGCGTGGGAGTTCTAGTTTGAGCAATCGCGGAACAAGTCTCATGTCCTAGCTGGTTTCCTAAGACGTGGGCATCATTCATACTTATCGGCAGTCCCTCGGGCCTATTTGAGCACCCAAGTCTAACCACACAAAGCGTCACGGAACAGCAAAGACCATTACCCAGGCTCTCGTCTTCAGCATAGTCTGTCACGGAACATGGCAATCTCGACAACTAACAATGCTACTCGACGAGTGGATGTTTGGCGCGCGTTCACGACGCAATACAACCATACAGCGATCTTGTCCAACAAGGGACTCTAACGCACAGGCTACCTTGTTCGTTGCAAACTAGCATTATCGCATTGCCTGCCGAGCTCGTTCACCCGACGGCCTTTGTTCAAGAATTTGCTGCACAGGATTTCGAAGGATTGTCGCGTCGCATTGGGGGCTGTGCGTTACCGGCGGCTCAGAAATATCCATT
Organism: Fusarium sp. MBC 438; assembly: GCA_030779245.1. Lineage (NCBI taxonomy): Eukaryota > Fungi > Ascomycota > Sordariomycetes > Hypocreales > Nectriaceae > Fusarium > Fusarium sp. MBC 438. The sequence goes on from JAPFTB010000008.1 coordinate 38,678, forward strand.
GATCCATTGTCGGCCAGCTGGCAGTTACTCAAAGACATGGAATCTGCCAACAAACGATTGTACGCCACTGATTAATAGCTTCGATTGATAAGCCGGCACTGATCAACCCAGAGTCTCGATTCATGCAATCACTCAGCTGAGGCACCAAACAGGCCGCGTTACGATTCGTCTCACCCGAACAAAAGGACCCATTTGCCTCGGCTCATGGTCAGAAATGCTCCATTCTCGCGCTTGGCGTCCTCTTTAATTCGTCTCCTCGCATTCCCCCTAAAAAATCGTTGGGTGCCACGTTTTTTGGTGGGAAGCAGCTTAGCAGCCTTCGTCGTCCCCGGGGCGGCCGAAGCCTCCGAAAGAAGAAGTCATCCCGGTCGGACAGCGACCGAATAGTCAAATACCCCGTCGGACTTTTTCGAGAAATCCCCAACGGTATATCAAAAACGCTAGCGACTCAGCCTTACAGGAGGATTCGTTTTTATAAACAAGCGCCCTCCCTTTCCTAGCGTCTTCCTCATTCATCATTTTTACGCATTACCAGCAGCCATGTCTCCCAAGCTTCCCATGCTGCCCGGCTTCACCGCCGTGAGCGACCAGATCCTCGTTCGAGAAGCTCTTCCTGAGCAACCTCCTGCCGATCATCCCGAAGCTGTCGTCATCTACGGCTGGGGCGATGGACTTCCCAAGCACGTCTCCAAGTACGCCGAGGGCTATCGCGTGCTGTTTCCCTACTCGAAGCAGATCATCATTCTGAGCCCCATCTCAAAGGCCATGTTTACCAGTCTCGACCAGCGGACAGAGGCAATGGTTCCCGTTCTTGAGAACCTTGAGAAGCTCCTGGGAGATCGAAAGTCGTCGGTTTTGATTCACGCCATGTCCAACACGGGCGCCATCAGCTACGGCACAACCCTCAAGGCTTTCCAGGACAAGAACTCTTCCGCATTCCCTCATCAGCTCCTCGTTCTCGACTCGACCCCCGGAAGCCCTTGGCTCTCTCGCCGGACCCTCGGAAATTGGTCACGCGCCATGAGTCTGGGCACGGCAAACTGGTTCCCCTGGCCTTTCGCCGTCACCCAAGCCCTCTGGGCCGGAGTCCTGCTCGTCAACGCCACGTATCAGTGGATCACGGGCACTGAACCCGCGGGTGCCTTTGCGCTGAGAGTTGTCGATGATGAGTCGTTTGAGACAAAGGAGGCCAAGAGACTGTACCTGTACAGCAAGGAAGACGACCTGATTTCGTACGAGGACATTGAAGCCTACGTCGCCGAATCCAAGGAGCGAGGCTATGTTGTTCGAACTGAGCTCTTTGACGGAAGCGGTCACGTTGGACACATGCGAAAGCACCCAGAGCAGTACTGGAAGGCAATTGAGGACGCATGGAAGTGGTCCAACGATGAGAAGAACGGCGCATAAGGGAGTACAAAAGGACGCATGGCAATGCAATGGGATTATGAGTTTGGATTTTTGTACATGTAATGAGCGTGGAATTCGATAGAGGTCACGGGCTGGAATCATGCCCTATAGACATGGATCAATACAGCGATGGCTTTGACAGCCTGCTTTCTCTACACATATTTTCTCGGCCCCTGCGATCACGGCAAGAAATTTCAGGCCATTATTTGCCATCGGGGACGAAATCGTGCAATATATGCAGGTTGTCATGGTGTGAGCGAGGGACGTGACAGCGAAATGACATCTGCTATTCAACAGCATAGAGGCATGATTGATAACAATAGGAGTAGACGTCGAATGTTCTCATCTCGGAAGGAAAGACGCAATGTAAACGGAGGTTTCTTTTACCCTTCAGTGATGTCCGAGCAGGCAATGGTTGATAAAAGAAGGGTGAAGCTCTTGTCTGGTTTCCCCTGACTGTTTACTTGATTCTCATATCAGAACAGATGGTGTAAATAAATAGTAGATAGCTCTTACAATATTCTTCTTGCTCTTGCATCAGATAATTTTCAATAGTTTACTGAACTTAACTATGTGGTGCCGTATCTTACACGACAATGCCAAGCCTCGAAGCTGACAGACAGATCAGACTCTCCGGGTGAGTCATCCCGCTGTGTACAGCCTCATCGTGATATCAATGTCCAATATATGATTCTATAAAAACCACATTCTCTGTGCATCCCTTCCTTTAGGGGTCCTTCGATACATCTCCAAGTTCGCAACTTCAATCCTTCCATCATGAGTTTCAACGTCGTCACACCCCAAACCCCCCTCCCACCTTCAATCCTCCATCAACTCGCCCTCGGTAGCCCCCTAGACGAAATCTCCAACTACCCAGGAGGCATACGACATCACATCTTTTACCACGGCGACCGCAACAAAAAGACAAACAAGCTTGAACGATCCATGCTCTTCTTTGTCTACCAGACCGGCAGATTTGGCCCGCAAAACGGTTTCCGCCTTTGTCTTGTTAATCAGGGGTTTCATATTGCATCTGAGACAAAGGGTGAAGGGGAGCGAGAAGATGACATCGATCGATTAGAGAGGGATATTCCGCAAGGTCATATGGAGGTTGTAGTTCTGGGAGAGGCACCGGTCTATGTTGACGATGAGGATGGCGGTCACATTGTCTTCGAAGAGGATTGAAAGTTAGGAGCGCAAGAGTCTAGCCCTGTGCGAAAGATAGATCTCTGGAGAACAAAGTCTATTATAATTGAGATCTAATATTGTATAATATTATCATGATTTCTTATCATAAAGTGATGATACTATTCTAGTAATGTGAAGTAAGTTATGTGGAATACTATCTTAGAACCCCCCTTCACCCTGGTACGTAAAACAGCCTCCCATTCCGTTACAGTGCAACCACGACGGCACGCGTATGGCGTTGTTGAGCTTCAGTAAGCTGCGAATACTCGATATGAAAACATTCCAGGAGATCTCGGTGCTGCATCCAGGATTAGGGAACCTTGATTTTGGAATCTCCCCAAATGGCCAGTTGATCTGGTGCTGGTCCCGGGGGAGGTATAGTGATAAACAGCAGGTTTTCTATCTGTTTCAGCTATGGAACCTCGGAGCGCGGGAACCAAGACCATTGTTGGAGCTCAAGAGCCTGGACGGCCCGATGCACGTGGAAGTTTCGCCTGATGGCCGACTGGTTGCACTGATGTTCCGGCCCCGTAAAGATCAAAGGGAAGCGGTTCGGCTCATCGAGGTGGCCACAGGGAGGGACAGGGGTACCATACCTTGCCATCCTTATTGCGAACCCATATTTCATCCTGACAGTCAGCTGATTGTGTCAGTGAAAGATGACGGTCTAATCACGGGGTGGAACACGAACTGTTTGAGCGAGAAATTTTCTTTGCAACGCACCGGCATAAGTTCTGTCAACGACATTTTGAACCTGGTCATGACTCCGACAGGGAAACTTGTGGTACTGAAACGGGACTACATCAGTGGATCTCTTCCCACATTGCATCTGTGGGAAACTTCCACTGGAAAGGAGATTGGGAGCTATGGCATGGAAACTTTGCCTAGTGAGCTAAGGCTTTCCGATGATGGCCGATATCTGACATGCCACCAAGGGCGACTTCCTCTCCCATCTTCGATCCCTCGTGATGAGCAACCCGATACTGGGGAGTTTCAGGAGGACTGGCAAGATCTCCTTTATGTGGGGTGGGAATGGGTATACCAAGGACTCACGAGGCTTCTCTGGCTCCCACCCCAATATCAAAGTCTCAATGTTACCGCGAGAGGCGAAACTGTTGCTTTTGGGCACGGCGATCTCGGGGTCCAGTTTCTTAAACTTGACCTTGCTAAGACACCGTTGGTGACAGGTCAAGGTGCGGAGTAGCTTAACCTGTAGCGGCTGTGTTGGATGGAGTTGCAAGTCTTGGTTTCATTAGTGTGATATAGATCGTTTCATGTTAACTTTTTGCGTTGCCTTCTCGAGATTTCTCTAAGAGATGAAGTCTAAAGAATTTTATTTTAATTCTTTAAAGATTTCGCCAGTGCTTTGTATAGTGAGAATGGGGTTTAATAACGGGTTGTTGTAGAGCATTGCAGGTGATGCCATGAAATTGGCGAGGGCACGGGGAACTTGGGGACTGCCAATAATTATCCCCACTATCAATATACTATTTAAGATTCTATAAAAATGATATAGGAATAGACTAATCTCTTATACTAACTTTAATGAGTATAGGAAGAGGCTCATCATAATTGGTGTAGACACATCCTCGGTACCCAATGGTAGTCCCAGCGCAAACAAGGACCAAAATAGGTAAAACATACATCAAGATGCCAAGACCAATAACACTCCTTGTCAAGACATAAAAGTTAAAATCAACGTCACTCCATGGCATCCTGATGCAGATCACTTCCAACGGCTTGGCCCTCTCCCGCTTGGGCGGTTCTGGATAGTCATCGCGGATGAAAGATGATAGGCCATGTAACCTGGTGATAACTAGACCCCATAGACTCCCCTCGCATAAACTGCATCTTCAAACAATCTTACCAAACGAGATAAATACGCCACCTTGCCGCTTTTCTTTTCACAATAAATCCCTTCATAATATTAACCAAGTGTGCACCCCGCGCAAGCAAGGGGTCTGATGGGAATATCGAGACGAGCATTGCCTGAGGTGGAAAGTGGGCTGCTCGAGGTGATTTTCGACTCTAGTCTTTGTGACTGCTTTACAGTATTATTCGGGGGATGATTCCCAAGAAAAGACTTCTAGACTGGAGCGTTGAGGGTGGATGGGAGCCTCTGTGTGATTTTTTGGGCAAGCCAGTTCCGGATGAGCCGTTTCTACGTGAGAATGCTGCTGTGGGCTGGGCAGGACAGGAGATGAAGTTGGGCAAGAGATATATATCATAGGTGCGGTGAGGAACTTGATGATATTGGAAGTTACGGGAATTGGAATTTGGGCTGCTGTATACTATAGATTTTATGCTTCATGGAAGTTGTGAACCAGAGTCATGATAGCTAAGTGGCCCCTCAGAGTACCCCTGAATGGACCATCATATGGACGGGGCTCATCATGCCGCATAAAAAGCTTGCGTTGGACACATGCGCACGGAAGATGCACAGTCTTTGAGCTACGGCTCGGGCCGTTCAACATTCCCCTTTAGCAGATCTGGTAGTCTATATCATTGTCAAAGCGAGACGTATCCCTTCAGCTGGCAAGGACTCCAACCAGGTCGCAACGGGGACACTTCGGCTACCATTGAGTGTTGCACGAGACCAAGTTCCCGGTCAGGCCGAAACATAGCTCCCTAACAGATGAGGTGACATTTACAGCATGTTTCAGTTATCCTAGTAACACTGAAGCGAGGGACTGACAAAAGCAAACAAGGGATGAACTGATTTCTAACCAAATGTGACAAACTCTAAACAGCGCTAGAGCTCGCATGAATCCTCCTATTCAGGCATTAGTGGGGACGCGTTGGTGCTGAGCCAACCGGACAGGGCTAGACTCGGATAATCACTGAGAGAACGAGACAACAACAAGGATGGGTTCTGTACCAAGAAAATATAGAAGGGCAACATGATCCCATCCTGAACTTTTCAGTACCCCCATTAGCCCGACAAAGTTTTGACTCGACGACCAACGGAACCGCGGATATAGCACCTGCAGCGAATCGATTAGCGAGCGTCTACTACCGACATCTGTTATTTTTTATCCCTTTTTTCTCCTTTTCTCCTTTTTTCCTCTCATTGTCACTCTCCTGGAAAAGGCGCCAAAAGCTCCAAACTAAACATAGGGGCAAACCAACACACGGTTGGGCTTCGGCGCGGCCCGCGTTGCACAAATGTCTTCGGCAGCAACGGACAAGGGCCACGACAGTGGTGGCGGCGGTACCGGTTCATCAAGGGCCCCTGCCATGTCGACGACACTCACCGCCTCGTCGTCGTCAAACTACTCCTCTAGCGTGTCTGGTGACAGCCAACACCAGAGCGGAGCAGCTAGCGGGGGTATCCCTGGCACACCCTCGAGCCGACGCTCAGGGGGATGGGACCGGCAAACGCTCTCCCCGGCCGCGGCTGCAAGGGCTAGAGCTGAGGATGTGGGTATTCCCAGAGTTTGATGGTGGTTTGCTTTGAACTGACTGTTGGGACATAGCCTACGGTTGAAGAACAGGTTGTTTTTCAACCAATCAGTGTACTTGATGAGTCTTCAGATTCTTCAGATGAATATGTGTCGAGTTATCGGCCTTTGGAACGGTAAGAATTCTACCATACTGGTATGTTCATCTGTTGGCTCAGACTAACTTGACAAAGGAGTTCCACTCGGGTTACGGCCTCACGATCCAAACGTTTCTTTCAAAATTTGGTAAAGAAATTCAACAAACCCTCAGTCCGTACGATTCCCCCTCGCCCCCATTAGCATCCCAGAACTAATCAAACAATTTATAGGTTATGGCCTGGTGCCAAACAGTCAGGTATGCTCTCATCTCACGTAACATGCACTTGGATAGTGCTAATGCACTTTCATTTTAGCAAGAAACAGACAGAAATAGTATGGATTGAGGCCGCCACTCCTTCGCTTCTCTTTAGCTTGCTGACAGATTACGCTAGCCATTCAGCACACCATCATGATCGATATCTTTAGAGGTCAGCTTCACTTATCACCTATCACATCAAAACCGAAGCGGGTTCTTGATGTCGGCACTGGCCCTGGAACATGGGCATTGGTAAGTTCTTATCATTGAATGATCTGCATCTGTTACTGACCTTGTCCATAGGAATTTGGCAAGTCTTTCTTCACATCCATGTCCATTGCCCTTGAAGCTAACAATCGTGGCGTCGGTTGACAGCCCAAAAACATCCATCCTGTTCCGTTCTAGGCGTTGACATTGAGCCGGTCCATCCGCTTTACACTAGATCCAACTGTACCTTTTTGACAAAGGATGTTACCCACGAGTGGGACTTTACAGGCGGCGGCAACTTTGATTTTATCCACGTTCGACAACTTGGCGATATTCAGGAGAAAAGAAACTTGATCCATAAGTGTTTTGACAATCTGAAGCCTGGAGGATGGGTCGAATTCACGGAATGGATCGCGATTTTACAGTCACCGAATCATTCATTGCGTGGCACCGCATTCCGCAAATGGAATGATCTGCTGGAGCAAGGAATGCGCCAGTGTGGTACAACGCTGTACTACCCGGACAAGCTGAAGCCATTACTACAGGAAACAGGCTTTGAGCACATCATTGAGACGAGAAACGGCGCGACGACAAATGCGTGCTATCCGGGGAAGAAGTTGCAGCGCATAGGCCATTTGATGACGCAGAACTGGCTGCTTATTCTTGAGCCATTGTCTATGCCTGTTTTTACGCAGGCTTTGGGATGGACTCCAGAGGAAGTCAAGACTTTTCTGGTTGATGTGCGGAAGGAAATTGGTAACACACAATACCATTCCTTCATGACGCTGTGAGTGCCATCTGCCCCTAAATCAAAGCCTCTTATGCTTACATTTCCCAGAATAACCATCTGTGCACAAAAGCCGTTGAATAGTTCAGCCACATCGGCAATGTCAACCTCGGCATCCGAATCCTCTTTTCCCACGGCAAAGTAAGTTGTTGGCTCGGACGGGACGCACACGTTAGGCACGGCCCGGAAAGCTACTGTCTCAAAAGGGTCACCTGCACAGCTAGACCCAAGCAACCAACAACCTGCAGGACATGGGTCGACAGAATGAGGGGAGTCCTGTCACGTCAAGAGTGGTTCGAGGTGGCTTGCATGCATGTGGTGGCGTCCACGGGACGTCAAGGTTACAATCTTGTTTGACCAGGGAGGTCTTGATAATTGGGATGATATCAAGGAATTATGGAGTCCCCTGCATGAACGAGACCCTTTCAAAGGAGGGGAAGGTGACATGTTTGACACCACCAACTTGTCAATGGCCTGTCAGCTAGACCCAACATGTTAATAAACCCCGGAAGATCTGACCTGCTTGCTGATCGGGCATTTTCGTGCAGATCATATCATCCACCCATTCTTGCAGTATCTTATACCTGTGAGATACCCCTCCTAAAATAGCACTGCGACTTGACACCACACACTGAATCGTTAGATGCGGTCCGAGACGCAAATATCGTAACCGCTCCCTCAAACTGGGCCGAGCCTGAGACCGAGTTCTGGGGTCCCCATGTCATATCTTGGCTACATGATTGGCAATGACAAAACACAGACCCAACAGCAATCCTACCATCTTGGACGGAGCCGAGATGTGGATACTGTTGACGTGGCAGTGCTGAAGTTAATGGCCCTCCATGTCCTAACGTTGCAAGGCAGATCAGCGCCGGGGTGGGAGTACTACGTAGTAGAGCGCTATCGTCTTGATGGTATGATATCCGACGTCTTGTGGAAAACGGAGGGGGCGCTGTCGATATATGTACATCATAGGATTCCCACGAACCGGTTTGTGAGCGTGAACAAGCACTGGTTCAACTAGGGCATGATCTAATTGGTTAGAGTCGTTCCACTCGAGGGGCTATGCGCCTTTTAGTAACCGCGTTAGGCGATGGCCTGTAGTTGAAAATAAGACTCCTCCAACTGCTGCGTCTCATGCTTCCAGGTGACCTTGGACATAAAGTAACCAAGTATAGGGATGACACTTCATATGTATGTGATATATGATGTATTGAGGCCGGCCAACTTGCACAAGTATCTATCAAAGCAAGAACCTGATGGATGGTATAAAACCATGACGGGTAAGCAGTTGGTTCCAGGAAAGCCGGCTAGACTATGCACGGGAGCCATGCCCGCTTACCCGATGGCTCTTACTGCCAACAATTGGAAGCGCATCCATGGCAATGGGCCAACTACTGTCCTGCAACCATCATCCTTCGATACTGCAAAGGTCCACACCGCATGATCCGGACTCGAAATTGAGCCGGTTCATGCATTAGTGGGGTAGACTAGGAGCGGGCAATTGAACGGACATGAACCGGGTCAATATCCTGATGGGGTAGGTAGCTCATGAGCTGATTACCGGATGGTCTTTTAGGATCTCTCGGATCGTATTTGTATGTGGTGCTTATGCGTGCCATGTCTTGTTGTGTAACCCGCGATCCTTCCTCTCTCTCATGTAACTTTCCCTTTGGGATGAATCTTTTGAGAATATCTTTATCAGTCCACTTTTGTTCTACGCAATGACTTCACAGGTTACACAATGGCGGGAGCCAATTGCCATTGTGAGCATGGCTTGTCGTCTCCCAGGAGGCATCGACAAGCCACTAGACCTGTGGGATCATGTTCGAGCAGGACGTTCGTCGGCCACGGCGATACCAAAGGATCGGTTCAATGCCGAGAACTTTCTCTCCATGGACCCTAATCAGAAGGGGGAGCAGGCGTTTCGAGGTGCTCACTTTGTCAAGAGGGACATCAAGCAGTTTGATCACAAGTTCTTTGGTATAAGCAAAGATACAGCAACAGCTATGGATCCTCAACAGAAGCAGTTGCTCGAGGTTGTCTACGAGTGTCTCGAGTCTGCTAACATTTCCATGGAGACCATCTCCAAGTCAAAGATTGGCTGTTATTGTGCCATGTTTGTGGCCGATTATCACGACATGCTGATGCAAGACCCTGAATATCTTCCAACATTTATCGCCATTGGAACAACACGAACCATGCTTGCAAACCGCATCAGTCATGCACTTGATCTTGGTGGTCCCAGGTATGTTGTTGTGTTGATCTCCCAGAAATTAATTACAGTGCTGACACATGTCAATCATGCAGTGTCACCATCGACACAGCCTGTTCCGGCGCTTTGGTCGCGCTACATCTTGCCTGCCAAGCACTGCAAGCTGGGGAGTGTGACGGCGCTGTGATTGGTGCATCCAACCTTTTTCTGAGCCCAGATTATGCACTGTCTTTGACCCGTCTTGGCGCTATCGCTGCAGATGGTCAATGTAAGACATTTGACGCAAAGGCCAATGGTTATGGACGTGGTGAAGGAACAAATGCAGTCTATGTAAAGAGACTGAGCGATGCGATTAGAGATGGGGATAATATTCGAGCCGTCATTAGGGGTACTTCATCCAACAGGTATGTCTGCAAACAAGGTTGACACACGAGTTTACTGACAAGTTTAGTTCTGGTGCTACTCCAGCAATTACAGAACCCTCTGGGCGAGCTCAGGCCGATACCATCCTGCAGGCTTATGCCCAAGCAGGAATTAATGATTTTAGCGAGACGGGATACTTTGAGTGCCATGGAACAGGTACACCTGTGGGAGATTGCATAGAGTTGGGAGCGGTGGGTTCAGTCTTTTCTGCCAGTCACAAAACCCAAGATGCACTTTGGGTTGGTTCCGTAAGTTTCATCTTTACTCCTGAGAAAACCATGGACTAACGAGCAGATAGACAAAACCAAACGTGGGACACTCGGAGGCTGCCAGCGGTTTGAGCAGTCTCATCAAGGTCGTTTTGGCCTTGGAAAAGGGAGAGATTCCTCCCAACACCAATTACCACACACCCAACCCCAAAAGTATAGTGCCTCCTAGTCCCTACACATATTCTGAACTCAGCTGACCATGGATTGTCTAGTCGACTTTGATGGATGGAGAGTTCGTGTTGCGACAGCCCCCCAGCCTTGGCCTTCCAAGTCGATACGCCGAGCAAGTGTCAACTCACTTGGTATCGGTGGATCTACTGCCCATGCTGTCGTTGAGTTTTACGAGCCTCCCAAGTTGACCAACGGATCTGCCAATGGTCATCATGAGGAGCCCAAACCCACCAACGGTGCTGTCAATGGCCATCACGAGCAGCCCAAGCTGACCAATGGGTCCGTCAATGGAGCCGTCAACGGGGCTGTCAACGGGGTCAACGGTCATCATGAGGAAGGGGAAAAGCCATCCTTCCTCGTCTTCACAACTGGTGCCTCTAAAAGCTCTCGAGACACAAACACAACCAACCTCTTGGAGTTTCTCAAAACTCATCAAGAATCCCACAGCTTCACGGAGCCCCTCATCACAGCTCTGAATGCTCGAAGCCAGACCCATGCCCGGCCATGGAAGTCGTACGCTGTTGCCCAGACAGTTGACGGGCTCATTCAGCAGTTGGAGAACAATGCCCTGAAATCTAATTCAGCACCGTCCGGTACTGGCGCACCCAAGATTTTGTTTGCGTTCACAGGACAAGGAGCTATGTGGTCACAGATGGGTAAACGTCTTCTTGAGGCATTCCCTGTGGCGCGCAACACCTTGAATGATCTTGGCAAGGTCATTGGAGAGCTTCAGTCATCAAGCAAATCGGCTTGGTCCCTGATCGGTACGTCCCACGAAAATTCCAACTTGTTGCTTGGTCGTTACTAACTTCTTTATAGACAAGCTTACTGCCAAACTGTCACAAGAAGAGATTGACTCGCCCGCACTCGCCCATCCTCTTTCCATGGCGGTGCAAATCGCACTTTCAGATCTTCTTTCCAGCTGGGGCGTCCTCCCAGATGCCGTCGTTGGCCATTCAGGTGGAGAGACAGCCGCTGCGTACGCATGTGGTGCTCTTACCGCCAAGGAAGCCATCACAGTCGCCTACTATCGAGGAATCGCCTGCGAGAATGCTCCTTCAGGCGCCATGCTGGCCTGCAGAAGTGCACCAAAGGCGAAGGAGCTGCAAGATGCACTGGAGCGACACGATGTGCAGATTGCGTGCTTCAACGGTCCTCAGAATCTGACTCTCGCTGGCTCTGCTGAGGGAGTCAAGAATGTGACGGCTGAGCTTACCAGTCATGGCATTATGGCTAGGGCCGTCGCTGTGACTCGAGCCTACCACACTCGTGCCATGAAGACTGTGGTGGATGAGTACATCGGTAACCTCAAGGGTGTTTTGCATCCTAAGGCTTCACGGGTTCCCATGTTCTCATCTGTTACAGGTCAGGAGCTGAAGGGAACCGAGGTTGATGCCGACTACTGGGGAGCAAACCTCGTATCCCCAGTTCTTTACACTGATGCAGTGACTCTGGCCATGACTCAAGCAGACCGCAAGTTGGATCTGTGTGTTGAGCTTGGCCCTCATTCATTGCTTTCTCGTCCTACATCTGAGATTATGAAGTCTCTCCCCGATTCACCCCAGGTCCCCTACTTTGCGACCATGCTTCGAAACGCAGACTCGAGCCAACAGCTGCTAAGCCTTGCCGGAGACTTGGTTCTCAACGGAAAGCAGTTGGATCTGAAGCAAGTCAACAACGCCGGGGGCAAGTCTGGACGTCTTCCCAACGAGATTCAAGACAATCTTCCCCCTTACGCTTGGGATTATTCCTCGACACCGTGGACCGAGCCGCGAAACAGCCTGGAATGGCGTTTCCGTAAATCACCACGACATGAGATTCTGGGATCCCGCTGTCGAGGAGTGAATCCATCAGCTCCCACATGGAGGAACAAGGTGTCGATCGAAGATGCGCCTTGGCTCGTTGATCACCAGGTACGAGAGAGAACACGTCTTTTAAGACAAAACTGACTTCAGACAGGTCAATGGCATTGTGACCTTTTCCTTCACCACCGGCATAGCAATGGTGGTGGAGGCCATGATGCAAGTGCAAGAAGAGAACAAGGAGATTGATTGGAAAACTCGTTCATTCGAGTTTGAAGACTTTGTCTTTTCGAATTCTATTATTCTTCCTGACGAATCGCCCATCGATCTGTTCCTCACACTCATCCCGGACAACGACAATGCCAGATCCGAAGAGACGTGGTATGACTTTACCATTTCGTCACTGAGAGGCGACGTCGATATCCGCCATTGTCATGGCAAAGCTTCAGTCCTGGAAGGTGAGTGATGAATGAGAAAACGAATACTGGCACAAGCTGACGATTTCTAGTTGCCAACGAAGACGGGGCTCTTCAGCGCAGAACCTCTTGGCACCACATGCCCCTCAAGGTACCTTTGAAGAGCTACTACAAGACTCTGGAAAGAGTTGGCTATGGCTACGGTCCCAAGTTCCAGCTTCTTAATGAAGTTCGGGTTCGCCCCAGCCTCTCAGCTTGTTCTGCCAAGATCGACATGAAGTCGGTTGCTCAGTCCCCCGTTCCCGGCCAGCGATACCTCTTGCATCCAGCAATGATGGATGCGGCTCTGCAGACTCCCGCATTGGCTAATCGCTCTGGCTACTTCCAAGAGATTGATACACTTCTGCTGCCATCCAAGATGAAGAGAATCTCGATCCGCATGCCCGCTGAGAACACGGACATTGCGTCTTGCACTACCAACACATCGCCTGTTGGCTTTGGTCGGATAGAAGGCACTGTTGAGTGTTACGATTCGTCATCTAGACCTTTCTTTGTCGTTGAAGGTCTGCAGATGGACAGAGCCACAGGTGATGATCAGACTACTCTCCCCTGGTTGAGGCTGATCTGGAGACCTGACATTGGCGATATCTCGAATGTTGAGAACTCCATCCAGATCAAGAGTCTTCCAGCAGAGAAGAAGCTTGTCAACCTCGAGAACTTGGTCAAAGAGCTCATCCCACTCATCGTTGAGAATGGCCTCGAAAAGGGCAAAGATTTGGCCCCTCACTTGCAAAGTTACCATTCGTGGATGCTTGACCAAGCTGAGTTGCTCAAAGAAAGGCTCGCGACGCGTCACAAGCTGCAGAATGGATTTGCGACAGTACAAGATGCTATCCAGAATGTCGTCGCAAACTCGGGTATCCCTCAGACTGTTGATGCATCCATTGTATCTCAACTAGCCATCAACATGGCAAGAATCTTCCGAGGGGAAGTCGAAGCATTGGCAGTCTGGCTAGAGAACGATTTGCTGTACAGGTTCTACGAGGAGAGCATCTTCACAACAAGCATGAACCAGAAACTCCTCTCTACTGCCGAGCTCTTGGCGCACAAGAATCCCAACATGAGAATCTTGGAGATTGGAGCTGGAACTGGTGGTGCGACGACTGAGCTGCTGCGCGGTTTTTCCAAGGCTGGAGGGCCGAATGCTTACCAGTCTTTCACTTTTACAGACATCTCGGCTGGTTTCTTTGACAAGGCCAAGAAGAAGTTTGCTGAGTGGGACCGAATCGAGTACAAGACTCTTGATATCGAAAAGGATCTTGCTCAGCAGGGCTTTACTGAGGACTTGGAGAAGTACGACCTTGTGGTGGCAGCGAATGTTTTACACGCAACCGCCGACTTGCCATTTGCAATGAAGAATATTCGATCTTTGTTGCGTGACGATGGGTACCTCTTGGTGGGCGAACTGTCAGAGGACCTTACTTCAGCCAATTTCCTTTGGGGACCCTTGACTGGCTGGTGGCTACGCCCTCGATCACCTGGCCGCTCTGGACCTGGCCTTACCATGGATGAATGGCGATCAGAGCTCGCTGCGGATTTCGACAGCATTTCCGAGATCGAAGCCAAGCGTGACAGCAGCGATGTTGATCAGATCTCCAGCACTATCGTCATGGTGGCCAGAGCAAAGCCGGCTAACTATACTCCACCCGAACCACTTTCTGGGGAGAAGGTGAACATCGTTGGGGTTGGTAACGATTCATCAACGCGAGACGGCATTGAGCGATACCTCGGCAAACGTGGTGTTACTGCAACCTCTAGTCGTCTTGAAGAACTTGCTTCTAAAGAATGGTCTGGAGACTGGCTCATCCTTGTGGATGAAGCTGAAGGAAGTCTTCTTGCTTCTCTTCGACAAGAGCAATTGGAGGCACTGAAGTCACTGCTCTCCAAGCCCATCAAGTGCATCTGGGTTACCCAAAAGGTATACCTGGATCCGAAGAACACGACAGGAGGCCTTGTGACCGGTTTTGCACGAACCCTTCGAGGAGAAAACAGTCAACTTGAGTTGTACACACTTGACTTGACCAGCGAGGGTGATGCTATCCCCAACATTATCTACCACGTTTTGGAACGGATTCATTACTCACACGATGATCCAATTTCAAAGTTGGACTACGAGGTGGCTGAGAAGGACGGGCAGCTCTGGACTTGCAGACTTGTGCAGGATGATCGTCTAGAAAACGCTTTTGGTCCTGCTCGAAAGTTGAAGGCACCTGTGACGCAGGTTGTGAAGGCTCCACATCACTTGGTTTTGGGAGAACCAGGAATCTTGGAGAGTCTCACCATGGCGCAAGATGATGAATACTCTGCCTTGCCGGAGGGCCATGTTCTTGTCGAGGTCAGAGCCGTCGGACTCGACGAACGAGTGAGTACAACTGATTTCCGTGAATTGCCGTCTCTAACCTTGAACTAGGATGGATGGATTGCCCAAGGATCTCTTACGGCGACAGAGTTCGGCCGCGAGTGTTCCGGCATCGTCACTAAGTGTGGTGCCAATGTCACTGCATTCAGCCCAGGAGATCGAGTTGCCGTCATTGGTCAGGGAACTTTTACGACACACTACCTGGCACCTTCGCATTGCTGTAGGAAGATTCCTGACTCACTGTCATTCGAGGTAAGAAGAGCTCTAAAATTAGTGAGATCGTGTGGCTAACTGGGGTCTAGGATGCGGCGGCCATTCCTACAAACTTTGTCACCGCGTTGTACGCCTTGACTACGACTGCGAGAGCCTCTGCAGGCCAGGTATGTGTATCAAATTAACTCAGAGAGTTGGCGGATTTATTAACATGACATTAGAAAATCCTCGTCCTCAACGCCACATCGAATCAAGGCATCGCTCTGATCAAGACGGCAACGGCTCTGAAGCTCGACGTTTCCGCCGCCGTCAGTGACAAGAAGGACAAGTCTCTTCTCACCAAGCACGGAGTCAGCACTTCTAAGATCCACGTTGTCCCGGCAAACACGAGTCGTTCCCGCGCCACTGACGGCCAAGCGTTCAAGCTCGTGTTGAACACTCGGGCCGGCCAATATGCAGAGTATTCTCATTTGGTGGCGAACCGGGGAACATACATCGAGATTGGATTGGGTGAAACTCTTGACGATGAGTTTTACCCTCGACCTAACAAAAATGTCATGTTTGCTTCGATTGACCTGGCGGATGCCTATCATGAGAGTAGTCATGACCTAGGAAGGTAAGTGGCCTACTCTTTTCGTGTCTATTCTTTGATAGCTGACCCTTGAATTGCATTAGATTGCTGGATCAAGTGATTGAAATGGTTGAGAGGCGAGAAATCAATCCTGACCTGTCGGTTTCGGTGGCTGGGCTTCACTCTCTACCAGCAACCTTTTCGACGCTGTCAGAAGGTGGTCAGGGTAAACAGGTCATCTCACTTGCGAATGTCGACGATGAGCAATTGATCAAGGTATGTACTCTCAATACTTTTCGGTCAGTTTTATATCTAACCATGTTCTAGACACGACCCAAGACATCTGCCTTCAGTCCACACAAGACATACATCATCACAGGTGGTCTTGGTGGCTTGGGACGTGCAATTGCCGTGTGGATGGCTAGCTACGGCGCCCGGAACCTCGTTCTAGCCACCAGTTCAGTTTCAAGGGCTATGCAGTCTGATGATCTTTTGCAACAGTTGTCGTCATATGGATGCAATGCAAGTGTTGAGGTTTGCGATGTGGGTGACCTCGCAGCTGTCGAGCGCCTTGTTGCTGCCATTGAGACTCCTGTTGGTGGAGTTATCCACTCTGCCTTGAGACTTAGCGTGAGTTTACTCCTTTCTCATGTGTATACCCATCTAACCATCATCTAGGATCGATTCTTTGAGGACATCACTCTGGAAGATTTTGATGTGGTGTTCGGTCCCAAGGTCAATGGCACATTGAACTTGCATAATAGCCTTCTGAACCACGACCTCGACTTCTTTGTCATGCTCAGTTCGGGCTGTGGTGTCTTGGGTAACGAGGGTCAGTCGAATTACTCGGCCAGCAGCACTTTCCTCGACACCTTTGCCAGATACCGTCAAAGTCTCGGACTCCCAGCCTCGTCTGTTGATCTTGGATTTGTCGAGGACGTCGGAAACATCAGCGAACGTCCCGAGATTCAGGCTTCTTTGCTATCTCGTGGACTCAGGCCCATCACAGTGAGGGATGTTCTCCGCGTGGTGGAGGGAGCTATTGCAACGGGGTCGCCCAATGCAGACCTGGCTAGAGACTCTTCCTACGATGACTTTTCAAAGAGTCAAATCGTCCTCAGCTTTGGCACGATTGACAAGGCTACAGCAGAGTGGCAGTCTTGGGCCAAGGACTCCAAGTTTGGTCTGTTGAGATCCAGGGCTGCTGACAATGCGGCACTTGAATCCGAATCTGATGGCGGAGAGAGTGCGGTCCAGACAGCCGTCAAGGCCTTCCGAAACACTCTAGGACGGGTTGCTGATGCGGCTGAGGGCAAAGAGGCGGCTTTGCAGCCTGTTGTTTGCACTGCTCTCGTTGCAAAGCTGGCACAGGTGCTGTCGATGAAGATTGGCGAGATCCAACCTACGAGATCGGCAGTTCAGTATGGCATGGATTCGCTCATTGCCATTGAGGTTAGATCTTGGGCGAGATACGCGTTCCAGATCGATTTGCCCATCAATGATTTGACGAACCCGTATAGTATCCAGGATCTGGCAGCTAGGGTTTCTCGAATGATTGTATGAGGAGGAACTATCAGCCAGGGGTTTGAATTTTACGACAGATTATGAGTTTCCTATTTTTCTTTTCATGGTTTACACTTCCCGCTTCCAAGTATAGCTAGCTATTTGAGAGATGTATCACATATATACACTCTTTGCTTTCTCGAGATCGTCCCTTTTGATTCATGCTCCTCTTGGGCTGGTCCACACTACACATCTCAGGTTTGATGCAAGTCCAAGACTAGGAGCGGCGGTGAGCTCCCTATATCAGCGCTTATTTAGGATAGTATACCACATGACTTGCTTCACTGTCGGAATAATATTGTTGCTTTATGATAGGAAATCATCAGAATTCTATGAAAGCTTAGATCCCAGTTGTAATAGAATTAGGACATAATGATAATATTGTGCGAATAGACTACTCTAAAACCCCCCGTCACACGGGTAGGTAGGTAGGTAGGTATCCAGACAAACGAATGACGTATTAGTGTTGCTATCTAAAATCTATTTCCAGTAGAGGTAGTAGTGAGATGAGAAATGTACCAAAAACCAGCAGGATGTCCTGAAAATGCCCGTCTACAATCTATACAAGTGTGTCCTTCCTTCCAAGTCTATATCGATAAATGCGAATGCCCTCTAGGCTTAAAAGGCGACGTTGATCTTCCATCCAACACGGTGAACCCTCGCGCCGAGGATAAAGGTCGTGCCAGCCAGACAAAGCACTCCAGCAAAGACCTTGACGTTAACCCAACCGTTCGACTTTTCGATGATGGCTCCAGCGATGGGGTTGGTGACGAGGCCGCTGATGGAGGCACAGAAGAAGACGATACCAGTTCGGAAACCAATCTCTCGCATGGGTGAGATCTGGGCCACGAGAGGACCGATGAGTGAGACGTAGGCGCCCGAGCAGAAACCGAAAAGGGCGGCAAAGGCAATGATTCCACCCTCGGTCTTGCAGGGGATCCAAAGGGCAAGAATCCAGATGGCAGTCAGATAGCAGACAAGGACAAAGATGTTGTACTTTCCAATCTTGTCACCCAAGATACCTGAGATGACACGTCCAAAGAAACTGGCCGCGTTGAGAATGGGGACGAGGTAGTCGACGATACTGGGCTTCAGACCGACCTCAAGCGCTTGGACTGGAAGGTAATTGATCGGGACATACATGCCAAAGGTGAAGAAGAAGAAACCGAGAATGACAAGAACAAACTCTGGCTCACGGAGTGGCTTGACCATCTGAGCCTTGCTCATGTTCTGGGGGTGAGGAGGGTGCAAAGCCTTGATGGTGAGGTTGGCGATGATGAGCAGGCCGAGGACCAAGAAGCCACAGGTGCGCATGGCCCAGCCGAAGCCAACCTCCTTGATCATCCGACTAACCATGATGGGAAAGATGACACCACCAATACTTGAACCGGTGGAGAGGACACCGAAGGCGGCTCCTCGGTTCTTGTCGAACCATGCATGGATAACGGACAGGGCTGGCCATGTCAGTGAAACCAGGCCTGCATGAGAGGGGTGACATCACACTTACCAGGTTGGACAATGGCAGAGACACCAA
Organism: Fusarium sp. MBC 438; assembly: GCA_030779245.1. NCBI lineage: Eukaryota > Fungi > Ascomycota > Sordariomycetes > Hypocreales > Nectriaceae > Fusarium > Fusarium sp. MBC 438. The sequence goes on from JAPFTB010000008.1 coordinate 57,658, forward strand.
TAGCAGAGCAGACGCCTTGCGACAGAAGAACTTGATAGTACTGGGTGCTGATGGAGGCCATCATTACGCCAAAGACATGGAAGAAGGTTCCCACGAGGATGAGGTAACGAGGACCATATGTGTCGTAGAGCTTTCCAACAACGGGACCCTAAGAGAGTCAGCAAAGTGAACATTATAGAAACAACTAGACATACCATTGCCATCATGAAAAAGATCTGTAGTGAGGGGATCCAAGCGATGGTACTTGATGAGTAATTGCTAAGCAGATCATTCTGGTAGTACTCCTGAAAAGCTCCGACACCTGTTAAGTGTCAGCCACGCATACAGATCAAAGCATATCCAGTAACACATACTGTTAACCCAGCCAAAACTGCAGAAAGAAGTACACCAGGCGCCAAGCACGACGAGCCAGGCTCTGAGTCCACCATCGGGAGCTCCACTCTTAGGTGGTGGTGTCGGTTGCGTGCTACCCTCCTCCAAGTCCGACTTTTCCTGCAGGCCAGTGTTGTTGATCTGATTCTGGTCTGCCTGGAGCGTGAGCTCAGACATGTGAGGCGACGAAGGAGTGTTGGGGGCCGTCATTTTCGCGGTAAATTGAGTCGTCGGCACTTGTCGTGAGGCTCTTGAGATGGTGTCGCTCTAAGGATCAGATAAACAGGGAGTGGGTGGACAGGCTAATGTTATATACCACCCTCGCCAGACGGGACCGGACAGATATAGGGACCCATCAGCCCCGTAGGGTTCCTTACAAATGGTGAATTCACATCTGGCATTAAGTCCGCGCGCGAGGGTCAAACAGCGAAAGCCGAGTCGCAATCCCTCGTCGCGGAGCAAGCTCATCTTGGAACGGCGGCTCCTGATTGCTTCGCTCGGCGTCGGTGGATAAACATGCGCCGAGACCGAAGCTAGATCGGCCGGGGAACTAATAAGCTCGATCCTTCTTCCCCACCTGCAATACCCCGAGCGCTTCGGCCTAAACCATCCATTCTCGGCCTCGCTGACGACAAGGCGCCGAAGGTCGTCAAGAACATCTAAAAGGTAGGCACCGACCGACTCGGCCGTCAGAAGCCTTGGCACACCCACATTCTTTCCACCATGGCATCCCGGCCTCGGCCCCAGTCGAGCCGCAACATCGAGCGGTCCTGCGCCGTATGCCACCGCCGAAAGGTCCGCTGCGACAAGAAGCTGCCCTGTAATCAGTGCATACGCGGTGGGTTTCCGTGTTCGTATCCTCCTGTGCAAGAAGTGATACGTCGGACGCGCAAGACCACCATCAGCGATGTCGCCACTCGAATATCCGAGATGGAAAAGACCATCGAGGCTTTCAAGTCTGGTCAGGTAGCTTCTCCACAACTACCACTACCAACTCCATCAACAGCACTCCCTACAAGACAGAGGATTTCGCCAGCATCAGAAACTTCAGAGGGGGGCCGTCGTGAAGGTCTTTTGCTGAGCAAAGGCCGTGTTAGCCACTATGTGAATGAAGTTCTCTTTTCTCGTGTTATTGAACAGGTGTGAGACCAATCACAATCATCATCAACACATCCTCTAACATGTTCAGGAACACGATGTACGGACAGCTTTGGCGACACCGAGGAGCGAGTCTCCTCCAAGCAGCACATTTGCTTCGCCATTCAACCCTATGGGACTTCTTTCAAATACTTCCTCCACAGTACCTCTTGCCAGCTTCCATCCTCCAAGGGCACTCGCCATGAAGCTTTGGAAGATGTTTACGGAAAGTGTTGACCCCTGCACCAAAATCATGCATGTTCCGACCACCGAGGTGCGAGTCTACACGGTGCTACAGGATCCCTCCAAGGCGTCGGCTGAGAACCTAGGAGTCTGCTTTGCCATCTATTATGCTTCAGCCACCGCTCTTGACCGAGACGTGGTAGAGACCTTCTTGGGGGAGGACAGGCAAACAGCCCTCCACCGTTACAAGGCAGGCCTAGAGCAAGCCCTCGCCGAGACAGACTTTTTGGAAAATCCAACCATCCCTCTGTTGCAGGCCCTTGCAGTCTACTTGGTGAGTGACAACACCGCAATCAATAACTTAATTGATATTAACAGAACAACAGGCAGCCATGCGAGTGAACAACTCGGGCCGAGCAGTTTGGATAATGAATGGCCTTGCCCTCCGAGCAGCACAATCTATGGGTCTTCACCGAGACGGTCGGAAACTCGGGTTGTCTCCATTCGAGTCTGAGATCCGCCGACGATTATGGTGGCACTTCCTAGAACGAGACGGAAGAGGAGGCGAGGACTATGGGCTCCAGAATCCATCAGGTCCTAATCCACTGTACTCGGTTGATCAACCACGAAACCTCCACGACAGTGATCTCTCCCCTGAGATGAAGGAGCTCCCCGAGTCAAGACCAGGCTGGACGCGCATGACCCTATCCTTGGTCAACATCCAGATAGCACGAGCATGGGGACGTTTATTTCAAATGGGATGGTCCACAGAAGTAACTCCAGGAGAAGATGTGCGTGCCGAAGTGGTAAAAGAAGCCAGTATCCGAGCCCACGAGATACTACAAGGCTGCAACCCCCTCATCCCAGAGCAGATGATGACAGTGGTGATTGCCCGTTTTCTCGTGCAGAAGCTTGACATTGTCAGCCGTCGACAGTGGCAGAGTCTACACCAGCCCGACGACCGAAACTTCTGGGCCACGGAAAACAACCTACTCGAGGCCCTGAGTGTGCTGGAGCAGTGCAACGGCATGTGGGATGTAGAGGATCTCGCACCTTATCACTGGATCACTCGCGCGTTCCCACAATACCACATGATCTTCTACATCCTAAGGCATCTGTGCGCTTGTCCGCGAGGGCCAAACGCATCAAGGGCGTTTGAAGCGGTTGAAAAGCATCTTGCGACCGTTAACAGGGGGGAGACCGGCGCTCACAGAGGCTTGATGTGGACTGTTCTCACCACTCTGAGGGAGAGGGCCATGGCGATGATGCAGAATGAGGGCACAGAGGTGGAAGGGCAGCCGCAAGTATCGGATAAGGGAGATAGCCGCCCACAAGCCACTGTCGCCTCTGGCGCAGGCGTTCCCGAACAGACGCAGCATCACATTGAAGGAGAGCATCTGTTGCCACCAGACTGGGATACGGTGCTTCAGGATTTTCCGTGGGACATGGATGATTTTAATATGACATTTTAAGGCGTGGTTGTACTACCCTACATGTTGTATTTCTAGCCATTGATTTCCATCGTGTTTGGTGGTTTTGGAGGTAATATTGCGTTAAGTGGACTGCCTGATGATATATGCTGCATCATCATGAATTATAATAAAGATATATTAAAGTCTCTGAATTCTTATATGATTCTATACCATTTTTTATAAATTAGTAAATACTATACTTAATCTTCTGGCGTCTTACTCTTGTTCTTTGTCCGCCATGAGTGGGTGCCAATCTTTTTGCCCATGGATGCAAAGTCACGCGACCTCGACTCAAGGTTGCGCAATGGATAACGCAAGCAAGCCAAAGAAACTCCCAACATCGTGAACATCATGTAGATCCATTCGCCATGTGATGACTTAGCTTTGATTCATAAATATTGACAAAGATGAAGTGTCAATTAAAGTATTTGTTTGTGATGGTTCGTGGTCCATGTCCTACCCGAGACTCAGATCTCGCCCCGCCTGGGCCTTTGCTGACCCGACGCCTCCCGTCCCGTCTGTCCATCCACCCATCGGCTGCTGCACCCCAGTTGACGGCTGCCGCCTCCAACGTTTAAGCCGCATCGACTGCGCACGGATTGACAAGACAGGCTTAAATGCATCGATAAGATGAGAACTGGTCGATCGAAAACCAATAGTTTCAATTAATTCACTGCTTCCGGAACAGATGATGCCGATTCCCATCCATCCATAGCCTGTCAAACAAGGACAATGACTCGCAGTCGTCCTCTGTAAGGCTGCAGATGGCCGACTCTAGAAGCCTAATCCTCCCTGACCTCTAGGGGGCTGGCCCTGCGTCGACTGCCGCTATGGGGCAGCCACACCTGAGGGTTCAGCGCTAGACCGTACAAGGCCAGAAACAGCCGCGCCCGTATCGGCCGGCAGAGAAACAATCAAATTGATTCGGTCGATCAATCCAATGCGCTTTTACTGTGAGTGAATGAGTGGGGCCTGAAACCTCCACTTTCACCTCCACCGCCGTCACATTCATCCCCGTGGTGGTCATCGTCTCCAACATTCCATTCCATCCCATCCATCGCGTCCGCAAGTTCAAGCATCCTCCTCCTTTTCGGTACATTGCCGTGTGCATTACTTTTCCGTCCTGTTCCATACATCGGTTACTCTGCGCTTGATCTCTTGCGTCGCGCTGCTTTCGCTTTCCGCGCGTCCTGTTGTGGTACCGCTTCGTCCTCCCACCGAACGAACCGATCTCCCCCAACCCTTTGAGCCAGCCCCATCTCCGACGACACACGCGCATCTCTGGGTCCAGCGCTGACTCTTGCGCTCCAAACCCGTCTTGGTTCCTCTCAGGTCTCCCGTTTGGGGCTCTGCTTCGTCGACAGGGGCTTCGAGCCTCGTAACCATGTCCAAGAAGGAGTCCTTGTCCTCCATGGATCCCTTTTCTCCTGCCCACCAGCCCGACGAGGGCTACTCCGAAGATCCTCTCACGCCGACCGTTAATCAAGATCTATCGTCCGCTCTCGCTTCCTTACGATCTCCCTCCGACCTGAGCGCATGGCTAGTTGCAAACTCGTCGCTTCTTCCGCTTCAGGTCAAGACTGGTACTGATCGCCGTTCGACTTGTTCGTCGACTTGAGTTGCTGACATATCTACAGAGTTGACCATGGCTCTTCTCGATAACCTCCCCACGTCCGTCATCGCTGAGATCGTCCACCGTTTAAACCCGAGACTCTACATCGACTTTATTCAGTACCTTCCCGCCGAAATCTGCCTCAAGATCCTCGGCTGCCTGGATCCTGTTTCTCTAGTTGCTGTGACCCAGACATGCCGAGCCTGGTACGAGTTGGCTTTGGACCGGAAGCTATGGGAGCGCTTATACTACATGGAAGGGTGGAAGACCATTAACTCCGAGATCGTTGCCTGCGAGGCCAAAGTCAACAATGGCCTCAACTATTCGATCCGCCAACTCAACCGTCTCCAGTCGATGCAGGACGCACATCCCAATAAGATCCGCGCCGTTGTGAATAGCGATGAAGACCTCGAGATGACCGATGGCGACCGTACACCCGGCCCTAACGATAGCTCGACTGCAGGAAGCATGTTTGGTAGTCCCACGTCGTCATTCTCGTCGAGTAGGCCTGCGGTTGTCCCTATGGGAGAGATGGACCTTGATGGCACTAGGATCCCGAGCCTGGACCGAACATATTCTTCATCATCAGATACCAGAGGAAAGCGTAAGGAGCCAAGCGGCGACACGGAGTTCTCTATGCCACCCATGTCAGCAGTCGACGCATCCAATATGCTGCCGCCATCTAATCTCTATGCCTGGGATGTCAGCAGGAACCGGTATCGCATTAACTGGCGTTACCTGTATGCTATGCGTCGCAGACTCGAGTCGAACTGGGAGCTGGGAAAGTTTACTACTCTTCAGTTTCCCCATCCGAACTTTCCCGAGGAAGGACATCAAGAGTGTGTCTACACGCTTCAGTTCGACAGAAACTTCCTTGTTAGCGGTAGCAGGGATCAAACTATGAGAATATGGGATGTGCATACACGCCGACTGGTCCGACCGCCGTTGACTGGCCATGTGGGCTCTGTGCTCTGCCTCCAGTTTGATGCTGATCCCCAAGAGGATCTCCTTGTTTCTGGAAGCAGTGATTCTAACGTTTTCATTTGGAAGTTTTCTACTGGCGAGTTGGTCCAGAAGCTGACCAGAGCTCACCATGAGTCTGTGCTCAACGTGCGGTTCGATAAGCGGATTCTCGTCACCTCGTCGAAAGACAAGACCATCAAGATCTTTAACAGGCATCCTCTGCGCCATGGGGATCTGGGATATGGTGGTCACGATCTGGTGAGTCCTGTGCCGACCAACCTGCGACGGTACGGCTACGAGCCCGACCTGTCACAAGAGCTTCCCATCAGGCCTGCATTCTCCATGATTGGTCGTTTGGACGGGCACAGTGCCGCCGTAAATGCTATCCAGGTTCGTGATCGGACCATTGTTTCCGTTTCCGGAGATAGGCACATCAAGGTATGGAACTGGCCCGAGCAGGTCTGTACCCAGACGATCCCAGCGCACGAGAAGGGCATCGCCTGTGTCGAGTTTGATGGGCGCAGAATCGTCAGCGGCAGTAGCGACTACGAGGTCTGTATCTTTGACGCGCCCACCGGACTGAGGGTTGCTCAACTGCGAGGACACGCCCACTTGGTTCGCACAGTCCAGGCTGGTTTTGGAGATCTACCATACAGCAAGGTCGAGGACGAGGCAGAGGCCAAGGCGGTGGATGCCGAGTACTTCAGGGCGTTTGAAGCTGGCGAGATCGACCATAACATGGAGCGAAGACGTCGGAGAGATCGTCGGGCGAACGCAGGCAGCTCCCGACCCCAGGACGTCCAGGCATTTGGGGCTAAGCTCCCCCCTGGCGGCGGTGGTGGTAGGAAGTATGGTCGCATTGTTTCCGGCTCCTATGACCAGAGCATCATCGTTTGGAGGCGTGACAAGGAGGGTGTCTGGAAGCCTGCTCATCACCTGCGACAGGAGGAGGCGGCTGCTGCTGCTCAGCGGGATGCTGTCGCTGCCGCATCTAACCTGGCGGCGGCGAGGGCTGCGACTACGCATGGCCGACCTGCGAACCAGGCAAATGGGCCTCGCTCTCCGCCTGCGAGTGGTACATCAACGGGACCCATGATGCTCAGAGATCACCATGGGGACAACCAGCGAACGTCAGCCTCATACGAGGCACTTATCGATCAGACCGTACCTCATGGTCCGGCCGCGTTACAGCGGGTGCTCAAAACGTACCCGGTCACTCTGGCTCACCATTCTCACTTGCAATCGGCCATCGAGCGCCAAACTTCACCGCTAGCCAGAGCGCAGTTGAGGGGAGTGGTGACAGAGGCTCTGGCTGCTCTCCAGCTCAGTCAGATGCCGCCGCGGCAACAATCAAGCCAAGGGGGTTCTGGAGATAGCAACGGGACTGGTCAACCACGAGCTCCGCGTGCTGCTGTCGCTGTTCCCGGTATGCCCATCAACCCTCCCTTGGGAGGACAGGTTGTACACCCTCCTGTCGTGACCCTCGCACAAGCTCCAGGTGCGCCGCCTGTACAGCCGGTCATGCCGGGTCAGCCACAGGTGGCCCAAAACATCCTGCCCCCGGGCCATCATCACCCGCACATCGCAGCAGCGGAGAACTCGCCAGCGCGCGTCTTCAAGCTTCAGTTTGACGCCCGCAAGATTATCTGCTGCAGCCAAGCCCCCGTCATCGTGGGATGGGATTTCTGTAACAAGGACCCAGAACTGGAGGAAGCTGTGCGATTCTTTGCAACAGTCGACTAAAAGCATAAGGCGATGGATGGTCATTCCAAATATTTCGTTTCCATGGAAAGCAGCATTCATTTGAGCAGGGAGTTTTGTTGTTGTTTTGGTTGCATCACGAAATAGCAAGCAAAGGGGGGGAGGTTTCTCGGAATTTCTGGAATATGAACTTGTACCACCAACTCAATCACACAGAGGAGGCGGCGTACTTTTTGGAATTCAGAGTGTACGACAATTATATATCATGTGCTCATAGAGGAATGATTCTTGTAGGATCACAATACAGCGATGGATGGAGAAAAAAGAAAATTATTGTAGGAGTCAAAGTGTAGTTTGAAACGTGCGTGAAAATTGTATGCTTGTGCGAGCGAGACCCTCCTTATCCAACCAACGCCTGTAGCAAAAGGAATCCGCCTGGATACATGTGATGCTAAACTCGTATATCGTTCAGTGTCGTAGCGTCTATCAACCCGCAACCTGCTTCACCTTGTCTTCCGTCTGAGGAGGCTCATCAACAAACTCTGGCACAACCTCGTCCTGTAGGAAACCAGGCACAGCACCACCCATCTCTTGCTCCAACTCAACCTCCATACCCAAAGCCTCTAGCTCGGCATCCAGCTCGCTCTCATCCACCTCGTCAGGAATGTCATAACTCCTCGCCAGACTATCCTGAATCTCGTTACCAACATCCATCAAATCCGCCATCTCATCCTGCAGCCTCTCAATCTTGTCAATGTCAATCTTTCCGTACTGCTTCCTCAGCTCCTTGTTGGTAGTCTTCATGGCGTCGACCTGCGTCATGACGTTCTTGAGGTTGTCCTGCATGTTTTGCGCCTGCTCCATGTTCCACACCTGGCTCTCGAGGTTCTCTTTTTCGCCCTCGTATGCCTTGCGCCGCTGGAGCACCTTGAGCGCCTTTTGCTTGATGGCTTGCTTTCCTGGTCCTTCGCGCATGCGTGATAGCTTCTCTTGATAGGCGGCTAGCTCGCCGTTGAGGGCCTTGACTTTGGTGTCGAGGGATGCGATGCGCGTGTCAAGGTTGGTGATGGCGCCGTTGAGGGTGGGCTTCGGGCCCGTGGGCTTTGAGCCAAAGAGACGGTTCATGTTGTTTATTGTTGACTGGATAGGACTTTTTCGTTCGGCGAAGGGAGGTTCGTTGGAGGAGAGGTCGCTTTTGAGGTTGGGTTTGGGTGTCTGGAGATGGTCGCCTGGAGGGATGACGTTTGGTCGCACGCGGCTCAAGCGACCGAGTGGCGGGGCGGGACCCCTCCTTGCCGAAATGGGGGAGCTGTCTGGATGACTAAGCTTGAGATGTGTGAATGCCTGGCGGGCGGCTTCAGAGTCAACAAGGTACCTTGGGCAGTTGACGAATGCTGCTAATATGCAGAGCAAAGGGCTGTCAAGTTTTGTAGCAGTAAGCTCCGAAGCTGTAGGGTAGTATTAAAAGAGCTTTTGTATACTATGTGATTATTTTAGTTGCGAATTTCGCTATTGACTGCGGAGGAGAAGATTGATGCTGGTGTACTGGTGTCTCGTTTTTATTGACCTGCAAGCTTGAACTTCAACTTTCATAAGGATCTGATGCACCCGAGGCTACTTGAATGCTTCTCGAAACTTGAATGGAAAGTGCCAGGAATAGGTCTTGCGAATATGTCCCAGTGTAGCATTGCATGCATTATTCATTTACTGCCAGACAATCATCGCACCACGCGCAAACATCGGTGAAGCCAAGATCCCTGAAGACCAAGAACGGGGGCCTTCCATGCGTGCGCAGGCCGCTCGGGAATTGCCAATAAAGTGGCTGATCGGCAGAGTTTCAGTACAGGTCTAATTAGGCTCAAGCGATTGGTTCTGGGGGAGCTACTCTAATGATTTTATATGCGCTCCGAGCTTGACGCCAACTGGTAATAGTGTCTTTGTTCTTTAAACGTCCTTGATCCAACGGGACTTTGCGACGTGGGCCTCATTGAGTCGAGAAATAAACAGACGTTTCTTAACCAGTGAATTTTCACAATAGAGCAGCGCGCGTCGATTTGAATAAACCTGACCCCTCACTGCATCCCCTGTCAGTGGCCATCACTGGCGACCATCGCGCGTTGTGCAGAGTGGAGTCCAAAAGGGTGTGCCCCACGTGACCCGCGCGGTTGTTTGGCACCGCACCTCGACGCGTCTAGCAGAAGCGTACCCGCCCACACTCACAAATCCCAGCAACCTCTACAAACACACACAACACACACCTCTCTCCACCAAACAATCTTTCCCGCGCAATTCGTACCCGAACTTTTCTCTCTTGTTCGCATACACACACGCTTTTGCGCTCTACGATCTTCGAGTCAGCCGACTTTTCTCTTCATTTTCGAACTTTGTTCAAGCTTCGTCTTTTACCGATTCCTCATCGACTCTTTGATCGTTGCCCCGCTGTGTTGGGCGGTTTGTTTACTTTCTCTCGCTCCCGCGCTGCACATCCTTCGCGATGGCGGCCGCGGATCTCCCCAAATGGGGTTTCGGGCAATCACCCATGAAGATGTGAGTTCTTTGTTCTTCTTGTTGACTTTCCCTATTGAAGCTTCTATTGTGTACTAACATTTACTCCAAGTCAACCTGTCTCGACCTCCTTCATCCCCTTCTTCTCCAGCGCCCAGACCGGCACAGAAGCCACCAACATGTAAGCTTGCGCAAAATGTTGTTGCGCCACGCACGAGATGGCTAACGCGATTGCAGGTCATGGAGCACAGATCTCGCCGCCCCTACACCCATTTCTCGACTTCCAGCCTGGTCTCGCATCCCGATCCAGCGCCATGCCTCGACTGGTCAGACCGGCCAGATCATGAAGCGAGTCGGTCTCTGCACCCGACGCCGCCACCTCGACTCCGTTGCTACCAAGACCTTCAAGACCCCCACGCCTGAGCCTGAGCCGGCTGCCGATGAGTTTACTCTCGAGGAAGAGTCGCGACGCATTCGACGTCGAAGTGTGGACTTCAAGGCTGTCGAAGGAGACATCGATTTCGAAGGACAACCTTGCTCCGAAGCCGAACTTGCTAACCTCTGGATGTTGGCCAAGGGTATGTCTACCGTTTCTGCCATTGACACTCACTGACTTGTCTCTAGTTGACGTTACCAACTACTACATGACCACTTCCACCGAAACCCACCTTGCAGACAAGATTGCAGCCCGACGCGGTGAACTTGTCCAAGTCGTGCCCATGAAGCGATACGCCGGTGCCGACACTATCGATATTCCTGTGTCACTTGTTCCCAACGGAGGTAACAAGCTTAACGTCTACCACCAACTTCTCCCCATCATCGAACGAGCCATGATCAACGGCGACGGCCAGGTCAGCTTGAAGACGGCATCTATCGCCGAGGCTCTTTACATCATGCGCCAGACCCAGCGCAACGTTCGCAAGCCTGTCTCTGCCGGACCCAGATTGTCTGATGTCACCGACTACACCGAACCACCCACTCCTACCGCCATCCTCCGACCTGTCATCCACGCCGAAGCGCGATCGCCACAGAAGCGAATTGCCAGACTCACAAGCCCTATCAAGAAGAGCATGCGCCTTCTCACGAACAGCGTCTACAAGCTTGTTCCTGGCTCGAGTCCCAAGGCCTCTCCATCTCCCACCAAGTCCGATTCGGCACCTTCTACTCCCATTCAGCAATCGCCCAACCCCGCGAAGCCTGCTATTACCCCTCGCGGCATCGATTCTACTCCTCTCACCCGATCCGCCGAGACCTTCGAGGATGTCTCAATTGAGCATCTCACTCACGCCCGACCTGTCGCTCCCACTCCTTCTCGATGGAGCCGATGCAATCCCTCCACCCCTCAGGCTTTCAGCCCCGTGCGTCCCATGCGAGCGCCCGCTACTCCCATCCAGACCGACAGCCCCATTGGCCTGGCCGCTCTCCTTCCTCCTACTACTCCTCAGCTGCCTCAGTTCGAACTTACTCCTCAATCTACTGAGCCCGCTACCTTTGACTTTGGTACCGTTTCGCCAGCTTTCAACTCTTCCATCTCTTGGATGAACACCTCTGTTCAGGCCAGTGAGCCTAAGCGTATCAAGAACGTCAACAAGGCCCGCCGACGCCAGAGTGAGCCCCTCCTCCGCAAGTACCTCAAGGACAAGGCCCGCCGCGCTTCTTCTTCTCCCCAGAAGGTTCGATTCCAAGAGCAGGACATCTTCCGCGATGACATTTCCATTGGCTCCTTGTTTGACTCTGTCACCTCTACCCCCGCCAAGCCTACTCCTACCGACATTGAGGCTGCTCAACTTAGCGCCGTCGAGGAAGCTTCTGAGCCTGAGGCTGCCATGGATATTGTCACCGCCGCTGGACTCAGCGCTGTCGAGGAGGCTACTGAACCGGAGTCTTCCCTTGATGTTGCTCCCACCGCCGAACTTAGCGTCGTCGAAGAGGCCACCGAGCCTGAGCCTACAATGGATGTTGACACTGTCACTGAGCCCGCTACTCACCCTACCCCTACCGCTACGATTGAGCACGGCGTTGTGAACATCGACATGCGCCAGAACCCTGATATTTTCGGGACCCATGTCTCTTCACCTCCCGCTCCCGTCTACTCTCTTTCTCGCATGGCCGACGACAGATGCCAGGGACACGCTAAGGTCGTTGTCACTGAGCAGAACGGCAGACTCTTTGTCAGATTTAAGCTATCGGCCGAGTACGCCCACATGTTCCCCGCGAGCCAAGGATTCGATGGATCTCAATTTTCCATGTCACCCTCTATCTCTTCCTCCCCACGAATCACGTTCAAGTCACCTGCTGTTAACCAGGCACCCACCATTGACAGTGTCCTCGAAACCCCCAACATCTCGGCCGCGACTCACTTCCGCACCCCAGAGCTCCCACCCGGCGAGAACACTCTGTTATTCCGTTCCCCCGAAAATGGCCTTCCTCCTGTCGAGTACACGAACATTGGCGGCACTCCTGGTGTCAACACTTTGTTGCGAACTCCTGATGTGACCGGCTTCAGCGCTATCAACAATGTCACAAGTACACCTGACTTCCGCACCCCAGAGCTCCCCGCGGTGGAGAACACTCTGCTTTTCGGCGCCCATGACGAACTTTCTATGGCCAACCATACAGCTGTCCTCGGAACCCCTGGTGTTAACACGCTTCTCAAGACCCCTGATGTTACTGGTCTAGGCATCTCGAATAACATTAACTCTACTCCTGCCACCGAGACACCGAAGGTGAATAGTGCAGACGAGACTCTTGTTGTCTCGTGGGATGACTTGCCAGCACCTACCCCTACCTCTCGGTCTGTTCCTACTGACCTGGCTCTTGCTGAGACGCCTAAGATTACTGGAGCTGATGAGACTCTGGTCATGCCATGGGATGATTTGCCCGCTGCTACGCCTGCACAAAACCTTAACAACTCAGCCCTTCTGGATCTTACTCCTGTGCTTGTTCCTGTGCAAACAACTAGTCCTCACCCCTCCACTCCTACCACCAGCGATCCCGTCGAGCCTACTCCCGTTGAGACTACTTCCGCTGAGGTCACGACCCAACCCGCTGATGCTCTCCAAGTCAAGACAACTCCTGACACTACGCCTGCGCATGAAGAAGCAACTGCCCAGACAGCAGACACACGCCGCCATGACTATGATAGCCCTGGCCGCGAGTACATGCGAGAGTTCATCAAGCGCTCCCGCCAGAGTATCGCCACTACCACTACCGAGACTGGATCTCCCGTGGCGCCGATTGCGAAGCGACAGCCTCTGGAGGCACGAAGCCCTAACAGGGGGAGCCCACAGAAGAACAAGCGCAAGCACGACGATGACAGCGGTGAAGTGCAGTCACCTGCCAAGAAGGTCAAGCCCAGCAAGGATGAGTCCAAGCAGACCACGCCCAAGCGAGCTCGCCGCACAAAGACCACACGCCAGAAGACAGACCTGGCAACCGAGATGGCAGATCTCCCAGCCGATGCTGAAGAGGCAACAGCAGAGGTGACGGAAACTGTCGAAGAGCAGACGGAGGTGGCTGAGGACGAGGGCCCAGTCACACGGCGATCGACGCGACTTCGGTCGCGGGAGCAGACCAGCGGTGCTCCCAAGTCGTCGATCCCAACTCCGATCAAGCTGAATCGGTCTGGCGCTGGCCGCAACGGCGGCGCTGTCCTGAACTCGAGCGTGCGCAGCGAGCAGCAGGACTTGACACACCAGACGCGCCTCAACACCAAGAGGAACAAGGGGAGCGCCGAGTATCCCGCCCAGGTCCTGGCTAAGCACGCAGAGACCAAGGGTGAGGATGACTCGGACGCGAGCCGGGCGTCTGGTGAGTCAAGTGCCTGCAAGGGCAAGAAGTCGGTGGTGTGGAGGGAGCCCCTGGAGAGCGTCCAGGAGGCGAAGCCCAAGAAGGGTGGACGGCCTACCAAGGCCAAGGTGACGCAGGGGAAGACGGGCGTTGCCAAGCCCAAGTCCACTGCCCAGAAGAAGCGTGCCGTCAAGGCCGCTGAAGATCTGGGCATGGCGGGCAACGGCACGCCCGTCAAGCCCCAGCGGGTGACGCGGGCTCGAACCCGCTCTCAGTCGTGAGGGAGTGTGGTGTTTTTTGGAAGATGGCAACGAGGGGGAGCATGGCTTCCGATCCTCCTAGGGAGGAGGTAATTCAACGAGTATGACTGCATTTTTTGGGGCGTTGGGGGAAAAGCATTTTTTGGGCGCGGCCTTGGTGGTCGCGCAAGATACCATGTGTTTGTGTTTGTTGTTGTCTGAGTTGTGTCCGAGTCGGTTTCTGTGTTGGTCGGTTGTTGTTTGTGTTTTTTTGTTTTATGGGATATCTCGTCGAGGAAAGACGATTGATAGTGTTGGACTGGGAGAGCCGGGAGGCTCGTGTATGGAAATGACATGTTTGACGCTGTGCCTTCGATCCCTTTATCTTGTGATGGTATATGATGTCTGCCCTGTGTCTACGGAGAACTCAACCATGAGTAATGCGGCCCATCTAACATACACAAGCATCGTCTACAGAACCCATGACTTGTTTCCATTCTTGAGTCATGAACGAAAATCCAGGCATGGGAGGCTCAGTAATGGCGCCATCAATCCGGGCTTCTGATGGAGAAGCGGCCTTGGCCTTTTGGGCCGGAGTAATCGCCGCCAGATCATCCCAGGACATAACAAGGGCATCGTCTGCCCCGGTCACCTTTGGTGTCTCGACGCCAGGAGTATGGTTGATGTTGTTTGAGATTCCCAGACCAGTAGCATTAGGAGTCTGGATCAGAGTGTTCTCACCTGCTGGGAGCTCTGGGGGCCCAGAAGGCAGTGTGATCCTTCATAGTGCTTCGAGTGATAGCATTAAGAGTTTCAAATAGAGTACGAACACCAGGCATTCCGCGTCTGAGCGCCTTTCGTCCACGAAGCTCTTCTTAGGAGCCGTTGGGCGTCTTTGGCGACCTGAACAGGGCGACTCAAGTTGGCGCGGCCCAGTGGTACTAGAACTTATGAGCTGCCCTTTAGGGGCGCTGCCCAAGCGCTACCAACCCTGCCGACGAACGGCTAGACGTTTACTTCTTATACCACCATCTAGCGTTGGATTGCCGTCCTTAAGAACTCAGACTAGACCTGTTGCCCACTATCCAAGGTGACGATGAGCGACATTGATAGGAAACCCCATGTCTCACGTCAAGACATTCCGTTTTGAGACTGATAATCAGACATGAGTACGTAGTCACACTAGAGCTGCCGAGCCGGACAAGTCAAATGTCTTAGCATGAACCTGGCTGCCACGGTCCGTCAAATCCCACCTGATCCAGGATAAACACTCATCATGACACAAGTCAAATGAGACAAGGCATCAACCGGCACTTTAAAGGCTTAAAGACACATCTCGGCCACTTATCAGACTGTTACCATATGAGACAGTTGTTATATGGTCAACCCAGGGCAGGCATTCTCACCAAACACTCACGTCTGGGCATGTGTTTATGCCCAAGCTGTTGAAATGCATAGAAATTAATACCTCTCCGATCTGTAGCTTTCTCTGTCTCATTGGTTCAGATGTTTCGCCGTTTATGCCGCTGCTGTTTCATCAAGACGTTTGCTCCCACTCATGACGGAGACTTACATCAATGACGCAGAACTACTAAGACATGATGAAACTGACGGCCGATCACTTCACACAGTATCTTGGGTATCTATACCCGTTTCTCTACTTAAATCAATGAGCGTAGCATTTTTAGAAAGGCTCTAGTTCATGATCTTGCTTCCATCAGATACTAACACTAGCAAGATTCACAGCGCAACCACGCCTATAGGACATACGACGACACAACGATTCATAAACAACTAGTGAGTCAGGTCAATCTCACCAATTGCACACACTCTTCATCACAATAACATTTCATACACGCTAAAAAACACGGCTGAATTGACATTCATCAACAGTTGTCGCGACTGTTGCCAACGCGTATGAGCTACCCTAGACCCATACATCACCCATTATCGCGAACAGCCTCACCTTAGTTTGATCTCTCCAATCATTCTATTGCCAATTACTAACAGCAGGGAACATATCTATAATGTCTGGTCATCAAAACTATACTCGGCAAATCATCTAGATGCGCAATCACCTCTGTCCCGAAGCAAGCCAAGAACCACAGCCACCACCTGGACGCGTAACAAGGTTATATTCACAACTACCTACCTACATACCTCGACGCATAGTATCACATACGATAGACAACGACTATAACGCCATCAAGGTAAGAAACTCCCTCATTCAATCGAAACACCACAGCAAGAATCCTCCTCCAGCCTCACCGCTCCCACCGCATGCCACAAATGCAAACCGCCATATCTCGAAAGACAACACAGCAAAGAATTGAGGCATATAGACACGTCGTGGTTCAACCCATACAAGAACCCCCTGACGCGGCCGTGGCGCGACTCGGATCAGTATCCCTCGCCACAATGCTGTCGCGGCATTTCTGCACATCCAGTTCATCAAGGATGCCTCAGCTGACCAAGAAGAGGAAAAGAGAGACAAGGCAAGGCAGAGGGGAACCGCTGGGCGTTCGTCGCAACACTTCAACCAGGCGCTTCCACGTACGCAGCGTGCCATTCATTGTATTCGCCTCATGCATGTCCTCGCCTTTGACGCCCGAAGACGCAGGCGCATCGCAGGTACACCGGTGAGGCCCTGCTGCCCATGGAACTATCTCACGTCCCGGCCTCAAGTCGCAATCCTTGGGGTCACGGGGTCGCCTCACATCATCTCCCCCGGACGTAATGGCATATCGTGGCCGTCTCTCAGCACTCGGGCTCCCCCACGCTCAATCTTTAGAGGAGCGATCAATTGAGACTCTCCAATCTTCAGCCTGTCCCCAGAGCTTCTCATGTGCAGCAGCCTTGGGCGTCAGGGCTTCTGACGAATGAGAGCTCGCCACACGGCGCAGGCCACTAGCCGGGGCCCTCTATGGACGTGGATAGCTGCCAGTCCCTCTCATGACTAACAAGGGAGATAGATAGCAAGACGAAAAGGTAAGGGAATTGATTGACTGCGCAGCGGTGAACAGGACGAACTCGCAGGGGCACTTGCTCGTCTGCTCTTACTTTGAAGCATCACAGGGATCGTCTGTGAGGCCGACGCAGGAGTCAGGAACCCTGAGCCAAGCCGACAGTTTGAGTCGCTGTAGTCGTGAGACTTTGCTGCCCCCCCAGAGTCCTCAATTTCCCCAGCTGGCCCGCAGAGACAACATGTGCATCTGTATGCCTTGTACCTAGCACAGGATGCACCAACGCGTAGAGGGTAGGGTCCAGCCTGTATAGGGCCTTACCGCGAAATGATTTGTTTCATGCCGATGATCAAACATACCATTAGGATAGATCCATATGGCCACTCGGCCGATGAATGAACGACATGTCGAGATGATTGCACCAGCTTCACCAAACATCACAACAGCTCTCTAGCAAGACTGGTGATGACTGGGCACCTCAATCAAGTGCCGAATCAATTGATCCTCCGAATGCCGAGAGTCACGTTTTAGACCCTCAGTGGAGTATGAGAACATCGTCTCTCGCCGGCCTCGGTTCCGCAGTCAAGCCCTGTTCTAGCCCCAGGACCAATGCAACCACTCAACCCTTCGGGTGCCTGAGCCAGCCATTGAGGCCCGGTGCCTGACAAAGCCACAGTCAACGCCAACTCCAAGACCCGATGGTCGGCGTTCAAAACAGTCATACTCGATGGGACCTGGTGGAGTTGGCGCTTGCAACTCGACTCGATTACCAATGCTCATCCTTGAAGCCGAGGAATAAGTCGGCATCCATCTGACTGCCACGAAAAAGAGTCCTGCCCGGGTAGGCATCTACTGTGCAGAGACATGTGCATTGCACCGCACTGCACTGCAGCGCATGCCATGTACTGAGCAGAGCTGCTCTCGCAGAGGCCACCTGCTTCAGCCCTTCTCAACTCAGCCCCAAAAGCGTCTGTGTGGCACAGCGACCAGCAAACCCTGGCTCGCGATCGTCAGGAACACCACACCAAGCTTTCGCCCTTTCTCTGTTAGACCTGTTTTGGACAGATGGTGGGCCAATGACCAGGACTGCGAGCAAGAAAAACTTACTGGTATGTGCAAGAGACTCCAATTGTGTGGGTTCCCATGTTGGGAACTTTGTGCGCAGGCCGAGACATCATCAACTCGCGACACAGGATGCGCGTCCTTGAGGGTTCGGCTGAGAACCGTTCATCCGGTTGCCACCATCGAACCAACTCTCACGAGAGCAATATAAAGCAATATGGAAATACCCGTCTCACAGCCGTTATCGAGGCTGATCAATTTCTCACGAGAGCTGCAGCCCGAGACAAGGAGCTCCCTTCCTGGAGCGCCCAGATCGGACGATTCCCCCCTCTTCCTCTTCCCCACGATGGAATCGAAGATTTCCGGCATATCATGGCGATTTCTCCGCTGATCCAGAGCGCATCTCGCGGAGAGACTCGGAGCACTTTCGGACAGCGAAAAGCGACTCCCAAGACGTGGATCCCTTGTCAGTATATCTCATCACGCGTAGAGAAGGCTGCCCAGACCAGACCCAGCATCAGGATCCAGACTTCCCACAGGATCACCGGAAAATTCTGATCGAATTTTTCGTCAGCCTGGTGGAGATGCAAGTGGGAATTGTTGGTCAACGCTCTTGGCTCTTGGTCAGCACCACGCCCTGCTTCCAGTCTCAGTTTGAACTTGAGAGCTCCAGCCTCCGATTTCTTGACCCAATCACCGTAGAGTCGAATCCGATTTGGACCAAGTTGCTCAAGTTCTGCAGATGAGAACTTATCCATCGAGTTGCGTGTCTGAGAAGCCGGACCCTTAATGAGCTTCAATGGCTGGCTGAACAGTGTAAACTGTCAAAGCGCAATGCAACTGTGGCTCCCTCAACTCTTCGGGGAACGTAGTCCAGCCTTCCGATATCAATTGTGACGTGCCTCTGACGAGCTGGATCAAGTGAACCGATTTGGTAAGATGCTGAAAGATTTTCAGGGCTCCAACGGCTCTTCCAGTCTCAATTGGCTCTGGCAAACAACGGCTTGACTAAAACGTCAGCCTGTTGTCAACATTTTCATGAGGCTCATGCACCTCTCCCAGCAGTTTGGAGGCTCTAAACGGCATTTCTGCCTTTAAGCTTCCGAGTGTGCCCTCCCTGGGTGACATCGTGGGCTCCAGCCCTCTGACGAACTCGACACCGATGTAACCATACTGGACTTTGGAGAGCCATTGCCCAATCGTTATGCGGAGCCGCCCCTATCGCCACCAGGAACAGATTTCTGGGCGAGATCTCGGAGGCTTGGGACCCGAAGCTTTGGTTTGGTTTGTGTGGCAGTCTTGAGGAACGGTTGCATCGTCAACGTTTTTGAAGACGACCCCAATGAGTTGATGACAATGGATTGTTGAGTTATCTGCATCTGGACGATCCTTCTCTGGGTTGGTGTCATTGTCTCAATCACAATAATGACTGCCGAGACAATACCCTTCGTGGTAGGTGCTTGCTGACATTCAATGTATGAGATTGCGGCCGCAGCCGTTGGACCTGCATTGGAACATCTGCGGCTGCCGGCCCGCGTCTCGCTCCCGACATTGGCTCAGTCATCAAGCTCCAATAGTCTCCCATTTGGCCGAACCTTGTCGTAAGCGACAGAGAGGATTGAGTAGGTATAACGGCGCAGATATGACCGATTTGGGATTCTGAGCCGTCATTTCTATCACAGTCTCGTCATCATGGCGAGCTCTGAAGACACCGGGAGCTTGATAATTATCCCCGTTATAGAGGATGCAGCTCATAAGAGATGAATAAGCTCATGTGGTTGCAACAAGGCTCGATACGACACCGTATGCCGCGTGGTGAGCATGCCATTGCGGCCCGGCCCAACTCTGAGTCGAAAACGAGTTGAAGCACGTCTACAACGGGGATCCGGCTTCAAACAGATTGAGCACCACTTACTCCGGGCATCCTCAGCCATGACGCTTTGACCGAGCCCGTAGCCGCTGTTTCCTCATGATAATTCCAATTTTGGCAATGCCAGCATGTTGCGACAATGATGACGGCATCTGATGAGAGCGGCATTGATGAAAAGTGGTTCTTCTTGCGCTCCTGAGAGCCGTTTGATCTCCCATCAAGCTTGTTTCCTTGTTTGTAGCTGGATCGTCATCATGGTGGGAGGACACCACCTGCAGATGACAAGGGTCTGAACCCGAAAGCTGCCTTGCGACCGAGGCATCAACACTTCTTGCCCAGGCATCAAACGTTGCGGGTCAACAACGAGGCGGGCTGGGCTAGCAAAGACGGTAGGGATCTGCAAGGGGCCTAGGCGGGAACAACCAGCCAATCGCTGACAGAGGACGGAGACTTTGGACAAAGGTGAAGAGGAGAAGGCAGAAGAAAGGTTGACGCAGCTTGTTCCCAAGAGGAAGAAACCGCTCGCTTCCATTAACTTCATAGCGCGGAATTGTTAATGGCTGAAGGGGGGTCGGGTAAGGGTTCCTGTGGGTTTAACTTTGTTGAAGCTTTCATTCAATGCTGCGACGCTGTATTGTCGAGTTCGTGGGGAGAAAACAAGAGGTTGGCAATGTCTCGGCAGCTATTGTCAGAGACACACGCCGGCATTGAAAGGGAGGGAGCGCCTATGTTGCAGAAGGGTGCAATGCGAAGCTTCCCCATTGTCCAATAGCCTCCCTGCATGCAGCTCCTACAAGGAGAGCCTTGGAAATTCCAGTGATGACACAACGCCACGGAGGACAATGGAAGACAATACTGAACCCCGAGACCGGAACCAGAGAACAAAATCACAGGACTCGAAGGGTTCTGCACCTAGTCTCGGAGCATTGTACCGTCTCGCCCTCTCCTCGTCCAAGAGTGACCTTCGTCAACAGTCTGCCACATGGTGCTCATGTGCGTGACAGCTAAACGACTCGCCAAGTGTAAACTCAAATCTGCCCTCCGACAATTGTGCAAGTTGTCCGACTGTCAACCGGGTTCAAGACGGACGAGATAGCGCCGGTCGGCCAATCTCCCTTCAAAGAGAGTTTGTTGATTCCAGCGCCAGTCCGGATCAGTAAGCTGTAGCCGTCGCGCTCAACGGTGCTTCATCATGGCGTAATTCGCTATCAACACCAGGTGATGCAGACCATCATGGTTGGCAGGTCCAAGAGTCTTGGACGCAGTCGTGTGTCAAAGCGATTTCTCCAAACCCATGCACATTATCCATGCTTATGAAAGTTGTGCCAGTTGTGCCAGAGGAGGGCAGTCGTGCGACCTACCACACACAGCTAGAGCCCAGAGAGATCCAACCGACTGCAACGACAACGACAAACGAATGCAAGCGCGAGAGCGGAACGGCTGCCAGCTTCCGCGGGCACCGACTGGGAGGGAGAGAACATTCGTCGCCGCCTTCTTGACAGTGTCGGCCCAGGTACCGTGGTCAAGCTAATGCGGCAGGGCCTTCAACCTCCGAGACCAGGGCCATCGTGGCCGCTGGGGGATGGCTAGAGGATACACCGCGCACAACGAGAGGGTCCTCTGGCGGTACGTACATGCTTTTCGGTTGTGCAAGCGGTCTCGAGACGTGGGCTAGAATGGCAAGTCGGTCCCTTCCGTCAATGAGTTCAATGAGTCTCGCGATGAGCAAAATCCGGTAATCTTGCCAACGGGGTTGGTGGTCGAGGGCTGGCACGTTTAGTCATTTCTCCGAAGACTCTCCCCGACATGTTCGTCGCTTGGTCTCGATCCGATCATCATATCGGATCTCGATGCTTGTCCGATGAGACGTCGACTGAGCAGGATCCTGGTCGATCGACCCCAAGCAGACTGGAGATAGTAAAATGAGCAAAGGAGGGATGGGTTAAGCTTTTCATCGCTCTTGTCTCCCGGAGTGCTGGACCACGGCGGTCGCTTCCACTGCGCCGGCGCGATTTGGCGTCTTTTGGCGTCTTCTCAGCGGGCCCTTGAGCAACCTCTCAGTGCTGGGCTTCAAAGCCACGGAGACCCGCCCTGTCTTTGGTAGCCTTCCAGGTTCTTCTATGACCCCGGCACGACGCCTCGGCATCACTTCCCTTCCACTGGAAAGGCTCGGGCTGCGGCCGCTAGGCCACGATGGGTAGAGCGCCCCGTTGGCCACGAGCCTGCCCGCTCGGGGAGCATGCGACGTGAGACTCGATGAAGCAAGACAACAGAAAGGTTGGGATGTAAAAAGCGGTGTTGAAGAAGAAGAGACATGGGAGGCTCAGTTCTGGGTCTCAGGAGAAGAATCCCAGTAACGACCCAACTCAACGGTTTCATCTCCCTGCGTCTGGGGACTTCGCAGAAGTTTCCAGCCATCTCAGATCTAGTTCAAGGGGATTGCAAGCCGGTGAGTGGACGAGTGTTTGGCAAGAGGGGCACGGGCGAATCAGTGAAAATTTAGAGTCAATTGACTCTTCACTGGGAAAAGAAGAAACAACCTCTGGTTGTGTCGGATGTCGCCGTCTTGACAACCAGCAGGCATCCCGTGATGACGAAGTGGATTGCGGTTCAACAGGACGGATAGAAGTGGGCTTCGCAGAAGCGACCAGAACAAAGACGAACGGGTAGACACATCAGGAGTTTGGAGAAAACAACGGCTGGATCGCAAGAACGGGGACACGGGAGAGGCCCAGTTGCCATGCTGAAAGACTCCAGCGTCCAGTCTCACCGAGGAAGGGATCGACGCTGTTTCCTCATTCTGGTAGAAAGACCAAGATAACGACGTAATGCTGCAGTTTTGGATGGTTTAAAATTGACAGTTTGTGTGACTGTGCCTTGGAAGAAACACAGGGTTGCTTTGGACGCTGTAGGGAGAAGACCTGTGCCGTCAGCGGCTTCGGTCGACCGTTTCCTGTTCCTGTGATTGAGTTCATTGGTGGCGGCAAGACGGGTAAAAGTCTGCTTGTCGGAGCGGGAAAAAAAGTACTGTAGGCACCTTTGACGCGACGGGGAGTTGAAGTTCCGCTAGGCTCCATGATATCTGCCCCGAAGCACGCGCAGTCCTTCCACAATGGCACAAGCGTCCGGCGTCCACAACCGACATCAAAGAAGAAAAACGGCGGCGAGGCGAAAGGGACAGTGAGAGACGGTGAGTACCGTCGCAAGTCCCCGATTCATGGATCCATGGGATTCCGGGGACAAGGATGGGCTTCGAGGCCCGTTGGAAGCGGAAACGGCGAGGACAGAATCGAGACTGGACTCTTCTCTGGCTCCCTGGGTGCGTCGACCCGGAGAGGCGGTGCCAGATGGCCGAAGACAGGGCTACGTACCCCCTGCTGGCGCTTCCCAAGCTCCTGCACCACCCTTACCCTTGTCGGCGCGGCTTCTCTGAGCCCTGGTCGGCCCAGGCTGTGGGAAGCCCTTGTTGACAGGGAGAGACTCGCTGGAAAGCTGGGGCTCGGCCCAATGTGGGACGACAAGTGGGAAGATGGGATGAGGAGATGGTAAGAGGTCAAGAGGATTGCATAGCATCTCTGGTGGGATTAATGACAACACAAAGCAACAGCAGCGGGGGGCATGATGAGAAATCGATGAAGGATGAAGGCGTCAAGAACAAAGGGCGGGATGAGCAGGAAAAAGAAAAGAAGAGAAAAAAAAAGAAGAAACTTGAGCTACCGACGATCTTTGCGTCCAATGGAAATGGATCGGAGGGGAGCTTGTTGCCATGTGAAGGAAGGAGCTGCCAGAAGCCAAACTGATCTTGCCTTTTGTGGCGTCCATCCCACGGATCGATATCACAGATTGTCGCAGACGACCATGATGAATTCAATCGAGCATCAAACAACAAAGGGAGTATCATAATTGAGGACCAATGACTCCGTAAAGTCAGTCGACTTGCTCTCCAATGATGATGGATTCTCAATTACCAATTCATCCCTTCGCAAAACGTCGCTTATGCTCGGAGTGCCTATCTTCAGGGTCCTTCTCCCTCTGGTTCCCTCGGCGCATGTGCTTGTTCACACTCATGGCCTCCAGGATGTTTGAACATGGCCCCCCTCCTTCAAACAGCGAATAGCTGCAGCCACTCGTCTCATTGTGTGTTTGTTTCGTCTGCGCAGATATACATGCACATAGTGTCATGGCCTCGAAGCTGTATGTATGTAGTCTGTTGTCGTGTCGATCAGCCCAGGGACAACGCCCAAGACCCAAGACTCAGGAACTAGAGCCACGAACAACGCAAGGATTGCCCCCTTGCACGCCCTGTCTCTCCCGACTCCATGTCTCTTTTCCAAACGTCCAGCCTCTTGAGGCTAGTAGAGGGCTTCTCGTGGTAAGGGCAGGGCTTCTCCGGAACGACATCTCTCTGTCTTCCGGACGAGCTGGCCAACCTCCAGTCCCCCACTGCAGAACCTGCAGAGCCCACAGAGAATGCCGCGCCCCACCCGACTCAGCGCTGGAAGAGCCTGCCGGAACCCACTGTGCCCTGTGAGCGTCCACTGGAAGCTGTTTTGACCGTCAGAACCCAGTTGGCTCAATTGCCAGTCCTATGATCCCCTCGCCCATCTCCTCATCCACATGCCCCCTTTACCCCCATCAACACGTCACAAACTCCCCCTTCACCGAGTCGCGAAGCACGAGTCGACAGTAGCCGCGACAAGGCCACAGAGACACGGCGTCTCAGGCGAGCCAGCCTCGACCGAGGGCTCCTCCCCGCGTGTCCCCCCGGACAAGTCACCCAATCCTTCATCCCTGTCCCAGAATGGTATAACGGCGCTGCTTAACATCGACAATTGACAAATCCATCACCGCCAGTCAAGCCGCAAATCAACGCGCGCAGGTCAAGGGACAGCAAAAAGCACATGGCAGGATACTTTGTAGAGAACGCACAGGCATATGGAGACTCTTTTCACCGGTCATGTCAAGTTCACCACGCAGCATTGGATGATCCAACAACGTACAGTACATACATACTTCACACATACATAAAGTACAACGACGATATCACATCACATACACACCTACAGCCGCGGTACAGTAGCAGCAACAGCAGCAGGCCCATGTAGTCGCGCCCAACCGACGGCTCAACACGTGGACGACCGAGCGCTTCGTCTCCCATCATCCATTCAAGTTACTTCGGCCCTGTCCTGTACGGATACCGTGCTGTTGTCTGGCGCACCCCAGCCAACCCAGCCCAGCCGCCGCCCAGACGCCCGAGAGAGCCATCACCCATGCATGACCTGGTTTCCCGCTTTTGATATAACCGTCGTGTCGTGTCCGGCTAGTTCTCTCCCTCTTCTTCAACGGCCTCTCATCGGACAAGGAAATCCTGCACCTCCACCTAGAGTCTCCCTCCCCTCTCAATCACCCAGAGGAACCATCCATCCGTTTGCCTCTGTCCTGTCGCTTGTTACGAGTCACACCCGCCTCACGAGCGCTAAAGCAAACGGAGCCAACCACGACCAACCAACAGTTGACTCAAGGCATTGGAAAAAGCAACCAGCGATTCACCCGACGACCGGACTTTGTTTTTTTTTCAGAGCGGGCTCGCTACCAAACATCAACAAGAAAAAAAAACAAGAGTCAGCACCACACAAGCTACTGCTACTACGCCCAGGTTGGCACCGGACACAGCCCACTAAAAAAAACCCACCGGTCGGGAAGCCGTCGCCTCGTGGACTGTACCCAACCTACCCCACCATTTTTCCGCCCAGACCAGAAGTCGCGACCGGAGCCCAGGCTTACAGGATCAGAGAGAATTGAGAGGGGACCCGCCCGTGCTCGCTCCTGCCCTGTCCGCCCACCCACCTTCCACCTTCCAGTACTTCCACCATCCCACCTGCCTGCAATCCCACCCCGGTCTTAGAGGAAAGAGTCCCCCCCGGCCCCCGGATCCGCCGCCACTGCAGTCCTTGTTCTTGTCCTTCAAGTACCTTTGTACCTACGTACCCAACTGCTGTGCCACCACCGCCATCCACATCCACACCCACATCCACCTCCGAGGCATCCCTCTTTACTACTAGTACTCCTCCTCCTCCTCTTCTACTACCTTTTTTTCACCAACACCAAAACTGTACATCCCAACCAAAATAGTCGTTCGCTTTTACGTCCTTTTCGACATCTACGGCTTCGACCGTCCCCGGCCGACATCATGTCGCCCAATCTCAAGCCGCTGATCCTCCCGCAGTTGGTCCAAGAGCGCCGCAAGTGGGATATCCAACAAGTCAACGCTGAATGCGACCTCTCTTACGTCTACTACACAACAAACTCGTCTTCGTCCGATGTCGCCTCTCCCGTCACCCCGACTTTCTCTCCCAAGGGACACTTTCGAATGTCGAGCTCGGCTTCTTCTCTCGACCTTCCTCCTCAACTGAACGAGAGTCCTGTTTCTCCCACACAGTCCGTCCACCCCAAGGCGCCCATGCGACTATTGCCCGATGTGCAGGAGGAGCCTCTGGAACCCGAACATGAGGATGACAACACCGATCTCGAGGATCATTTTGGTCTCTACAGCTGCCTCTGTATGTCCCGCCCCTTTGGTTAGGTCGTTAGGATCCGTCCTCGACCTTTTTCCTGTTTCCCTACTGGCGACCTTGGAGTCACTGACCTAATACTTTCCTGTTTAGGCGACGAGCCCTGTGAGCACCGAGATAGTTCCGAAGATTTAATGTTCAACGGCAACCTTGTGAGCGACTACGACATCGACTACGACATGGGTTTCCTGAGTGACGGTGACGTCCCTCCCGAAGCTCCCTCTCGAAAGAGGTCGGGTACCGACTCTCCTTTTGCTGGTCTCTCGTCACGCATCGGTTCGCGACTCCCTAGCATGTCACGATGGAGATCCAACAGCCGCGCGCGGGGCAACCCTATGCTCTCTCCCAGCACCGAGCTTAGCCTAGAGAGTGTCGTGCTATCTGGGGGCCCTTCGAGTCGTTCGTCGTCCATGTCTGCCCCGAGCCGACCTGGCCAGGACCGTATGTCGGAAAACACTGGCCTGCCTACACCTGCAGTGTCATATTATGGAAGCACCGAGAGTGTCAACTTGCCAGCCACTCTGCCTGCGCCCATCGACATTGAGAAGGCGCAAGCCCACAAGGAGCGGTCGAGTTTGGAGCGAGAGCGTGGCCTGGCTACTACTCCCCTGCTTCCTCCTCTAATGACGAGCCCTCTCAGTGGACCCCCGCCAGAGTCGCCTCTTCAGTCACCGACCGTTGCGCCTCACTCGGCAACTGTCGACATGCCTTCACCGCTGCCGCCTTCGACCCACTTCCCCCGACCGTCATTGAGCACCAAACCGTCTGTCTCTTCGTTCCGACACTGCCCCAACAGCCCCGAGCTGCCGCTTCCTCTCCCATCGATTCTGCAAGAGCACGATGAGTGGTCAGACCGCCTGGGACACGCCAATTTTACCATCACGCCTCAACCGTACCAACCGGAAAACGTGAACCTCGAATCGCTCCGGCAAATGCGCCACGACTGGGATCTGGCCCGATGTAACTACACCAAGCACTTGGTCCGAACGGGCGAGAACTACGGCGAGACGAGCAAGATCTTCGCATTGACCGAGGCCAAGTGGGCGGACCTCGAGAAGCGATGGAGGACAATGCACGACAACTTGATGGAGCAGATTGTGGAAGCTACCAGCTCGGCACCTTCATCAACGAGTTCCTCCCGAAGCCGAAGCCGTGGTCGCGGACGGGCACGAGCCAGCAGCGGCGGAGCTGCCCTCCTCGGACGACCTCCCACGGACGACGTCTTTGCCGGAATGCAGTGGCGACGGCTCGAGGACGGACTTCCCAGCGCGATTCCACGACTGGTTGACGCAGATGGCAAGTTCCCGGCGCGAGGCGACGAGGACATTGTAGGACCCATGCAACGGGACGAAGTGATGCTACGGACGCACAGCGAAGAGCGCAAGGGAGCACGATTCTGGAAGAATCTGGCCGAGAAGGTCGGACTCCGAAAGTAATGGATTTTTTTCGCCTGATGAGGCGATGCGATGCGAAACTCGAAGATCAACGATAATACCTATTCACGACCTTGATGCGATGACGACTAGACAAAACTAGAAGTCATTAAACGACACGGCCAGCTATCATGGGGTTTGCCTGGCATTTCTATTTCTATTTCTTGTTCTTTTCTATTTCTCTTTTTCTTCTGCTCTTCTTTATTTGCGGAGATACCCCGACTCATGTCACTCCTTTTTCTTTTTGGGATGATTCCCTGTATAGCCACGACGGCAACTCGCGAACCTTTCGCGTTCTGTACTGAGCAGACAGACGCGTGCACATTAGTTATTATTGGTTATTGTCTACTCTAGACTTGTACATAAATGGATGGATGGACGGGAAGGGACTGGATTGGAGGGGCGTTGCCAGGGACATTTGTTTTGCAGTTGAAAAAGTCAAAAAGCTTAGATCAGGAGGGAGGAAGGCGAAAAAGGGACAGAGCGATATCAGCCTGTCCCTGGAGTTTGTACTGCTTTTTTTGGTTTGGTTGATTTTACCCTCTTGAAGGGTGCATAGTGGTGGTACACACATGCACGACATACAGGTTCAGATGCAGACACAAAGAGACAAACAGTTGAGTTATCCATCGACAATGGATGGCAAATGCAGATAATGGACCTGGCCAGGGATGGATGGATGATTGATTGATTGGATGAGCATCTCTGGCAGGTTGGGCAAAACAGGACAGGACAAAGAGGGGAAGCCAGAGACGAGCATGACATGACACAGGGGGGTGGTTTGTACAATCATGTGTATCGAGAGCAGAATGTCTGTGTCTGTGCCTCTCTAATGGCTTGGTGGAGGGTGTAGGAGAAGCCCTCGGACCCTGAAGAGGTCAATGAAGTAAAATAATAAAAACGTTGAACAAATAAGCTGTCCCATTGCTCATGATGTTACTTGTGATGTCGCTCAATGGTGTTTACCAAATGTTTCGATCGACAAAGAATGTTTCGTCGATCAGACCACCTTTTCTTCACTGACAGCATGCAGTGAAGCCATCACCCTTGAAAAAGCCAGAGACGGTTGATCCAAGCGAGGCAGAAGGGTTTGAGCGTAACACTACCTGACGCGGCGATACGATACGATGCGACCCCTCGCGGGCGGGCGTCGCCTCATCAACATCCAATCCAATCGAACAACGGACCGTGAACAACATTTTCAGGGCTGAACAAGGTAAAAAACCATGACGACAGAGGCTTATTCCCTCAACCCCGCGTACGGGTAACATACGCGTCGGAGAGTAGACGCCACCGCGTTTGAAGACCGACATGAAAGGGACGAGCCATTGGACATGAAACCACAACACAGACAAAAGGCTACTTGCATAGGTAGTGTGTGACACCCATTTTTTTTTTTTTGTTTAATGGAAGGATGAGCCGGGTTGGTTCTAGTCTTGACAGATCTGAAATATGTCGTCGCCCGTCAAAAGAGGTGGGAAGTACAAACGGGAGGATGCATTCGGGGAAGAGGGGAGAGTCCAATGCTGTCTCGGAGTTTGTTGACAGTCGTCGGTGTGGATGGTGTCTCTCGTATTTGCTGTTTTCTGTATGCATACACGACTGAGCTTGAGGAGTATATTACGCGTCTTTGTTCTTGAATAGACGGCAAGACACCAAGAGTGAGCTTCTATATGTGTCACCTGTCGCTGTAAAGTTGTACAGCGAGGATAGGTCCTGTTTGACCAAGTCGCGGGGTTGATGCGGGACAGACCCTGTGCGCCTTTGACAGAATATTGTGTATGCTTCTGGTTCATGAGTTGAAGTCGGCTGTGCCTGTCGTGAATACTCGGGTATGCTATGTAGTGTATGCAGGACGGATGTATAAGGCTAGGATACTGTTGATCATGGCTATCCTTGAGCAGGACTTGATCACTCTGTGTTTAGCTTAACGGGTGTTGTCGATCACATGTAGATCCATTCAACCGCAGTCTTTTCACGATATATCATCGCTTGCTCCGAATGTTTGAGTTATCTTGCCCCACCTGTTTACTCAATTGACACATTGTAGAGACAATGACTTGGACGCAAGCCTTATTGCCAAAGGCTTATTCATCATTCATCCAGTGATGATCCAGGACTGAGGAAGCACATGTGAGACTTCCGCTGGAAATGACGTGCACTACTTGATCCAATTTTGGCATTGGGTCTAAGACACAAAGTGAGGACATCTCTGTCTTCAAGTCTTTCAGCCCTGTTTGAGGCTTCAAGAACCTAGAATTTCCTTGCTTACGCGGGGACTGCCATTATATACCGAGCTGGGATCTAAATCAATTAATTGGCTTCTTCTTAGACTTACTGAAATGTAGATAAGAGATTAACACACCCTCATACAAGTTTTGTGGAGGCTCAGATAGTGCTCTAATAGTGGAGATCGATACGCTCGCAGTCCTCGCGCATTCGAAATGCTGGTTTATCATGTTGCTCGATCTTCGGGCTCAGTTAACCCATTAAGGGCCGGGCTGCAACTATAATAAAGAACAGATCTTAAACACATTATAACATCATGACCTGATGTTAACACAGTGTATCATGTTGCTCACCAAAAGTCTGGGAGTGTTGAAGCGACTTGCATGGTCACCAAAATTAGTCACTCATCTCCATGCCAACAGGCCCTGGGCCTTGTTGTCAATTGAGTCTCGGAGGTACGTATGTCTCGGCATCACCCTGGTCGTTCTTGATACATATATATAGGAGAGGCAGATTGATGTCCTTGTATCTTGAACGACGCAGCCTCTATAGAGCATCTAGTGTCAAAAGACAACTAGCAACTACCTCTACGTCGCGCTGGAGCTTTGTAGCCAATGCAAGATATACATCATAAACGGCTATTGTTGACTTGTCTATTGTTTACCAAGGATGCTAGCTCGACGCCCATTCTTCGCCCTGACACCCTCGCCGATTACCAGAAGAACTCCTGGGTCGTCTAGCACCCTGAAAAGCACGTCGTTTCAGACGAAGCCCGCACAAAAGACGTGTCGACATGATCTCCTCTTCGAGGAACGCGCCCGTTTGGCGTGGTTAGAAGACAGTGGGTGGATGCGAGGGGGGGGGGGGGAGTGAGCAGCTTAGGGATCCCGGAAGAGATCATGGGTAAAGAGCTCCTTAGTATCGACCTCTATTAGACCGTCATCTATGTCGAGTCTTGGAAAGGCCTTCCTGCGTCTTCGACCCACGCGTGAATGCAGCACTCGGCCCTATTTACGATCATGATATGGTTGTGGGTAGAAGTTCGCGCGCGCTCATGTCGGCCGTATGGCCCCATGAACGACGACATGGACATACTAAGGCTCCCTGTCAGATGGGCGATCTCGAGTCGCCTCCAGAGACCGCGGACAGGGTCGACACGGGTCTTTCGGGACGCTCCGCCAACGGTTCTGGAGCAGCTCAGCTCATGGTCTTGAAGGCGCGAGACTGATCAAGACGATGGACGGCTAGCTACCGTGGTATCATCGGCGTTCTTGGCCGGGTTGACATGCTAGTCTTCGATGTTGTTCTAGGCGATGCTATGGTAACAATGAGAAAGCTAAGGTAGCATACGATAAGCCCGACCGTGATGAATGTCCAAGCGGTGAAGAAGGCAAGTTATATCATCAAATAGCCACCGCGACCATGTATCAAAGCCCCGAATGTCATCCCTCCGGATACTGTGGTCCGATCAATTGGCGAACGGCCCCACTCTCCCGGAGGCATCACCCGGAGGATCTATGACCGGCACTGGAAGAGGGGAGAGGAATTTGAATTCCGTAGACTCCCCCATTAGTCATTGGAGGCAATGAAGATAAGCGTAAGCTGGAGTGTTGATATTCTGTGGTGTCTTTGTATATTAAGGAGAAGGAAAACATATCGTCTTTTCTTTCCTCCCATGCTCAGAAGGCAATTAACAATTTGGTGCGCCTTTCACCCAGCTTGAATCAGGAGAATACGCTTCCTTGACCTCTATCCCCGATAACAATGGAAAAGGCCGTAGACATTCATCAGCTTCTTGCGGAGCTAACCTTGGATGAAAAGCTTTCTCTTCTCTCCGGAGCTTCACAATGGAGAACTGCTGCAGTGCCTCGCCTTGGTATACCGTCCCTAAAGGTACTTACATCGCCAATGTATAAACGACTACGCCTACCGAGTGCTAAGACGGTTCTTCGCAGGTATCTGATGGCCCTTCGGGTGCAAGGGGAGAGGTTTTTGGAGAGGGTGTTCCCGCTGCGTTCTTCCCCAGCGGCGTGTCACTGGGCGCTACTTGGGATGTTGATCTCCTTAGAGAGGTTGGGGAACACCTTGCAGAAGAGGTAAGATCCGATGTCTTGCGCTTGAGTGCCTTGTTGACAGCCGAGGGAAAAGTGCAAATCCAAGTCGGCATCTGTCTTACTGGCTCCTACAATGTGCATCCATCGTCACCCCTTGGGTGGCAGAAACTTTGAGTCCTTTAGCGAGGATCCGTACCTCACGGGGAAGCTCGCCATTGCGCATGTCCAAGGTCTGCAGTCAAGGGGAGTCGGTGCCACGCCGAAGCACTTTGTTGGTAGGTTCGCATTCTTGTGGTAGACCGTTAGAGGCTGATGACAGTTCTTCTCCAACCAGCAAATGATCAGGAAACCAAAAGATTCAAGGTCAACGTACAAGTCGATCCCCGGTCGCTTCGAGAAGTTTATCTGCTCCCGTTTCAGATGGTTGTGCGAGACGCCGACCCTTGGTGTATGATGACGGCGTATAACAAGGTGAATGGCCATCATTGCGATGCATCCAAGGAGCTTCTTAACAATATTGCCCGTGACGAGTGGAAGTGGCAGGGCGTCTTCATGAGCGACTGGGGAGGCACGTCGTCAACGGTCGATTCAATCAACAATGGCTTGGACCTAGAAATGCCTGGCCCACCAGCCAAGAGATCGCGAGCGGCACTTGAGCAGAACCTCAAAGACGGCACGGTGGACTTGGATCAGGTTGACAAGGCTGCTTTGCGCATCCTGAACCTTTTAGAGCGAGCTGGCCGATTCAAGGATGCAAGGGATGAACCAGAGTATTGTCGAGACATGGATGACCATCTTGGCACAAGAGAGCTTCTGATTCGAGCTGCAGCATCGGGCATTGTCATGCTCAAGAACAAAGGTCAAGCTCTTCCCCTCCAGCTGGATAGTGAAATATCCAAAATCGCCGTCGTTGGCCCAAACGCGGAAAGAGTCGTTGCCGGGGGAGGAGGGAGCTCCTACATCAAGGCGCCATATTGGACCTCGGTCTTGGACTCGATCAAGGACCGTGCTGCAGACCATTCCGTCGACGTCGCCTTCCATACAGGAGCTAGGGTCAACCGCTATCTGCCTACAGTTCCCCCAGGTGTGGTGCGGGACCCGTCAACTGGACAAAGCGGCGCGAGTGTGGAATGGCACCTCGGCCACGATCTGGCGAGCAACGTCGTCGCCGAGACGCACATGTGAGTACTTGACAGCATACCCCAAACCTTGAATCTTGGGTGTGACCTTTATTAACCTTGATTTGTGCTATAGAGACGACTTGTACTTCATGTCCTTTGGTGATGTGCCACCCGAGATTGGTCGACTTACAGATTACTCGTTCCGCGCCCGAGCCACGCTCACGCCGCAGACGGATGGCGTACACACAATCTCATTTGCTTCGATTGGACCAGCCAAGTTGTTCCTAGACGACGAGCTGATCCTGGAGCAGTCGGGGGCCTTCCAAGAAAAGGAAACTCTGTTCTTCAGCTACGGCAGCGGGGAGGCCATCACCTCTCGAGCCATGAAGGCAGGACGCTCGTACCAGGTACGCATCGACTACCACTCCCACGACCGGCAACTCCAAGAGGATGTGAAGGACCTCCTGGACCCGATGGAGGACAAGTTCCAGGGCTTCCGGCTCGGATTTGAGGAACATCAGTCGGCAGATCTTCCCGCTGAGGCTGCCGAGTTGGCCCAGGGATGCGATGCTGCCGTGGTTGTTGTGGGACGAGATAAGGAGTGGGAGACGGAGGGTGAAGACATTCCCATGTTTGAACTCCCCGGTGAGCAAGTCAGGTTGATACAGATGGTTGCGGCTGCTTGCAAGAGGACCATTGTTATCGTCCAAGCCGGCACACCAGTCCTCCTGGATCCCTGGATTGATCAAGTTGATGGTCTGCTGTATACATGGTATCAAGGACAGGAGCTTGGGAACGCTGCGGCGGATGTCTTGTTTGGCCAGGTGAATCCCTCGGGTCGTCTTCCCATCACCTTTCCCAAGAGGATTCAGGATTGTCCCGCCTACTCTTCCTTCCCAGGGGAGCTATTGCAGTCTCGTTACACAGAGGGTCTCTACGTAGGTTACAAGTGGTGGGACCTGGTCGGAACGAAGCCTCAATTTCCAATCGGCTTTGGATTGTCATACAACACCTTCAGGATCAAGCCCAAGGCTATCAGCACCACCAAGATATCCCGAGATACTGTCATCAAGCTGGAGGTTGAGGTGGAGAACTTAGGCGGAAGCCCACTGCCAGGTCGAGAAACCGTCATTGCATGGTTCTCCCAACGATCGCCACGGCGTCTTGCACGTCCGGTGAAGCAGATCTGCGGCTTTGCCAAGTCTAGAGCTCTGAGGCCGAGCGAGACCCAACTGCTCGAAATTGACATTCAGGTTGAGGCCTTGGGCATGTTTGATCCTCAAAGAGGCTGTTGGATCATTGACGCTGGGACGCAGCTGGAGGTGTTAGTGGGGACAAATGCTGAAAATACCGAAGTTACAGGGAAAGTAGAGGCACAGGAGGAAATAGTTTGGGTTTGACAAGTTGCGTGGACTTGAGTTAAATAGTTATGTGATGTGTTCACGCAATGGCGATGGCTTTCATAATACGCGTGGGCGTGATGTGGGTGAAGCTCTGGTAGATTTCAAGCTTAAAATGACTGTTTCACTCGTAGTACGGCTTGGCTTTGATTAAAGCATCAGCTATCTCCAGGTCATGGCCATAAACCAGCGTTGCTTTGAACAGCCGCTGCAAACGATCAACCATTTCCGACGAACGGATCCATGCGCTATGTTCACGTGCCAGCCACCCTTGAGGATGCCTCATGAGGTGGTTTTCTTTGACGTGGTAGTGGTCCGTGGTGAATATAAAGGTGCCGTCCTTGTCCAGGTTCACCTGCATGATGCACAAGCCAGGGGTATGTCCCGCGGCCAGGCGGATGGTTATGCCCTGGAAGAGGTCAACACTCTCTTCGGAGAATGTCTTCCAGTTGAGCTTATCTAGAGAAAGATAGTCGGCCATGTACAGAGCTGCGTCGGCACCCGTGGCCGCACACCAGCAAGCATGCTTGAACTCTTCCTCGTGAACATAAACTATCGGGCGAAACGGGTTAACCGACGGCCTGAGGGAGCTGGGGTTGACCTACTGGGTATGTCTGAGTCTAGAAAGTGCTCTAAACCGCCGGCATGGTCTAGGTGGAGGTGGCCAAATATCACGGCCTTGACGTCCTTGATATCATATCCGCAGGCCTTGATGGCATTGGGGAGCTTGTGCTCCTCCTTGTACACGACACGAGGAAAGACATCAGTCAAGGGTGCGCCCCATTTCTAAACATGAAATGGTTAGTACCCGACGTAGCTGATGAGAGACACAGGAGGGAGACATGCCACATCCAAGTCCTCAGCGCAGCCTGTTTCAAACAGCAACAAGCCAGCCTCGGGGTGATCGATGAGCACAGCAAGTGAGATGAGGTCCCTGGTCTTGTTTTGGGGATTGGGATTGCTGGCCGAATAGGCATTGGCACCGCGAAGAAACCTGCGCGCGGCGAGAGTGTCAGGGAGAGGAAAAGGAGCTGGGCACATGCGAGCAGACCAACTCACCAGCCTTCGTCACCTCGCAAGATGCCAAGATTCAGAAGAAACAGCTTAGTTCCGGGAGGACACTTGAATGCCGGGATGGCAGCCGAGGCGAATTGGTTGCTGAGTGAACTGGCCATGGTATACTGTGTTGGAGGGGGTGGCTCTGATGGGTGGGTGGGCTTGTATGGTACGGTAGATGGGCGTTGAGTGACTTCGCAGGTTTGCTGGTTAAATAAGATGGGATCAGCATCAAGACTTACGGGCACCGAGCCCAAACGGAATTCATATTCATGTCGGCGCCGATGATGGTGGACCGGCCTCCCCCTATGCTGGCATAGTTCTTGCCAACTTAGTTAAACCGCGGGGTAATTCAACTCGGATCTGGGGACCCCGCAATCTAGAAAGCCGGGCTCTCTAGGATCTAAGTGGTCACGCATCGGTGTACATAAAGATGGCCAGGTTCTTACCCCGACTGCCACTTCCAACATCTAGACAACTCTCAAAACATATTTAATCATAATTTTTTTTGCTAGAAATCCTCCTGCAATTCTTCATCATGGAGGCGTGTACGGAGAATCTCCCCCGTCTGACCCATGTGCTCAACCTGCGCGCTCAGATGAGTCTGAAGTCGAGCATGGCAGGCAAGCAGCGTGGCGGCGCTATACGACAGCTGGCACCTCTGACCGGCGGCTTCTTGAGGGGTGTCCCGGGAACCAGGGCCGAGGGATTGGATGTTGAGCTGTTCCCGGGGGGCAGCGACTGGTTGCTCGTGGATGAGAGGACCGGCATGGCCCATCTCGACGTCCGCACCCACGGCAACACTACAGATGAAGACGGCGTCTTTATCCATTACACGGGATACCTTTTGCTCGACGAGCATGCCGGGCTCTTTCAGTCCTTCTCCCCCAATGCCAAAACGACAAAGGGCGGCGACCATTACTGGTGGTCTCAGCCAAATTTCGAGACTGGAGGTGAGCTTTGATCATCCTGCCGCGTTGGCCTGTTCCCTTTGATGCTGACCTTGGGGGTGCTTGAATCTACAGCTGAAAAGTTCCTCTGGTTGACGACGACCATGTTCTTGGGGCGTGGACACTGGTGGCGTGGGGAGGACGGGACGCAGGCAGTAGAGTATGAGATTTTTGAGGTTGGCAATTGATCCGCAGTGCAAAGAGAGGTTATCTGCGGTCTTACAAGGGGTGATTCATCTGTCGTGAAGGAAAGTATGTGATTAGTTAGAGTGACGAGGGAATTAATTCTGCAAGTGTTGACGGTACGCTTAATGGCTGGTGATGGTGATGATTGTCTAGTCCGCTTCCTCTGTGATCTAGAATACCCATGTTTTATAGAGTGAGTGTTCTTTGTCGATGGGATAACTGAAAGCATCGTCAAAATCAGCTAACCCGGCGAGCTACCTTGTTTAGCCAGGGGGAGTAGCGATATTGCGCCGGTGCCGATGTTACCACATCCCCGCCTCTTCTCGGCGCCGAAGGTACACACGGCACGACTGCCGACGCTGGCATGTCATGTCCGGGATGATCATCTTTTGTAAAGAAAAGTAAGAGACAAAGAAGAAGATGAAAAAAAAAAAAAGCATGACAATGGCCAATATTGAGTTCAGTTACGGCACCTACTTTACAACATGTGCTCCGCCATGTCGTCGTCGACTCTCATTACCAACGCGGCCGAAAGCCATGATAATCCCTCTCGTCCATCGCAGAAACGGTCAAGATTCACCCGAGCGTCAAGGGCATGCGAAGAGTGTCGTAAGCGAAGAGTCAAGTGCGACAGTACCAAGCCGAGGTGCGGTACATGCTCGCACTTTGACCGCCGCTGCGAGAGGAGATCATC
Organism: Fusarium sp. MBC 438; assembly: GCA_030779245.1. Classification (NCBI taxonomy): domain Eukaryota; kingdom Fungi; phylum Ascomycota; class Sordariomycetes; order Hypocreales; family Nectriaceae; genus Fusarium; species Fusarium sp. MBC 438. The sequence continues at coordinate 95,221 of JAPFTB010000008.1, forward strand.
ATCACGAAAGAGGGGTCTCCCCACCGGCTACGTGAAAGCCATCGAGTGTCTTCTTGGACAGATGATGCAGTTTCCCGATCATGGAAGAGACATCACCAAGGGAATCTTGCATCCCTCGTCTGCTGATGCAACCCTGGTCGTCGACTCCCCTTCTCCAAGCGAGGTGTGGCGCCAGAGCTCAGCTTTTCAGCATCTTGAATCTCTACTCGAGACAGAAGAGGAGGAATTGGACCTCGAAGGCCTGAAGCTTGGTCTTCGGGACGCCTCGATGCATGCCAAGAAGCCGCCATACCTCGCATCATCGATAGCTTGCCATGATATGGCTAGACGTGAAGGTGGGAAACCGTGTAGCCATCCTGATGACTTGCTTGGTATTCCAAGGTCTATAAGGAGTGGCTTGGTGGCACAAGTCTACAATTTACCTGAAAACTGGCCGTCTCTCGTGGATTTGTACATGTCCGGTACCGGACTTTGCTTTCCTGTCATTGCAGAGCGAGACGTCGTGCGTCTGGCGCAACAGATATGCAGCAGCAGCAACAGAGTTCTAAGGCGGGAAAATGGCGATGCTTCTGGGGATCACGCAGCCCTCCTTGCTGTTTTGGCTTATGCATCGTACCAACACGAGCTCCGGTATCCATGGGACCTGGGACATGCCCCAACGCCCACCGTCAAGATGTCAACGAGGCTGCAACTGGAAGCTGAGGCCATGGCCATGGACACAGATAGGCGCCGAGATCTAGGCCATGTCCAGGCACTGGCGGTTCTTGCTTTGCTTGAGATGGGTTCTGGGTCGCTGAACAAGGCCTGGGAGTTCCTTGGCGAGGCAACTTCGACTGCATTAGCCCTGGGCTTGGTCGGCGGGACGACTCGAGACTCTGTGCCAGATTTTAGGTCTAGTCTCTTGATCCACGGCTTACTCGCCCTAGAAACCATGATTGCTTTCCGCCTGGGTACGTTGCCGACTCTTCGACCCCAGCATTTACCTAGGATTGAGTGGCTTGCACTCATCGAGACAAAGGCATCGTTCGACGGGGTCCGTCAACCGCAGCCCGGGCCATCAAACGAATTAAATACATTTCGCTATCTGGTACAAGTCCTCTGCATCCTCAACAACCGTCTCCATGCCTCGGGCGACCGGTCAACTCGCGACAGAGAGGCGCTAAGTGAGCTACGTACTTGGTTCGCAGCTCTACCGCCCGACTACCAGCGAATCTCCATATCACCAACCTTCCAAGCGAGCTCCACGGTGCCTCAAGAGTCTCTAAACCTTTGCCTGTGCGCCACGGGCGTGTATCTGATGCTCCAGGTTTCATCTCTGGTCTCTGGACACTGCGCGGTCGGCGTTCCGCAGCGGCTTCCGGCGACGTGCTCTCTGCTGCCGGCTCTCCTGGCCAGAGTCCAACAAGAACGGCTGGTAGCTCTGTACCCTATGGTTGATACCTATATGGAATTCTTGGGCTACCAGTCTCTGCCGTCATGCTTGGGCGAGTCGAACGGTTATTGCGAGGAGATTCAGTCATTTGTAGATATTTTGAACAACTTGTCGATAGGTTGGCATGATATAAGATTGGCTTCATAACAAGTAGATAAATGGTAATAACAGCCCGCAAAGACACATTTTTCGTGGTCGAATTAGGAATGTTCATGGTTGCTTGACTCTTCTACCTATATGCGTCTGTCCATCTTTTTGCTTTCGCCCCTCCCCCCATTATTTGCCTCCCATTTCACGTGTGACTTTGCTGAATCTCAGATCTGTGGCCTAGGGCCTCGATAATATTCATGATGGGCATTAAAATTGCTCTCGTGATATCAAAAATACCCATGCACATGCTATTGATTCCATAGACCGAAACGCGTGAGACGAATAGTCCTCACTATTGCTACCTACTTATCCTAGAATACAGCATCTGGACCATTTTCCGGCTGCTCATCCTTCCCGTTCAGCAAGCCGTAGTACCAGGTCAAGTCAGTACCATCATACTCTCGAGTGTGGAACCCGTCTCCGAGGTAATTGAACCTGTTTTCTGACTGATACTCCATCTCAAAGTCCTCCCATCTCGGGGCCTGTAGCACCGTCAAGTAGTGGATGCGAGAGCCAGGCCACAGGACGGGCTTCCGAGCCTTGTCGCCGGCCCTGAACCAGGAGCTGCAGGGGCCAGTCCATGCCGTCCTCTTCAGGTAGAGGTCCGCATGCCGAGTGAACTGCTCCGCCACGCTCCTCTTGACCTGGATCTTTTTAATGTCCTCGACCTGGCACTTTTGAATGACTTGAAGAATGTACTTGGTGAATGCCTCGATCATGGGGATGGCCGAGCCGTGACCCAGTGGACCGTATGGTCCACTGTAGTGGAAATAGTTGGGCACCTCGGGCAGACCAAGACCCAGGTAGGCAACAGTGTCGCCCGTGTCGAGCTCGTCCTGTACGTTTCTTCCGTTGGCAATAAGTGGGAAGAGAGGGCGGAACGTGGTATCAAAGCCGGTTGCGCAGATGACGGCGTCAACTTCGACATGCTCTCCCTGGGCCGAGACGAACCCAGTCTGAGTCAGGATCTGGATATTTTGCGTCATGACATTGGTCTTTTCATGACATAGAGCCTCTAGGAAGCCATTCCCAGGCGTCGGTCGCCGGCAGCCAATGCCAAAGTCCTTGGGCATGAGCTTTTCGATGAGGTCGGGCTTGCCGGCAAGCTTGCGCTTCATCTCCTGGGTGGAGAACTCCCTGGCCTGCAGCGCCTCTGGGGAGTCATTGAGCACCATGCGGAAACGAAGGGTCAGCTCGGACTCGATGGCCTTGCAGTAGGCAAGGTAGAAGTCGGGGTCCTCGCGGAATCGCTTCTTGGTCTCCTCCGAGTAGGCAAAGTTGCTGCTGTTGGGGCCTGCGTACTTGGGTGCAAACCCGGCCGTGATCCAGGTGGGTGATCTGGCTACTACATGGAGAGACTTCACCTGGTCGAGGATTGCGGGCACGATCTGAACCCCTGAGCTCCCGATTCCGATTACGAGGACTCTCTTGTCAGTCAGGCCGATCGACTCGTCCCAGTTGGCGCTGTGGACTTTGGGGCCCTTGAAGTCGTGTAGGCCCTTGACATTGGGCCATACCCAGTGGTTGAGGTGGCCGCCGCCGTTGAGGAAGAACTCGGCATAGTCGACAAAGGTGGTGCCGTCGTCAAGACGCTGAACCGTGATCTTCCACTGAGACTTGTCCTGGAGCCATTCAGCCCCGACAACCTTGTGTCTGTACTTGACGAAACGTTCGAGATCGTGCGAGCACGCAATGTCCTTGAGATACTGGTGGATCTCTCTGGCGCCAGAGTAGTACTTGGACCAGTCAGGCTTGCGCTGCCATGTGTATTGATACGAGACGCTCGGGATATCGCAGGCACAACCGGGGTAGCGGTTCTCTAGCCAGGTACCCCCGAGCTCTAGGTTCTTTTCGTAGACGACTAGGTCAATGTTCTGACCCTGCTCCTGTAGAGCATGCGAGAAGTCGATCCCCGCGGCGCCCATGCCAAGAAAAATGACCTTGACGCGGCGTCTTGTCCCCATGGGAGAGTCACGAATGGTGTATTCTTGCGTGTCGTCGGCCCGGAGATCTCCATCAGCGGCAACCTCTTGGCGAGATACACCGTTGATGGTATTCTTGGAGGTGCCATTGGGTAGACCGTTGGTCATGGTTTGGAGTGCGGCTTCCGACTGAGTCATGATGTTTATCTCAACTTGGGGAATGAGGAGATGAGGGATACCTGTCGATGATATGCATCGAATACAGGACAAGTTATAGTCATCAAGATCCATGGATGTATTGACTCAATGCGTAGATGTTGGTGATGGATGTCTGGTCTCCTCCTTTCACGCCATCATCGGCACCGAAAGGCGGGGGGTTAGATTCGGCGCCGAGAGGCTCGGTCAAGTGCTGTCAAAGTTGATTCGTATAGGAAACGAGAAAGAATGAGGGGTCCGGCGAGGGCAAGTCCTTGTAGTCGCCGAGTTGGCTCCCATATAGACACGACAGGCATGGAGGGAAACTCATAGGTGGCTGGCAGACTGATTTCTAAATTGCATAGCTTCAAACCTTTGACCTCCACCCCAGCCTGTTCACCAAGGCTGACATAATTTCTGGACCAGAAAATCTTATCTAGACCCCCATCAAGCAGTATGGAGGAGCTCAGCCGGCCAACTCGGTCCCTCAAAGGACGAGTTGCCATCGTGACAGGTGCTGGGGCTGTACCCGGCGGAATCGGCAACGGACGCGCTGCAGCCGTTCTCCTGGCCGAGGCAGGCTGCTCTGTTGTCTGTGTAGATCTGAAGCAGCATCTTGCACAGCATACGGTCGACATGATAGAGAGTGCAGGGTTTGGAGCAGCAGTGGCGGTGCAGGGCGATGTGACTGAGGCCGCCGACTGCGAACGCATCGCCAGCACGGCCGTCGTCAAGTACGGTCGCATAGACATCTTGGTCAACAACGTCGGGATCCTCGGGCCAAAGGGCACTGCCGTCGAGGTGGACATGGAGAGCTTCATGGAGGGTCTCCGCGTCAACGTCGCATCCATGGTCCAGATGGCAAAGCATGTCATCCCGAGCATGGTGGCAAACGAGGGACAGTGGGCCGGCAGCATAGTCAACATGAGCAGCGTTGCCGGGCTGCGCGGAGGAACCCCTAATATTCTTTACCCTACCAGCAAAGGTGCCATAGTCAACATGACGCGCGCAATGGCCTCGAACCACGCCCAAGATAGGATCCGGGTCAACTGCGTCTGTCCAGGTGAGTCGTGTCCCTGAACCATCTGTGATCGTAATTGACTTGAGACTCAGGCATGGTGTATACACCGATGGTGTATGGTGGATATTCGGGGATGCAGAGCAGGGAGCGTGAGGCCAGGAGGCAGCGGAGTCTTCTCAAGACAGAGGGGAATGCGTGGGATGTCGGGGCGGCCGTGAGGTTTCTCGCCGGTGACGAGGCGAGATGGATAACGGGAATCATCCTCCCTGTTGACGCGGGGACTACGTCAAGCACGGGCATCGGTGCTGATAACCTGTACATATCGCAAGGACCCCGAGTATAGTCAGGCATTTAGAATCTACGAGTGATGGGCCAGGATGATTGTTTGAGAGAGACTGCTTGATTCGAATTGTGTGTAGTTGACTGCTCAGATGACCGTCCCAAACTAACTGTGATGCTATGATGTGTTGCGAATGTGTTCTGTTATAGTTAAAGCCCGACCCTCGATGGAACAACTCGGCCAGAAGATCGTCCCAACCCAGCCTTATGTGCTACGTAGTGCGGTATCTCTTAGTCAATGATCTAGACGCGTACGTCTCAACTGGCTACGAGACAGCGGACCCGTGGAAAAGGACATTTACAAGCCAAGCTGAGCTGACTAGGGGCCCAAAATGATTAATACTAGCATGTATGGCTAGGACTATCTGATGCGCATATGAAGCTAAGCGTTGGTACCCTACTGCCGTACTGTAGTTTCAGATGCGACAGGCCAGTCATTGTAGTTCTCATTGACGTCCTCGTAAGGGCCGTAGTTGACATGCCCTCCTCTCGTGTTGGTGGCAAACGGGATCCCATGCTTGATACGTGTTATCAAGTCCTTTCGTTCAGATGGAGCGCGTCAGTTGAAAAGGGCCGCGATAAGACCTGTAGGAGTTGCTTACCGGGTTGTAAATAAAGGGTCTCCCTAGAGTCACCATGTCGATCTTTCCCGCCCCCATGAGCTCGTTTGCCTCGGCGGCCGTATATTCGTGGTTGACCATGAGCTTGGTGTGGCTGCCCTCGAACTTGACCATGGGGCCGAACTGGCCCAGCGGTTCGTAACCAGGTGGAAGCTCTAAGTCCCTGGCTCGTGGCTTCTTCTTGAAGTACTCGTCCTGCTCCATCGCCACTTGGCAGCCTCTCCTGGAGAGGTTTATAAAGGCCAAGTTTCTCTTCATGAGCTCCTCGATGTAGTATCGGTAGGTTTCGGACAGCTCGCCGTACGAGACTGCAGAGTCGTTGTAGTCGTCTGAGGGACAGAGCTTGACGCCGACGCGGTCCGGTTCCCAGATCTCTAGGATGGCATCCAGGACCTCGAGAGGGAAGCGGCAGCGGTTCTCGACGGGGCCGCCGTACTGATCGACTCTATGATTCGCCCTCCTACGATGCGTAGCCGCCGAGGTTAGCGTAGCTGTAGTGCAGGAGGACAAGGGAACCGACTCACGAGCACAAAAAGTTGTGCAAGAGATACCCGCTGCGGATAATTCAGCTGAGGCAAAAAAACACAGATTTGGTGTTTATTTGGCTGCTAACCCCTGAGATAGAAGTTCAATGCCGTCGAAGCCGGCCCTCTTTGCTAGTGTAACGGATCTTCGATACTGATCAATGATGTCTTGAGGCCTGTCAATCTCTGTGATGTTTGAAGTGTGGCCCTGCCGAGGCACCATGTTAGCACTGTCTAGGACCGCAAGACCCCCTGTGAAAGCGAGCGTCATACCGGCATTCCAGGGAGGATGCGAAACTTGCCTCCGGCAGCTGGGACCGCTGAGGGGGCATAGACGGGATAGTCACTGGCTTTCATCATGGGCATGCCCTCGTGTTGGATACGACCAGGGTGCCAAGGTTGAAAGAAGATGCTGCCCCCCTCTTCATGGACGGCATCCGTGACACTCTTCCACGCATCGGCGTGTTCGTCGAGCATCATGAGCGGCGCATGGGGCCACTCGGAGCCGTTGATGGACACAAAGGTGCCCTCGGCGACAATCAGGCCTACGCCGTCATGCGCCCGGGCCCTGTAATGCTCAACCGAGGCTGGCGTGGGTTTGTTGTCGTGGGTGCAACGGTTTCGGGTCATGGATCCCATACACACCCGGTTGCGTAACTCGAGGCTGCTCCCGAGGATGATGGGCTCGAGGATGGGGACTTGAGCGGCCATGTTGGATACGTTTCCAGGGTAGGGTACAGTGTGTTGAGAGGCGTGTGGAGATGTGTGTATGGACATTTACTTGGACAGAGCTTATACCTGGCTAGCTATTACGGAGAGTTTGAGGAATATATATTCCGGCGTTTAGTAGCCGATTCACTGCGGAGATGATCCAACCAGGATGGACAGGAGACTTCCGGCTACCGCAGCTCGGTCCCGGCGTGGACCGGCCGGCCTTTGGTCATGGCTGTCACATCTTTGACCGGTTCCGCGCCGAGTCCATCATCAACCCCGCATGCGTCGCCACGGCCACTACCTCACCTGTCTTATCCATTCTAAGCTCCACCTCTATCGCTGTCCTCCCGTTCTTGACTGACTTGACACTTGTTCGGCTCCGCAACCATTCGACACCACATTTGGGGAGCTCCTTTCTAAAGTCAATGGTCATGGTCAAGGTCGGGAACCAGATCGGTCCTTGGACTCCCTCATCGCCGGACATGCTCTTCTCGAGGCCAGCCAGCAGCATGGGAAACACGTCGAGGAGGAATGTCGCCGCCTCGTTGGTCCAGCGGCCTTGTATACGCTCGCACTTGTTGCCCCAGGCCAGTGCTGAGCGCTGTTCGTAAACAAGCTCCGAATGTTGGTAACCACCCGCGGGCTGGTAAACCTCTACATGGCCCGTTGCGTTGCGGAACTCGGGGTAGGGGATGTCAAACCTGGTCCACTCAGGCCTGGCTCTACCATCCACCACCACCTTGTCCTGAATTGACGACAGTCCGGTCTCGGTGGCCAGATTGGACATTGTGACGTGAGCTACGGCCTTGTCGACGGCCCTTGATTGCTCGGAAGGACTTTGCATGAGTGAGATTCGTATCACAGATGTTCTTCGGCCGAGCTTGATGTCGGTCACACGTAGTATCGCCCGGCCGATGCTGGCGCGCCGCACAAAGGCCAGCTGGATATTGATGGGCACCGCGCAACCATCGTGCCAGGTCGAGTGGTTCAGCGAAAAGTGAAGTTTGGCGACACGATAGAGGATGGCGGCTACGTAACCGCCGTGAGGGACTAGTAGTAGATGCGTAAGCTGGTTGCTCTGCTTCTCGATAACGTAGACGCCTCTCGTCCCATTCTCTAGACGTGCTAGCTCACTGACCATCACCAATTGCCCAGGAAGGATCCAGGTCTGCGGAATATGTCTGTTGGGTCACAGCATGTACCGTAATAGCATCCTCGAAGCTCCGAGTATGTGCCGGCTCTGAATACATCTTTTCCGCTCGGATCCGATAATTTTTGTACTGAGATTGGTAAGAACTCTTGGGTATCTAGGTGCAGGCAGAGTTGTCACTGTCGACGACACAAAGACGTCTTGAGGAATAAGAACCTGGCAGAATGAGACGACTGATCATCCGGCGCCGAAGACGGTTGGTTGCTTCGGCGCCGAGGTCAGCATCCAATTCTTGCGTCAATCCACCTCGGCCAGGTAAGCCTCCTAGATACCGATTCAGCTACTCAAATTTGCCAGAATGCCCTTGACCATTTGATCATCTCTTGCTTGGGAATCCTGATCTTCTACTTGTCCCCAGAGCTGACCCTCGTAGGCCATTCGACAACAAAACTTCCAATGGCTAGCCCCCAGACTGTAGTGTCCCCATTTGCCGGACAAGTCGAGTTTCCGGCCATCGATATTCTATCTTACATATTTTCCAACGACTCACCCACCAGGCATCAAGCCCAGTACTTCGACGCCGCAGACCCATCGCTCTCATTCGACCTTGCCGATGCCGAGTTGTATGCTAAACAGTTTGGCCGCGGGCTACGCAAGATTGGACTTGAACCAGGAGACAAGGTGCTGGTGACTTCGCCTAACCAGCTGTACTTTCCCATCGCTCTCTGGGGTATCTTGGCTGCGGGATGTGTTTTTACAGGGGCGTCGCCCAGTGCATCTGTCACTGAGTTGTCATATCAGCTGCAAGACTCGGAAGCCAAGGCAGTGTTTGCTTCTCCGGGTCAGCTCCAAGCGAGCCGTCGAGCTGCGGCCAACGTAGGCTTAGCCCCTGATAGAGTCTTTGTTTTGGACAAGCTCGCAAGGAATGGGCCTGTACTTGGCCCGGAAAAGGGACGAGAGCACTCATGGCTAGATATATGGGTTCTGGCTAGTGATGCCCGCGACTGGCGATGGGAGGTCATCAGCACGCAAGAGGCGGCCGAGAATACGACGGCCGTCATCAACTACTCGAGCGGGTATGGGTTCTCCTTGCTTACTTGATTCCTTGATTGACCTACTTGTCCAGAACAACTGGCCTCCCCAAGGGCGTCGAGCTTTCTCACTTCAATCTCGTATCAAACGTCGAGCAACTCATGTTCAAGCGTTGCCGTGTGGCAGCCGACAGGCTCGGCCAGGAGAGGGCGGCCAGGCTCAAAGAGTCTGGGGAACGCTGGCTTGCACCTCTACCCATGTACCACGCTTTTGTAAGTGGCCACTACCGCCTGCTCAGCATGATAGGGCTCTTCTAACGTGAAAGGACGATCACAGGGCCAGACTTACTACGCCATGCTGGCACCTCGCCTAGGGGCCAAAGTCTTTATTATGACCTATTTCAACCCGCGTCAATTCCTGACCTATGTCGATGTATACAGAGTCACCTTTATCAATGTGGTTCCTGCAATTCTGGAGAAGCTCATCAAAGTGCAAGGTGCTGACAGGTTCAACCTCAAATCCCTGTGCAGTGTTGGTAGCGGTGCGGCGCCGCTTTCCCTCGATGTGGCCCGCAACTTTGAGCGGACGTTCCTAAGACCTGGGGTACACATCAAACAGGGATGGGGAATGACCGAGACGACGTGCAACGTCACAGGTTTCTCCCCTGACGATGAGGATGATGGGAGCTCGATTGGGTGGCTGAACCCAGGTTGTGAGGGACGCATAGTACCCGTGCCAGACCGGCATTTCGGCAACATTGAGCGTGACAAGGGCGTGACGGTTGGTGAGATTTGGGTGGCAGGTCCCAACATCTTCAAGGGATATTGGAAGCGGCCGGACGAGACTGCATCCACTGTCACCATCCAGGATGGCCGTCGTTGGCTGCGTACTGGAGACGTGGGCTACTTTGACTCCCGAGGCTGTCTCTTTATTGTCGACCGTATAAAAGTACACTACCCTTTCATCTTGAACTGACACATGACTGATATCCGTGGGCTTCTAGGAACTGATAAAGGTCAATGGCCTGCAGGTATCGCCTGCCGAGATTGAAGCCACACTGAAACAGCACCCAGGTGTGGCCGATGCCGCCGTGGTTGGCGCCAGAGTGTGAGTTCCCAACGTCTTCAATACCCCCATTATTCTACATGTCACATACTGACTTGACGTGCCTCTGCGAAGAAACAATCGTGAAGCCCCACGGGCGTTCGTGATAAAGAAGGACGATCGGATTACAGCCGAAGACCTCCGTTCGCACATAGAGTCCAGACTGGCCAGGCACAAGTGGTTGAATGGGGGTATATACTTCCTGGTTACATTTCCTCGCACAGGGAGCGGAAAGGTCATTAAAAGGCTTCTGTCGGTCACTGAGAAGAGAACGTCGAAATTGTGAACACCACCCAGCGCGTCTTGGCCTGAAGGTTGGCCTCAGTGGTGGGAGTCTCTTAGTGGGTAGTGAATAACTTGATGTTGCACCTTTGCCCTCCGTTACGGGTTGTTGGGGTTATTGGCCCTAACTCGACAGATATTCATATGCCTTGGTGTATGCTGAAACGAGTCATTGGTTTGACTATAACTTGTACCCTACAGGCGAAGGCCCGACACGAGATATACAAGATGGATGCAAGACAATAACTACTATCTCAACGTTGCAATATAAACTCTGTTTCTTTAATCCGTGTCAAAGACAACCGCCATATGCTGGAGAGCCTCAGTCAGTCTTGATAACAACCACAATCTTCCCCATCGTTCGACAGTCCACCATTTCCTGCATTTGTTGTGGAACATCCTCAAGGGCTACTAGTGTGACATCTGGCCGGATTTGGCCAGATCTGATATATTCCATGACCTGCAACGCCTCCTGACTCCCTCCCATCAGGTTTCCTGACACTTTGAGGTTGCGCTCTATAAGATCTTTAACGGGAACAGATAGTTGTGTATCACCACCAGGAGCCCTTTGATGTTTAATTAGCCACACGTAAAGCACAAGAGGAAGGGAGGACGCAATAGCCTCATACTGGCTAGGTACTCACCCTACACAGACGATCCGCCCACCATCGCACACATAATCATGCACGTTCCTAAAGGCCTCGGCTGTACTGCCGCAGATGATGACGCTGTCGGCACCCCGTAATACTCCGCGGCCGCCCCTCAGCTTCCGGCAAGCTTCGATCACAGCGTTGGCGTGCTCGACTCTGCTTTCGGCGTCTGCTGTAAGGGGCGCCGAGAGGAAGATATCGCCGAATTGATCAGAGTTGGGAGGTAGTCGAGTGATTTTGTTAGAGAGGTCAATACCAATCACCTTGGCATGACGAATTTGTTTGGCAATCATCCCGGCCATATTGCCAATACCACCAGCCACGCCCACGACTACAACCACATGCTCAGGACCAACCTCGGAGCCTTTTAATGCCATCAGGGCCGTGGAACCGGAGCATAGGGCGGCAGTGTAATACGGAAGCATATCAGTTCCCTCCTTTGATAGGGATTCTGGCATATGCACGAGGCATGACGTCGGGACCGTGGCGTACTCCTTGAAGGTGCCAGATACTTGTTTCGGTGCGTTTAGCTGAAAGGGGCACGAGGTGAAGAGCCCACGGAGGCAGAATGAGCAAGACTGGCATGTGCTCCCGAGATATCGGATGGCGACGATTTGACCGATCAGTGAGGCATCGTATGCGCTGACGATGCGGCCAATGCCCTCGTGGCCGGCGACGTGGCCATGTTTGGGGTATCCGGACTCGGGTCCTACAGAAAAGCATGCATCCTAATTACAATTAGATTATTTACTGGGAGTGCTTCTGAAGCTCTTAAGGGGCGGACTTACACTTCGACAGATGCCGGAGTAGTATAACTGAACGACTGCTTCGCCCGGCTCTGGTTGACGGACAGGTATAGTACCACAAGTGAGATTGAGCTGAGAGCCCATGGTTGGAGTGAAGATGGCCCTTTGAACGGATGGAAGAGGTTCACCTAACACCGTGGCATGTTTGAGGTCACGTAGTTCTTGACTATGTGGTGACACATAGCCGGAGTCTGAGCCTGAGCTGTTCATCTCTTCCAGCTGATCAACGTGCAACAGAGTGAGCGCCTCCGCATGTACAAGCACCGTGTCTTTAGAGTTGTAAGCTATGTAGTCGTGATGGGCATCGGTACTTGGATGTTGCTCTGGCGATGCCGCCTTGAGGCTGTTGTCGGTACAGTCGGCCATGACATTGAATACGTTCATGAACCAGCGAGGGAAGAGAAGGAAGAGAATTACACTGTCAGACTAGATTGGCTGGGCTGACAAGGGCACGATAAAGTCGCTTGAGTAACTTGTACTCTGGCTGATCGTAATAAATAGCTTGGCAAGCGTGCGCCCCCTCGGTCGGTTGCTCACTGCCGGCAGGTCTGGCCTCGCTGGAATATATATTCCGCGTCGGAAACCTATATTCCGCTCTGAGACCCTGGATAATCACTCAGCTATCAGACCTGCTATCTCGGGGATAAACAAGCTGTTTGGGAGATGAGAGATAAGAGGCGAACCCCATCATGCGGGTATCTAGAACAACGCCCTAGAGGTGATGCCGATATGATTTACAACGTCGCAAAATGACTTCGAGAACAAGTTTCAAGCGCGAATTTAGGTATTTCGTTGGTGACTAATGATGAACAGAACAGGTCAGACATGGAGAACAAATATCATTACAATCATTCCGGGGATAGGCGGGTACACTGCAAGTTTCCCTGAAAGTTGCCGTAAAAAAATTGACTTTGCCGGGAGTGAACCTGTCAAGGCCGGGATACTTTCTAAAAATGGCTCATATTACGGTGTTTTCTGAAGTTCAACTATCGTTCGGTGATATATTTGATCTTCGGGCTCAGTCAACCCATCAAGGGCCGGGCTGCAGCTATAATAAATAACAGATCTTCAACCTCTCATATGCTCATAATTGCGTCCTTCCTTGTTGGGGCTGATGGTCTCATTGAGACTTCACCAAGATCAATAACACTAGCAATACCAAGGTGGGCACCTATGCAAAGACATATATGTAAAGGCACGAACTTGATTGAATTCTTAAGTAAAATAGACACACAGATCACAAGGTGCATATCGGTACCTTGTTACAGCCATATCCGATCCATATCCAAACAGCTAAGAGACCCCCTCCTGTTACGGTGATTGTCCCTAGAGAATAAAAGTCCCTACGAAAGAACATTGGCCATATGTGTACCATTGTCTTTCGCATAATATCGCATCTAAGCCGGGGCTTGATGGGCGAGAAATCCTCAAAACTTGCGAGCAGGGGTGCGACTCTCAAAGAGCGCATCAAGCTCCTCAAACGTCTTACCCTTGGTCTCGGGCATGGCAAAGAAGGCAATGGCAGCCAGGAAAAGACTTGGGGCAAAGAATACCAGTCCCGTCTTGGGTCCAAGGTTGGCCCTTTCACTGTTGACCAAGTATGGGATGGCAATCGACCATCCCATGTTGATGAGCGAGTTGATGGTGGCCGCGAGCGAGGTCGTCTTGGGTCGAAGTCGAGGGGATGAAATCTCTCCTACAATGGTCCAACCCACAGCGCCGACCGAGAGATACCAGAGGAATGACCAAATGATGCAAAGAGATGCGACCCCCCTGAGAACCGCGGCAGACGAGGGCACGAAGCCAAGAATACCAATGCAGAGGAGAAGAGGAAGGATGGCAAAGGTGCCCACGAGGTACTGGAGCCGCCTTCCGACCCGTTCGATTAGGACAAAGGCGCATATGATGGCCAGCATGGCAACAGTCAGGGAGATGACGGTTATGGTGAACGAGTTGTCCATACCCGACAATGTCAGAAAGTAGGCCAAGTAGTTGCCGCAGAGTGGATACCCGAGGAAGTGCTGCATCACCATTGGCAAGCAAGCAAGAAAGGTTCTTCGGAGGTTGGGGCCCTGGAAACACTCCATATAGGAAGGGCTCGTGCCCTTTTCCAGTTTCTCATGCTCGAGGAGGCCGACAATGGCTGCCAGATCCTCCTCGACCACGTAGTTTGCCTCGGAGCCTCGCATCGTCAGCAGCGCAGACTTGGCAGTGTCCAAACGACCCTTGGACACGAGGTAGTATGGGGATTCCGGGACAAGGGGGATGAAGAGGGCTAGGCACATGACGCCCAGCCCGAGTTGGGATACGATGGTGCCCTTCCACGACCAGGGACCCTCCACGTGAGACGTGCCCTCAAGGACGCAAGAAGCAACAAAGGAACCAAACATAATCCAGAACTGGAAGAGGGAGAGCAAGAAGCCTCGGACACGGCTTGGTGCGAGCTCAGAGATGTAGGCTGGGATGGTGCCCTGCATGAAGCCCATTGCAGCCCCAAACAACAGCTTCGCCACGATCCAAACCTTCCAGTCCGGAGAGAACAGCTCGATGATGGTACCAACCATGGTACAACTGTAGTAGAAAAGAGGTTAGTTGGGCCCTTTAAAAGTGTCTGGGGGAACTAACGCGACTAGGATGTGGAACACGGCGCGTCGACCGATCACATCGTTCATGTATCCGGCACCCATTGCACCACACATGGCGCTGACGTACTGGACAACACTCCAGACCAGCTGTTCATCGGCCGGGAGTGACCAAGTATCCGTGTTTGCATCGTAGTCGCCAAATTTCTTAACAAACTCAACGTTGGCGATGATGGATCCAATGAGGGTCATGTCATATCCGATCAGAACCGCAGCTGAGGAGCAGGCGAGACCTAGACAAAGCGAGCGTTAGCACGGCATCCAGAGGACCATCGAGGGTGGATTCCAACATGAAAAGGCAGCTCGTTTGCATGCCCAAAGAATCTGAAAGTGTTCGGACCATGTTGTCGCGGCAACTTCGAAAGAGGTTCCTTGCCCGTGTTCAGGGTCAAGGGGCTCTTCACGAGACTCTGCAAGTTTCTCAATGATCGACATGGTTAAGGAAGATGGATGAGTATTGATCTGAATTGACAGGTAAAAGGTTAGTCAACATGGTCTGCCGGCGTGTTCTTATATGTTTGTTTCCCCGCAGCTCTCCCTATCAATCGATCGCGAGCGCTAACAAGAGTTTGAACTAGCCGAGCACTTTGCAGTATCAACGCAGCCCACGTGAGCCTCATTTCCCCCGGATCCCCTTCCCCATGGTACGAGATAAACGCTATCATGATAGTCCTGGGGCCCCCATGTGGGGAGTGGGTTGGCGGAATTCAAATTCCTCCTGATAAGGGTCTCGCCGGGGTCATGAGTCCAGGGGCTTGATATTTCAACGGACTAAGCTCATGCTACTGGTAGACAAGTCGCTTTCTTTTTATCAGATACCGCATACAACTAAAACTCTTTCTTGTTTGCCATGGAGAGTGGTCGCGTGTTACGAGTTGGCCTCATCGGCTGTGGCGAGGTGGCCCAAGTCATCCATGTTCCAACCATAGGATTTCTCTCCCACCTGTTCCGGCTGACCTATCTCTGCGACGTTTCCGATCAAGCCCTACAGCACGTCAAGAGCCGAGTTCCGAACAGCAGCGAGGTCCAGACAACAAGGGATCCAGACGAGCTGTGTCGATCTGCTAACGTTGATGTTGTTCTGGTACTGAGCAGCGATGAATACCATGCACACCACGCTATTCTAGCCCTCAGCCATGACAAGCATGTCATGATTGAGAAGCCAGCTGCACTCAATCTGCAAGACTTGCAACAGATCAAGAAAGCTGAAGAGACCTCAAAGGGTCGGGTCATGGTAGGATACATGCGTAGATACGCCTCCGCCTTTAGACAGGCAGTCGAACAAGTTGGAGGGCTAGACAAGATTCTTTATGCTCGAGTCCGAGGTAATCGACGCATCTTTCCTCTTGTAACTGCAATGTAGATGAACTGACTCGCCATACATCTAACAGATATCATTGGGCAACCGCAGCCATTTGTCGCCCAGTCCGGGACATACCCCAAGCGGTTCAGCGATTTTCGCCAACAAGATACTAATGATCTAGCAGCTCGGGGCAATAAGGCTTTGCAGGCTGCGCTTGCCGAGTGTCCTGTTGAATCCAGCGACGAGAACCGTCTCTTCTGGAGGTATCTCGGAGGGTTGGGCTCACATGACCTCTCTGCCATGCGCGAGACTCTAGGAATGCCGATTGACATCCATGGCGCCTCGGTGATTATGCCATTTTGGAAGTATGACTACCCTGCGGCTTTCTTTAAAACTGCTCTGACATCTATTCAGCGTCCTTTTCAAGTACCCAGGTTTCAACGTCAGCTATGAATCTGGCATTGATAATGTGCCGCGATTCGACTGCCACATCGAGGTCTACGGCACCGACAAGACCATCCGCGTACAGTTTGATACGCCTTACGTCAAAGGACTCCCCGTTACGATGCACGTCTCGGAGAACGTCGATGGAGCTTACAAGGAGACGATCACGCGTGTGACGTACGAGGATGCATACACTCTGGAACTGAAGGAGTTGTACGAATGGGTCACAACCGGCAAAAATATCAAGACTGACCTCGTGGATGCGGAGCAGGATTTGTACATCATGGGGATGATTATGAAGGCCTTGTAGATATGGCATGCATTGTCTTTGGTTGATTAGTAGGCCTAGCTACAGACCATCTCAGTTGGGAAGAGAAAAAAACGTGTCATCTCTTGCCTTTCCTTAATCCCTCGCACAAAAGCGTGACATAAATTGATAGGCATCTTAAAGCCTATCGAGCAGTAGTTGACCTGTTCAAGTCTCACGAAGATATTCAAGCCAGATAAACAAATTTGAGAGATCCCATCCTCAAGGTCTGCCAGCTAGGTTCAGGTACCCAATCGGAGGAGAGGGATGCATATCTCATCTTGGCTAAATTATTCGTAAATTCCACGTTAGTTCCGACTGGGGTTGAGGAAACTAAATTCCGTCGCATCATGCCAACCCTCCTCGTTGTCCGACGATATGGTGAGAGGGGCCTTTGGTCTCTGGTCGGTCCACCCGATAACAGACTTGAAGAAAACTAACTTCTATGTGCTACTATCTTCAAGATAAAGGTCGCCACTTGTGGCCCACGTACTCCCAACAACGGAAGCCGTATCGCCAAGAACAGTCCAACGTTCGGATCTTCAGTCATGGCCTCGCCACGAATCATTCGTTGGGGGATTCTCGCCACTGGCGAGATAGCAAAAACATTGTTCGTGAATCACGACGCTTCACGGATAGGTCTGCCCATGTGCTGACATTTGCAGTGCCCGTGATCTTCTCCTCGACCCTGCCACGCGTGGTGTTCAAGGTTTCCGACATGCCATTGTTGCCGCGTCTTCGTCTTCCTCAATCTCTCGAGCGAAATTGTTTCTGGAAGAGGTTGGCGCAGCATCTGCCTCGGCGTATGGCTCATACAACGAGCTGGCCCAAGACGATAATGTCGACATCATCTACGTCGCCACTCCTCACTCACATCACTATCAAAACGTCATGATGTGCCTCGAAGCCGGGAAGAATGTACTCTGTGAAAAGGCCTTTACCGTCAACTCGGCGCAAGCCAAACGCCTGGCTGAAGTAGCGAGGGATAAGAAGTGCTTCTTGATGGAGGCCTTTTGGACCAGATACTTCCCGCTGACATCCTATGTGTTAAACACCATTGTCCAGGGACACATTGGCAATGTGAAGAGGGTGGCTGCAGACTGCAGTTTCGCAACCAACCCGGAAGAAACATTCAAGGGCGGCAAGCATAGGCTGGTCAACCCAGCCCTTGCCGGCGGTGCCCTACTAGACCTTGGTGTTTACAGCCTCACATGGCCTTTCTTGGCTTTTTATCTCGCCCAGTCTATCGAGACTCGAAAACGACCCGAGGTGCAAGCCGTGATGGAAAAGGTAAGCTCAACAGACTAACTTTTCAAGTCAGTGTAGTTGATCGTGACCCAGTACGCCCCGGATCATCTGGCGGATGAGACAACAACCATGCTTCTAAAGTTTCCCCGCGCCGAAACCGCTCGAGGAGATGGTCATGCCATTTCGACAGCCTCGATCCGTATCAACAGCATTGCAGCAGCAGACCCGACCCCTCCCCCCGCCGTTCGTATCCAGGGCACAAAGGGCGAGATCCAACTGTTCCCCAGTGCCCAGCGGCCCACCAGGACCAAGGTGATTCTCTCTGACGGCACAGTAAAGGACGACCAATGGCCAATTCCTGGGCCCGGAGAGGGTAGTGGCTGGTACAATGGATTTGCCGGGTACGCGAATGCCGAAGGCGAAGGGCAGGGCATGTTTTGGGAGGCGGATGAGGCGGCGCTGGCATTGATCGAAGGTAGAAAGGAGGGCAGGATGACTCCTCTCGAGGAGTCTATTGCCATGATGGAGGTGATGGACGAGGTCAGAAGGCAGGGGGGGTTACAGTACTCGGATGAAATCGAGTCAGTGGAGTATCCAATAAAGCTGGGAAGAAGTGCATAATAGCTTTATGAAATTCAATGGCATGATCGATCCACACTAACCTGGACTTCACACTAGGGATGAATAATCTAAATGACGGCTGTAAGCTCATCCTATACTCGAAAAGTTCTGGCATAAAGATGAATAAACTAAATCGACCGTTTAATCTGTTGGTTTATATAGATACCGCTTAACTATGAGTTCTAAAGGTTACTAGTGTACTTGTTAGGGACATCTTATCATGTTATAATCATGAGAGAAAAGAAGGAAACATAAACACATTGAGTAATGCGGCTAATATATTCAAACATGTCCCTTTGTAAACAGAGGTTGCAAGAAGGATCCTCACACCTATCTAGCTCGCCCTTCAAGGAAGGCTAACCTTCTCCTCAAACACTTCCTCTGTTTTTTCCTTGTCATTCACACTCCCAGTGCTATTGATATAATAGCCGTCATCCCCGAAAAGCAACGAAATCTCTTCAAGGCTAAGCCCCTTTGTTTCTGGAAGACGCCAGACAATGGGCAGCCCGCAAGCCGGGACAGTGATGAACACCAGGTAGAATTTCCACCCAATATTTGCAAAAGCTGTTGCAGCTGACTGAGTAAGGACTTTGAACGATGTGGTTAGCATACGCTTCAGAAGTGATGAGTTGTCTCGAGTAGGTACTTACTCAAAGTCACAGCAAAGAGAGCACCGACAGATGCAGCCACACCCGTGGAACGCATCTGCGTGGGAAAGATCTCGGAGCAGTAGACGAATGAAACTGCATCAATGCAGGTTGCATAGAAGGTGACCCACGCAAACAGCATGACAATGCACATGACTTTCCCGGCTGTGTTGTCAGACCCCGCGTAATTGGAGAATAGCGCCACGAAGATGGAGAGAATAGCAATGAGACCAGACTACGAGGGCGTGATTTAGCGGCTTCTTGGTCTATAGCATCGTATGGGGAATCTTACCAGGCCGATGAAGAGCAGTCTGACACGCCCTACCCGATCCACGATGAGGCTGGATATGACGTTCATGCAGGAAGCCCACGTTAGATAGACGGCATACAAAAGGAGGGGACGGTAGCCATTTTGGCCGATGCTTTCCCAAAGCATGATCTAGATCGAGTGTGTCAGGTAGGTAATCAGAATCGGAGAATAGGCCCTGTACCTGGTAGTTGTTGACAACAAGAATCCCTGTGCACTGGGTGATGAAGCTGAACAGAGCAATGTTAGCCATGCCAGGTAGATACCGAGTTATATCTAAATGGGCAAACGAACTGGACAAATATTCCCACAAAGAATCGTTTCTGGTTGGGTCTCGTCTTGAGAAGCTTGACAATGTTTTCTCTCTCTGGATGCATGTCAAGCTGTTGGGTGATCTGGGCAAACTCGTGGTGTGCTGTTTCGTGATCTAGCTCTCCAGGCTTCTGATGCAGGCGCTCCAGAGTCTTAAGGGCCTTATCCTTCTTGCCCTTCATCGCGAGCCAGCGAGGCGATTCAGGAATCCAGGGGCTAGCCATGCCAAGGGCTCCAGGGGCAAAGCCTAACAGGGGGGAGAAATCCGTCAGACAACTCTTGGGTCAGGGGCCTGGGAGGAGGCGCGTACCTTGCAGTGCGAGGCATAAACGCCATTGGATCTGCGGATGCGGTTCAAAATAGCTTCCAAAGCCGGACCAAGCGGCTCCTGACTTTGATAGGTATTAGCTTGTGTATAGAATGAGTAGAGTTAGTGGAAACTTGCATATCCGAGTACGAGAAAGATGCCGTGTGTGCTCACTAGCCTTCCTCGATTCTGGGCCGGCGATATCTCAGACTGGTAAACAGGTATGGTGGCATTGATCATTCCGGCACTGTGACACTATCAGAGGCAGAACAAAACAGATCATGTTTTTGCAACTCACGCGAGCCCATTCAAGAACCTGCCAATTAGAAACATGGCGATGTGCACCGACGCCGCTTGAATAGCCGCCGAGACAACTCCGAGGGCGCAAATAATCTGGATGGCTCTAACACGTCCCAATCTATCCGAGAGCGACGGGACAACAATGCAGCCGAGCAGCCCGCCTCCAGCAAACAGACCATTTGCGGCTAGATGGAAGTATCCAAAACGTCAGCCGGACAAAGATCCGTGGGAAAGGGAAGTGGTTGCGCGTTATGACAACTTGGTGATGATTCACGTACCTCCGATGATGGGAGCCGAGTCCTTGCCCGTAAGGCTGAGATCAAAGTACTCGAAGAAACCGGCAAGACCAAAGATGGAGCCGATGATGGACGAGTTGAATCCGTACATGAAAGAGCCCAAGCCACTCGTCAGAACAGCGAGGAAGTTGTAGACGCTACTTCCAGCAATCATGTTGGGATAAACACGACGTGACTAATACGTGATGGAAGAATAGATGTGTAGGTGAGATGTGCAAGAGGGTGTTGAGAAGAAGGACAAGACGGGGTATGCTAATTGTACCTTTTATGGTTCCATTCTTAGTGCTAGGAAGGGATCCAACCTGGCATCTAGACTCTCCTCGCAGTCTGGCTCGGTGCCGAATCTACAGACTACAGATTATAGTTGACTAACCTTAGACGCAGCCTCCTGTCCCCCAGATCCATAATGCCCATGGGGTCCCCGGATTTCACCACACCCCGCATTGGTGGGTCAAAGACCCCGGACGAGGACGGGGTCGTCTAGGTAAGTGTAGGGCATCTCGGCAAAAGGTAGCCGTCGGTCGGCGTTGGCCAAAGCCAATCCATCCTCCCTCATCACAATCGCCGAGACCTAAGCCCGGACATCAACTCCAAGACTTACCTGGGAAGATTCTTTCAATGCAGGATCAACAAGATACCGCTCAACCTCCTGTCAAGAAGTCCAGGGCGTGCGTGCCCTGCCACGAGCGCAAGGTGCGCTGCGACTTGGTCGCCGCCGGCACTCCATGCACACGATGCGTCACAAAGGACCGCGCCGAGGACTGTGTTCCCGTCGCGCGCCCACCCCGAAGGCAAGAATGATCCTGCCTAGAGCTACGACGGGCTTTGCTGACTTGACTTGACACTTTGCAGGATAGGAAAACGGAAGCGTACCGGTGACCAAGACGACTTTGTTGAGGATGCCGACCGTGGGCGTCGACGGGCCGCAGATGATGCCTTGACCGTCATCAGTGCCTCGAGCGTCGGTCCTCGGGACCACGATGCCTTGCTGGCGCTGGCAAACACGGCTACCAGAGTGAGTTGTTCAGTCAGGTAACCAGCCAAATGACCTACCTCGGTCAGGCCTTGGTTGGATCCGCCATTATGCTCTTCTTACTGAAACCGTGTAAAGACGCCCATATCCATCGAGTTGAGTGGCGTTGGAGCGCAAGGGCCTGCCGCCGACAAAGCCAATCCTGCTACATCTGCCACTACCCCAAACGCAGCCTCCATCGTCTCCCCCCGTTCAGCCGGTACCTCACCCATCCCGTCGCTGCCCCAACAGACGCCAAGCTCGCGTGTGCCGAGAGGCTCTCTTCTCTCACACTACTCCCGAGATGAGGATGACGGACCTCTTCAGACCCTCTGCCGCATGTCCAACGGCGAGGCCGTCATCCTCAGCCCGGCCTCCACTGGCCGGCCCGAGCAGCCAGTCCGCCGAATCTTTGAGTACTACAGCGACTTCAATGCACTTACCGTCTTGAACGATGCCATCGGGCAGCAGGGCCGTCGTCGCCGTCTCGTCCAGATCGACCTCGACGAGCCCCCCACCAGCTTGCTGACGCGACGAGAGCTCGGCTCTCTTGATGAAGTCGACCGTGCATATCTCGCCCAGCGACGTGTCCACGACCTCCCCTCAAGGGCCAGCTGGTTCGTCTTCTTTCCAGTCTCGAAACTCAAGAAGCTGACTCGGACGTCTACAAACTCAGTGAAGCCATGCTGCAGCTGTTCTTCAAGCATGTGTTTCCGTACACGCCTGTCGTTGACCGAGTGCAGGTGGCCACCGACTTCAGTCAGCACAGGTGCTCGACATTCCTCATCTACTCCATGTTTTCCATCACTGTTCCATACGCCTCCGACGAGCTCATCCACGCAATGTCCTTCACGAGCGTCATAGAAGCCCAGAGGACATTCTTCACGCGTGCAAGGCTGCTCTTCGACTTTGGGTGTGAGCGAAGCCAGCTTAACCTGCTCCAAGGCTGCATCTTGTTGAGTTCGTTCCAAAACTCTTTCGCCCCGGACAAAGACTATCGTTTCTGGTTCAACAATGCGACGCACATGGCTACGAGGATGGGTCTTCATCGACGGTTGGTTTCCCATCCCTGATAAGGATCCACTCGTCTAACACTGGGCTGTTTTCCTGCATAGAAATATCGAGCATGATCTTGAGACTGCCACACATCGGGTGTGTAGAAGGATCTGGTGGCAGCTCTTTGTAAGTATCAATTTAGATAGTTACCTAGGGAAGTGTAATTGACCACGAGGGCAACAGCAAAGAGACGTCATGTTCTCCCTAGCGGGGTTCGAGAATGTACGAAAGATCAATGACGACGAGGTCGATGCTGTGCCGTTGCATGAAGACGACTGGATCGAGACCCAAGGGGACGAAGCCGTCCGGCTCACCCTTCCCGTTATCCCAAAGGTCCAAGTCCACTTCATGGTAGAGAACAGTCAACTTGCCAAGATAGGTAAAGAAAGCCCCCTTCCATCTCATTCCATTGTCGTGAACTTTACTTATTGGGTTACTTGCCGGGACTAAAGGTGCCAGGTGCATCAAGTTCCTGCGTAGCAGTGATTCAAGTCAGCAACCCTCCGATGCAGGGCGCACCATTGGTGATGAGATTCTGTCGTGGAGGAAAAGGATACCCCCTGAGCTACGAGCGGATGCAATATCGGAAGCCGACGAGCCCAACGTATGGGGCACTGTGCTTCTCACGTTCAGCTATCGGTTGGAATGCTTGCTCTACAGAGCCCTTCGTCGAAAAGCACGGGATGCGGGATCAGATGGGTTCGCTTGGGCTAACCACAGACTGAACGCGGCATTGTTCGAGCTAAACATGGTCTTGCGCCGTGCCATGGCTCTTGACATGCTGTCTGCCGCGCCCCCTTCCATGTGAGTTGCAACCACAAAACCTGACAACGTTGACCTTGCTGACCAGATGCTCTCGGTATCAGGATCGTGTGCGTAACCCAATTGATGGCGTTGCAGATCGAGATGGCCCTGGAAGAAGGCTGTCCTAGGGGCAAGAAACAAGCCCTTAAAGCAGAGATACACGTCATCTTGTCGTACTGCAAAGACATGGAGCATAGGTGGATGAACGCCAAGTGGGCATCAACCGTGTTTGAGTGGGTTGCTCGGCACACGGGCATGCTGCTCGTTGGGCCAACGGCCCTGGACAACCACCATGGCCAGCATCACTCTGGCAATAGAAACCAGCACCGGTTTCAGAACCAAGGACAGCTGGATCTGACCCAGGATGAGGCAAACGACATGGCAGACTTCTTCCCTGATAACTGGGTCCAGGACATGATCGACCAGGGCGTGCTGGCACAGCAGGACCAGGCAATGTTTGAGATACTAGGAGTTCCATTTTGAGTTGCAGTGAACTGGCACGCAAATCTATCAACATTTTATTCTCGGCTGGTGTCTTCCATCATCTCCATGGCCCTGTTTGTAGATTCATGTCATGTCTGTGTTCTTCGGGCCTACCAAGGCGGCCAACTCGCCATCCGAGATCCCCAAGAAGTCCATGATCAACATCATCTCGTCCCGGAACCGATCGAAACCGTCTGTATCGTGATAGTTGGTGTGAGGCTTTGCAGCACACTGAGGGTGGCGCCTGGGCTCGGCTGTAGGCCACCCTGATTTGGGACTGTCCTGATCGGCAGCGGTTTCAAAAGTCGAGTGCGAGCCGGGTGAAGGTGATGAGAAATTTGTCGATGGAGACGCAGAGGATGAGGAGAGGTAGATCGGGTCCAAAAGCCACGGACTCATATCCCCTAGCCGAGGAGTATTTCTCGATGTGAAATACGTGCCGCCCGAGCTCGGTGAGTTACGGCAATGCCTGTGTCGAGGTCGACTCTGTGGTTTAGGGTGGGGAGATTCTTTGCGTGACTGACGCCTCTGGGCTAGACGCCGGACGGCGCCATCATCGTTCCAGTGGATGGTGTGGATGGCCGTTGGGAGGTGGTTTCGAGAGCTCATGATGGTCCATGTCTCCTCGTGAGGCTGTGTACATGCCTAAGTGCGCGGTATCGGTGTTAACATGGCCCAAGTGCTTACCATGTGATTCTCTAAACAAGACGCGAGATGGAGAGTTGTATAGATTAAAGCCGCTACAGACCTAGCAGATTAGACATACAAATTGCTTCCATTGGTTGCTGACTTGCTATTGAACGATGAAGTTGGTTGCCCGGCGCCGAAGGGATTTCAATCCGTAACTCGGCGCCGAGACCCAGTCGCAAAATCGGCGCCGCCAACTCCGAATGACCACACATGGAGGACATAGGTCCCCCCCATTCATCTTCTCATCGCATTTCATTGCTATGTAGTCCGTTTAACCTCTTCTCACTAAAATTTTGCAGGTAGAACTCAGCTGGCTAGACATGTGGCGACTAATCCGGCTGATGCTGGGGCATCCTTTCCGGTCCCTGACCTTCACATACAGCTTCACGGCCCAAGTGGCCTTGATTGTTCTCAGGGCTGTGTTCTTGCCGCACATGCCAAGATATCAAAGCATCCGCATCCAGATCCATCGAGCATACTGGGCATCCAGCTCCACCTTCTTTCCAGCCCTCATCCACCGTCTCCCCGTAACAGGGTGTCCAGAAAGTCGAGCGAGACGCATAGGGTCGGATTGGATGGCATTTGTGATTCCTGGCTCTAGGCGGATCGGGGAGATAATCGGGAAGCCTGGGGCCTGTGCCATCATCTACGCTCACGGCGGCGGCTACGCGCGCGGCGAGGCACGCATGTACCTGAACTACATGGAGCGGTGGCAGGCCAAGGCATCCAAGCTTGGGCTAGAGATGACGTTTATCAGCGTCGAGTACCGTAGGTGATCCAGATGGTGACCTAGAGGGATGTGAAGTCGAGTTGACAAGTCCGACGCAGCACTGACCGACGTGGCACCGCACCCTGCACAGCAAAACTCGTTTCTCGACACTTATCGGTACGTCTTGGAGCAAGGGGTTCCGCCAAGCCAGATTTTATTCATGGGAGATTCTGCCGGAGGTGAGCTTTACTCTTTGCCTCGAGCTCATGCTCTTCTAACTGACATGGCCATGGCAGGAGGTTGCTGTCTTCTCAGCTGCATGGAGCTGCAGAGCTTAGGTCTACCTAAGCCCGCGGCGGGCGTGCTTCTTTCGCCATGGTTCGACATGTCACTCAAGTTCTTTGAGGGCGGTCACGCATTCGTCGAGACCGACTACATCGTCACGGCCAATCAAGGCGTGCCCATGTTTGCCAAGCGGTGGGTTGGAGACTTGGATGGATCCTCACCTCAGGTGAACCCTTTATTCCGTGAAACGACCGAGTTCCAGCTGCTGCCTCCGCAGCTCATGCTCGCTGGAGGCGGCGACTTTGTACTCCCAGAGTGCCACGAACTGGCCCGGCGATTCAACGAGGCTGGGCTACATCACAGGTTCGTTGTCGAGTGGGGGCAGATTCATCTATACGGCCTTGGGTCGGAATGGATCGACAAGTCGGTTAGAGATCGAACAGACGCCATTCTGTTCGATTGGATCGCGGAGGCCTTGAGCCCGTTGGCGGGTAAAGCTACGTGATGCATGGGGTTGGCTCACTAGATTGGCAAAGATGAAATCAAGAGAAACTAAGATACGTCTTCATTAAGGAGCCCGAAGTAATGTATGATGAATTTTGGTGGCCGTTAGGAGACGGCTTCATAGAGATACAAGCTACTTTGCCCACGACACCTAATACCACTATCTTTGGCTTAAGCCCTGTAATGCTTCTTCATGTCCAGAATTAGCCGATGCCGCGAAGGAAACATTCCTATGCCATAGTATCCAATAGGGACAGATACGGACAGAGCTGTTCACAAAGGAAGAGAAGGCGCTTATTTTCGGTGCCGACATGCGCATGCGTGGCCTCGCCGCCGTGTCATCTCGGCGTCTCACTCTCTATCTCTGCCTCCGAAAACGGTAGTTATTGATATTTAATCTTGATATACTTGACTGATTCTATCTCCGTGCATGATAATGACCATGCCCATTATCATCAACCATTGACTATACGCGGGCAACGTCAAAGTCATGTCGACCACCAACCCACGCAACGTCCCTCAGGTCCACGACCTCATACTCTCTTTTCCCAAGCAAAAAATCATGCTCATAACTCTCGATCGACCCTCCAGGCTCAACGCCATACCCCATTGGCAGCACCAAGAGTTGGACAAAGTGTTCAAGTGGTACGATCAGGAGCCATCGCTGCGCTGCGCGGTCCTGACGGGCACCGGGAGGGCCTTTTGCGCCGGGGCTGACCTGAAGGATTGGAACGACCGAGCCGCGGGACCAGGCGCTGCCACGCCTCGGAGGTGGGAGACTACGGGTTTCGGAGGTATCTCCAACAGGGTCGGGAAGAAGCCAGTGATTGCGGCCGTCAATGGAATCTGTGCCGGCGGTGGCATGGAGATGGTGGCCAACTGCGACTTGGTGGTGGCCGCCGAGGGTGCAGCAAGATTCAGCCTGCCCGAAGTCAAGCGAGGAGTGGTTGCCCTGGCGGGTATCTTACCTAGACTTATGCGTAGCCTAGGCAAGCAGCGTGCCTCGGAGATGGCTCTACTGGGACGTGCCTACAGTGCTCACGACCTGAAGAAATGGGGGATAGTCAACTTTGTGGTGAGGGATGACGAGCTTGTGACCGAGGCCTTGAACCTCGCCGAGGAGGTGGCCAACAACAGTCCCGACTCAGTCATGGTCAGCCGCGAGGGTCTGCGTCTCGGCTGGGAGCACATGGGGCCGGTTCAAGCAACTGAGGAGCTTGGCAGCGGTCTCTACCAGAAAATGGATGGAGCAAGCAACATGAAGGAGGGCTTATCAAGCTTCGCCGAGAAACGAAGGCCCAGATGGAAGGATAGCAAGCTATAGTCAACCAACGGCAACCAAGCGATACAAGATAGGCCACTCCGGCACCATCTATCCATGATAACTGAACTTCCACTAGCTATATCTCCATTGGTGCGAACTTGGATAGGGAGATGGGCTTTATGTGCTGCTTCATAAGTGTCTTCTACATATGGCATAGGCGCGGAATCTAGATTCCGCCGAGGAAACAAAAATCCTGCCCCCCGCCCGTCATGACCATCCCAGCCAGTATCACTTACACATCGAAACAGGACGTCAATGGATTGATGTCGTTCACAAACCATGAGTGAATCAACACAGAATGCCACAGATTCCGCTCGGCGAGACCGGGGTGCTGTCCGAAGCCGGACCAAGTACGTAAACCGTGCCTGTCGAGAATGTCGCCGTCGGCGAGCCAAAGTAAGCCAGCCCGCCGCAGTCCTGCTCCAGGCCTCTCGCTCATAGTAGCAGTGTGATGGTCAGAAGCCATGTTGCTCTAGATGTCTGGATCGTCGCCTTACGTGCGTCTTCTCCACTGAGGCTGACAATCGGGGGTCCGCCCCCAAATCGCAAATGCAACTCCTTCAAAGCAGAGTCAACCTACTCGAGCAGACGCTCCAAGTTCTCGGTATCAGCATCGATGTGCCTTATGGGTCACCGATTTCTCCATCTGGAAGCCTCCAGGGAAGGATAGCCGCCGCCTTGGCAGACCACGCCGCTTCTCCTGCCTCGAGAACAGCCAGTGCTGGCTCTGCATGCCTCCAAGGCCAAGACACTTCGCGGAGCAGCGGTGGTGGCCAACCAGGCTTCTATGGCTCGACGAGTGGACGCCCAGAGCTTCAATCCCGGCTAGCTGCAAGTACTGAGCCGCATAATCAACTCATTCTAGAGGACACTGGCAGTCGTGATGCAGTGCCTCGAGATGCAGTCAGGCAAGACGTTGCCACTTCCGATTCTTCACCAAGCACACAAGACGTATTGAATTTGCCAACAGATCTTATTGATCACCTTATCGAAACATACTTTGAATGGGAACAACCCTGGTTTCAAGTAGTCGATAAGAAACTGTTCTTCGAGAGTAGACGTGATGGTGGTAGGTACTTTAGTAGTTTGCTCCTCTATTGCATTCTTGCGATAGCATCCAGATACACTCCTCTAGAGCAGGTTAGGACCGACGCGCAAGATGTCAACACGGCTGGGCTGGGCTTCCTCCAACAAGCAGAAGCTCTTCTTCAAGTGGATCTCAAATGGCCAAGCATCACGACGATACAGTCTCTTACCATAATGGCCATCATGTATGTGGTAAGCATTCTCTACATCCTCTTTTCTATGACCAAGTCTCCTGATTGATCTCATCTCTCTAGGCTATCGGGTCTGATGCCTCGGGCTGGCTACATCACGGCATGGCGATACGATTGGTGCTCGACATGGGTCTCAACCTTGACGCCTCCTCTGCTCCCGGGTCTTCTTCTTTGACAGCTGAAGACATTCAGCTTCGACATCAGATCTACTGGTCGCTGTACTGCTCTGACAAACTCTGGGCTACCTACACCGGGCGCGTGTGTACCATGCTGGTAGGTCCCCCATGTTCATCGGGAACAGTCCAAGGTGCCTGATTCTAACACTTGCAAGGACTACCAGGGATCTGTGCCACTACCGAGTACGGTACTTCCTGTAGCGGGCTCGGCAGCATCGTCCGACTCAAACGAGACGATACCTTCACCCGTCTCTATCCTGCGGGAACTCAGCACACATTGCATAATTCTGGAAAAGATTCTGACAACGCTGTGAGTTCCTCTTGGTTCCTATGCCAGTTCCTCGCCCAAAGGGTCCGTACTCACAGATCTCAGCTATGCGCCCAACAAGACGGTGCTCGATGCCGAAAAGTACTCGTTTTTTGACATGTGTCTCATGACATTAAGAGGTTGGTACTATTCACTACCCGACCATGTGGGATTGGACACGCGTGAACAGCAGAATTCTCAAAAATCACCACATGTGCACATCCTACACATGGTCTATCACACGTCCATCATTCTTCTGTGCAAGCCATTCATTACCAACAAGCCGTTGGGTGAATCTGACACTACCCCGGAGCTTTACCACGCAGCAGCTTCCGATGTCCGCAGGAAAGCGTCTGCTATGTGTCGGGAGGCCGCTAAAGAGATATGCCTCATTACTGAACGATACCGTGAGACCTTTGGCAGCTTTCGGCAGAGTCCCTTGACAGCTACACACTGTACGCTGATGGCCATTCTCGTGACGCTTCTCGGCGAGGATTCGCATACATGCGAGACTAGTCAGGGTGCGCGAAAAGGGTTGAGGACAGCCATGAAGACTTTGGAAGAGCTATCTGACTCATGGACACCTCCGAGGCGGTATTGGCACACCATGACCCAAGCCCTTCGGATCAATTCCCCATCGATCGAGAACCAAGACTCGGCGCAGGGTTGGCAAGAGTCGACAGAGGCCATAGCACCGACCACAGCAGCCAGTGAGCATCAGCAGAGTGGCAGCCAACAAGAGGCTCATTTGAGCAACCAAGGCAGCTGGGTTAGCGCTGAGCTTCAGGGTTCCTTTCCGCTGGCATCTGACGACGACGTCCAACATCCAGCCTACTTCAACATTGATGACCTTGAACTGACAGCGTTTGAGCAACTTCCATCTGACTACATGTCGTTGGAGTCTCTGGGCTTTGACTTGTCTTTTAGTATTTGATGGAATCGATTAAATTACAAGTGCTGCATTTAAAGCCCTTTGCAATAGGAATGACAAGTGGTGCATCGCCCTTGATGTTCGATGATATTTCATCATATTGATACGACTAGTGAACGGCCTCCATATCTACGATAATAACTAAGTACTAGTGTTACCACCTAAGCGATCCTGTTTTCACGTCGTGGAAGGCATGAGACTCGCGTCGTTTTCAGCTGATACATATCTCATGACGTCACGACTTGTCGCTGGATTGTCCACGACGGCGGTTGACGTAGGCGGCGGGGCGCCTGAGACAGATTCCAAGTTGGACGAAGTTGAGATGGGCCTTGATAAATGATGAAATTCTGCCCAGGTGAGCTCTTTCTCTTCATCGATCCTGTTCTTGTTCAGTAACTAAACATGGACGTCCCAGCAAACGACGAATCCACGCGTCGGCCCTCGACAGCAGGTGCAGGGAGCGAACCAGAAATCATCGAATCGCACCAGGAAGAAGCCCCAACAACAAGTCACGCACTCGCTGAAGAGAGCAAGAACTTTGAAGAAAAAGGTGCAAGCCAGATCGAGCACGGCGACGTCGAAGTAAAGAACCTAGGGTGGAACGATGAAGTCCACCGCGTGCCGCAGCCTCTCGTCGGAGGGCTCAAGAACGATGACCTGTGGACTCTGATCAGGAGGTTTGACAAGCAGGTTTTCTATGTCAGGAGTATTGAGGAGCCACCGCTGGGAGAGTTGGATATGAACATTGCGGATGATGAAGAGTTTTCGCCGGAAAAGTTGAGGGCGCAGATTGAGAGGTTGTACATGTCTGTTTTTGTGCAGCTGTTTTCTTTCTGGAAGCATATTGTCAGACTTCGGTCTTGGAAGGAGTATCAGAGGACATCTGCTTTCTTGGCTGTGTACTCTCTAGCATGGCTTCTCGATCTCCTTGGTCCGACTATTATTGTCTTTCTCATGACCCTCATTGTCTCTACACGAGCGAGAGATGTCTGCTTCCCCGGAGCCCCTCCTTCTCTGATCGATCCCAAGACTGGAGGTGTTCAGACACCAGCGGCTGGTGTTCTTGCTTCTGACGATTCAGTTACCGGAGCGCCCGAGAAGCACAAGGGCGAGGCGGTTGAGCAGGAAGCCCACAGTTTTGTCACGAGTTTGTCTACGGTATGTTCGGGTGTAAGAGTGACGCCGTACTCTGCACGGAGGCAACTGACTGAGATTTTCAGATTGTTGTGAGCACCGCTGCTGGAAAGCATCCCCAAACGGACCCCGATGAGGATAGCGCTGCGCCGGATCCTACTCAGCTTACAGAGGATGTCACCGACGCAAAGCAAAAGACTGGAGGAAACCAGACGGGTATTGAACACAACAGGGCCAAGAAGCCAGTGTCCGACGCCGTGTGGGCCAAGGCTCGTCCAACAATGCATCTCATCGCCGACTTTGTTGATACCTGGGAGAGGTTCGGGAACGCCCTTAGTCCAGCTGCCCCTTTCCACCGTCACAGACCCAAGATCATCCTCGTGGGAGCTCTCTTCCCTCTCCTTCTCGGATCATGGTTCAGCTCTCCGTACATGGTCATGAAAGGTACAGGATTCGCCGCCGGGTTCGGATTCTTTGGTGATCCCGTCATCACCCCGGCTTTGAACTTTGTCAACAGGACGTATCCTCGCTGGGAAAAGTATGTCGAACTGCGAAACACTATCCTTAGGGGTGTGCCGACGAATGCTCAGCTGGCTATTACTCTTTTGCGTATTGGAGAGAGGAACAAGGCTCCTCTCCCGCCACCTCCGACTTCGGATGTTCCTCCCCCATGTGAACCTCACGAGACTGCTGGTGAGGGTCTGGATCATTTAGGTGTGTATCTTCAACTTGTCATGACTGAGCCAAAACTGACACCATCAGAAGGAGTCTCGCAAGGCGAAATCGCCGAGGCGGTGCAACCCGATCCGGAAATAATCCACGAAGACGAGCAAGAACAAGAAGAAGAAAAGACCAAGCACAAGAAATCGCACAGAATCATGAACTTTATCCGCGGCACGACAAAGGGCGGCGTTCAGACGGCCCTCGCAGCCGACAAGGCCAAAGCGAAGATCGGAGCCCGGCACGCCAAGAACCGGCTCGGCGTCGTCAAGGGTCAGGAGCAGCCGAACCCGGCCACGGGGCCGATCCGGTTCCCGGCGCGGTACAAGGGTAAAAAGGGACATGCTTACATTACCGCTACTGCTACGACACCTGCTGTTAGCTGGACGTCGGATATTGGTGATGTGAAGCCCGCGTGGACAGTCACGATTGGGGAGATTGCGGAGCTGAAAAAGATGGGAGGACTTGGGTGGAAGAGCAAGATTATTGTTGGGTGGGCTATGGGACGTGAGATTGTGGATGGTTTGATGGTCAAGACTAAAGATGGGAGGGAGTTGCATCTCACAGCGGTTGTTATGAGGGATCAGCTGTTTAACCGGCTAATTTCTATAGGACAACAGATGTGGGAGGCGTGGTGAGTCTTGTCAAGTGTATTTTTTTGATGGATGTTGCTGAGGCGGTTTAGCATGTAAATTGGTTGGCTCTGGTAGCGATGAACCGTTAACGATGGATTCCTTGTGTTATGACTCAAATGAACTAGGTGCATCCTGGACTTTGGTGATGATGAATTCTTGGTGTTTACTAATTGTTTCTTTTATGACTCAATTGATCCATCCTAAGCACGGCAAGGATTATCCCGAGATCTACACATGTGCCGAGAGTGGGTGTGAACATGTTTCGCGTGACGTCAGTAAAGAATCGACCATCTCCGGGGCAGCTGAGTAATTCACAAGCTTACAAACACAATTCTTTTTGGTGTTGAGCATCGTGATAATTCTTCCGTCGAGTAACAGCATGTGCAGAGTCCGACCTCGGCTTGAGACATTCCAGGCTTCAATTACGCCCTTCAAAAGAAAGAAGCACGTTAGCCTCGAGAGTGGGGGAGAAAGTGGGATATGAGAAACAAGGCAATTGATATAACAACCACTACAGCCTTGAATTCCGCACACACTCGACACGGAATCCCGGCTTTCAACTCTGTAGATCACTCAAACAATGAGCTTCACCCCAGAGCCTTACGACCCCGTCACCGCGGCGACTTGGCTCGTCTGCGTGACGTGCGGCACGCAGTTCCCCACGGATGATCGCTCCAAGGTCAAGACGTGTCACATTTGCGACGATCCACGGCAGTTTGTCCCGGCGTCTGGTCAATCCTTCTCTACGCTGGAGGAGCTTGGAAAGACTCACAGGAACGAATTCACGCCTTGCCCCGCAGACCCTAGACTCACATTCATTTCCTCGACGCCAAAGCTCGCCATCGGACAGCGCGCTATCCTCATCCAAACGCCAGAAGGCAACATACTGTGGGACTGCATCTCCCTTCTCGACGAAGAGACAATCTCCAGAATCCAGGCCCTTGGGGGCTTGCGGGCGATTGTGATAAGCCACCCGCACTTTTATAGCACGCATGTTCAGTGGGCGAGGGCATTCGGGTGCCCCGTGTACCTGTCTGCCGAAGACGCCCAGTGGGCTACTATGGCGTCGGCGCACCAGATCCCGCTGGCCTCGACCGAAACGGAGCTGGTGAGCGGGGTGAAAGCCATCAAGCTCGGCGGACATTTCCCCGGGTCCATGGTTTTGCTCTTTGACGGGCGGTTGCTCATCGCTGATACGCTCATGACCACAGCCTCGGGCGTTGGAGGCTGGGAGGTGGACGCCACTGGAACTTCACGATCCAAGCCGCCGGGACTGAATTCGTTTTCGTTTCTGTACAGCATCCCCAACTTCATACCCCTCAATTTGAACGAGATGTCTCGCATGTGGGGGATCTTGAAAAAGTACGAGTTTCGAGCTACGTATGGAGGATTTGCCGGCATGGATATTGAGGATGAGGGTGTCAAAGGTAGAGTGCTGGAGAGCATGAAGATTCAGGCGAAACACATGGGATACGGGGAAAGTGAGTTTATGCAAACCAAGCTGTAATGAATATATGAAGGCTATGATGATCCATTCTGTCAGGGTATCGAACAAATAAAAGAGATAAAAAAAGATCAAACCTCCAATTCCTAACTCCGGCTTTGTTTCAACTTGCGAGATGATGCCATCTAAAATGTGCCTGTGCCCACCATGCTCAATGCGCCGTTAAAACAATCCAATGCACCCCAAATTTTCCGATCCAATGAAAACTCCCTTGACAATCTGATTTATTCCTTCTTCCAAAACTTCCACTTTTGCTTTGTCGCGCAGGATGATGGGCATAGAAAGCGGTTGAGCATCTCGCGGCCTTCGTCCGGGAGGTCAATGA
This sequence comes from Fusarium sp. MBC 438, assembly GCA_030779245.1. Taxonomy (NCBI): domain Eukaryota; kingdom Fungi; phylum Ascomycota; class Sordariomycetes; order Hypocreales; family Nectriaceae; genus Fusarium; species Fusarium sp. MBC 438. Next base: position 129,772 of record JAPFTB010000008.1, read on the forward strand.
CGGATTCATTGAGGGTATCGATGATGAAGCGGTTGGCTACAACAGTCAGCACTAAATCACAACTCAATTGAGTAAAGAACCTCACGCATAAGATCAAGCCCTTCATCACCAGCATCAAGAGCCATGTCTATCCTCGTAGAGTTGTAGCAGCCGTATCGAAGCTGCAGCTCAAGCATGCACCTCCAAAGATCGCGCGTCTCATCGGCCGACATGCCCTCGCAGCTGCGTTCTGAGCATGTGCTCGCCTGACGAGCCCGATCCATCGTTGTAGGACGGTCTTCGCGTTGGTGGTAGTGATGCTTGCGCATGGCGTCCTCGGGAGGGCTCCACATGGCAGGGAGGGAGAGACGACCAGGGCGATTCTCGCGATACATTTTGGTGGTGGTGTAAGTCGTGAGAGTTGATGTGATGAAGATGGTGATGGTAGAAGATGTAAAAGTTTTGAGACAGCAGGGCTGTCGAGATTATATCGTAATAAAAATGGATTAATTGCCAGTAAATATAGCCGCGCAATCGGCACTTGAAACTCGTCGCTTTTCTTGCTTTTCCTTCAAAGGTCAAGGCGTTTGATGCGTTGTCTCTGTTGTGGTGGGTCGGATCGTCATGACACTGGCTCGCCCAATGTGACAGGCAAGACCCTGTTAATTATGCAACCACAATAAGGAGTAAAGATAAAGCTGTCTAAATAAAAGAAAAAGCTATGAAAAAGAAAGACGTCAGGTCCCTTTATATCTTGGGTGCCCAACGGCGAGTACCGAAATGGGTGTGAGGGGGCCTCACCCCCCTTGATGGATAAGCGGGCTGAAAGGGCGGCAGACGCCACGGCTTGGACGGCCTGTACTTTTTTTTTGATGGATTGCTCGGATGTGCAGGGCGAGGGACCAGTTCAGGGAACCTTGACGGCGCGTGTGGCGGCCTGGGCTTTTGCTCTGGAGGAGGGCGGGCGTTGTCGTCACATGCAGGAGGGCGCAGAAAGGGGCTGTGAGACGGGGACAGCAAAGTGTTTTGAACAAGTAGTTTTGTATCTTGGGCAAAGCTGTCATGGGGTCCAAATGCACCAGGTTTCATCATTGTCTAGAGAAAAGACGTGTGGTTGTCAATCCTGATCAGCAGCTCACTGCCAATTACTGTAGCCAAGACGACCAAACCACAAAAACAAGACAAAGCACAAAGCTTGGCCTGCGAATACCCGTGCGTGAATCACAGCTTGGCGGGATCTAAGCCCAAGCTCTACAAGAAAAAGGGTCACAAGACCATGAATTGGCAACGATAAGCTTTGGCGCCAGAGACAAAGATAACGGGGACTCGGCAATGATTGTATCATGACGATGAACCGAACGGCCGGCCTGAGTCAAACGTGATACAGTCAAAGGTACATTATTGTAGAATTATCATGATATCGTACATAAGCCCTGGACGCCCGCGGCTTCCGATATACCCGGTTCACTCACTAAAGAATTTTGTCTTGCAGACATCATGGACTTTTTTTTTTGTTGACTCACACTCACACACTCACACACACACTCTGTCACTCAAAGGGCTGAAAGTCAGGGAGAGACCCGCTTCGCCGATGTGGGCTCCCGTTAGCGGACCGGAGACCCTTGGATCCACATGATGGGACAAGATGACTCTGAACAAAGACACTGATAGATAATGAAATGAGACACATTAATTACAGACAATGAAAAAGGGAGGGCGGAGCGGTCAATCATGCGGGGGATGTGCAAGTCTTGCATGTGGCTACCTGCAAGGCGGGCATCAGATGCTTGATTGTCTGTACGAGGACAAGTCGTATGCCTTTGGTCTTTTGTACCAACTCAGCTAGAGGGGCTGTACAACACTGTAAATTCCCAAGCTTGCCGAGAAACGAGACGGACACACGGGCTTTTCCTTTGATTCCGGGGAATGTGGCTAACCATCTTGTGGCGTCACATCTTTCTGGCGTTTCCCACCCACCCATGTCCTCGGGTTCTCGACCGTCAGCCCTATCGATGTGCTCTTAGCCAGTTGGCAAATCGAGTGTGTGTGTATGTTATTTTTATTGCTGATGTGGACAATTATCAGACCATAAGCACAGAAGAGAAAGCTGGCGTATTGTCGTAATGCAGCAGCCACTGATGCGGTCAGCTACACCGTCTCTCCAGCCAGCCTTGAAAGCCGTATTCCGGTCTTGCCGGACTGTGCCTCTCAAGTAAATGCCGGAGTCTAAGCGCCGGGTACGACGGCTTCCGCGGGTCGTGAAGATCCAAGAAAACCCTCATGCCGAGATTTTGTTTACTTTTGATTGCCCCTGTCACCTGTCAAATTTTTCTACTCCTTGCGTCGTTAAATCTGGTTTTTTACCCTGTACGGGATCCATTTGATGCCCGACCAGAGTCCGCTTCACCTCGGCATCATTTGAACGAGGTTTCGGCATTCTCATGCAAACAATTAATAACGGCTGGAAGAATAAGCATTTTTTAATATATTACCCCTGCAGGGATTGACCTTGGGTCTCAACCCGGGAGGTTGGGCAGGATGCAAAAGCTTATATCCTCCAACGGACCCTCTGGAAAGATGACGAAATTACGTATAAGGCATTGAGAGGCATTGATCGTGAAACTTTTGCGCGGCGGAATTATTATTGGTCGCCTTGTTTTTGAGGCTCTTTGGGCTTCTGCATTGACAGGCCCAACCGTTTGTTATACCATTCGACGACCAAACGCATGGCTCATCACGTTCACAAGAGCAAAGAAACAGACAGTGCTATTCCCGTGCCCGGAAGCAAAAGCTTAAGGGCGAAAAATTCACAGCTAAAATATCCAACGATGGCCCTCCGGATCTAGTCTACCGAGCTCCCTTGAGCCCATGGCATTTGCCCTCTTGCTGGCTGCCTTCCTTGGAGGAGAGGGTTATGGCCGGACAAGGACTCTGGGAACTCGTGAATGGCTGGCCAATAGCCCTTACTTATGAGCCCATAGTTCCTTGAGGGGGGTTAAAATTGCAGTGAAAGGGGCCTCCTCCGCAAATGAGTTGAAAACCCAACTCTCGTGGGCCAATGAATGCACTGCCTGAGTTATGTTTGCCTAATTCGTAGGGACCTGTTTGCATGTTGGTCGACACATCCAGGATTGAATCCGGGACTGGCCGCTACCTTGTATTTTGAGAGCTCAACTCTGCCCTGACTGGTAGGCCATAAGTGGGAATGACTTGAGCGTTGAGCTTTTTCATTGCGATGGCTGAAGGGGTTCTGTGGTCTAATCTAATCGATCACTAGGCTGCATATGAGCCATCGAGGGAGCAGGCAACTAGGCCAGGAAAGAAGGAAAGAGACCCCGGCCTCAAGGCGCCGGGTCATCCTCTTCTCAAGGTGCTGATTATTATGGAACATGTAAGAGAACCGAGACGTTCAGTGTTCTAGCATCTTGTTCATTCTTGACCCGCGCGGTAGGGTGGACAGGCAGAGGTAATGCCTTATGAGATGGCACTGTCCCGCGACAAGGATGTTCCCGATGATAACGATGACTATTGCCTGTTAAATTTATAGCAGAGCTTGGAATCAGTATTCTCATTGTCTTAAAGGACATGTTGTGTGGACATTTTCTAGGATTGAACCTGTGATTGGCTTAGAGATCCTGTATGAGCTTGGGACAGGTGACCCAACGCTTCCAATACTAGGTATACAAAATGATAAACCTAGGCATAAATGTCTTCCATGCGCGTATAAAAACAGGCCCCGTATGCGAGTTAAAACTGCAGTGAAAACGGGTTGTCTGCCTCTGCGAACAAAAGGCGAACCACGTTGACACTGTCCTAGGCGTACACTAGGAGACCGATATGTCTATTCCCATCGCATTCCCGCCAGAGAATCGATAATCTAACAAGCGTTACGAACTGCAGGCAAGTCCGTGTGCGGGTCAAAATTGTAGTGAAGGTTGATCATTAGGCTGACTGCGAGGCAGACATATAGATCTGAAGACGAACCATTAGTCTCAAAAGTCCAGGGAAAGCCACAATGCATCACGATGATCCCTTTTAGGATAACTTGCACCGCTGTATGCATTCTAAACTGCAGTGAAGGAAATGGTAAAAAGTTCAACGGTGCAAACACTGCCACTCGAAAACATGAAGAACCGAAGGCGAACCATTGGTGCTGCAACTGCAGCAAAGGCTGTCAGGTGACACAACCATTTCCTTGGAGACAACTTGCGCCGCTGCGTGCGGGTTAAAATTGCAGTGAAGGTTTCTCCGGTGAAAGAGGAAACCCCTGCAAGGCGGAAACTTGCAGAGCCAAAGGCGAACCATTGCTGTCGGAGCCAAGGTGAAAGGAGCTGGGCATCGCAGGGATCCCTTTTGGGACAACCCGCTCCGCTGTGTGCGGGTTAAAATTGCAGTGAAGGATTCGTAGGGCTGAGTGATGCGAGACAGACATATGTAGATCTGAAGGCGAGCCACAGCCGAGCATTGGACCCAGGCCTGGTGATTGATCGGAGAACACGCCTTGTTCCTGGATAGCTCGACTCTGTTCCGGCTGGTAGACCGCAAATAAGAATGCCCTCAGCGTCGATCAATTCTCTGGCAGCAGACAGAAGAGTTCTTAACATTGGGTCGAAGCGAGGAAGACAAGACGCAGAACTAGTATGACCACATTGACACACCTTCTCAAGAAAATAATCACAATACAGTTTTTGAGAGAAGCTACGTAACTTTGGCGTCGTGGTGTCTGGTTGATTTCCTGACCCGTCTGGTAGCCTTCGCTGCACAACTGCAAGACCTTGGAACATGACACTACTTCACGGCAATGCTGTTCTTTATGTAGGATCTGACCTCTATTTGCCTTGCGAGGAAGTCCGGGCTCGATGTTGTCATGCTTTGGGGATAATGCTATATCGACTCTTCTCAGAATCGAGTCTGTAGTTGGCTTAGATATCACATATACAAGTGCGCAGGGAGTGACCGTCGGGCTGAAAATCAACATGGGAAATGGAAGGCTTGGTTCATGAAAGTATCGTAGACAATCCCTATGTGCGTGCTGAAATTGCAGTAAAAAAATGGGTTGGGCGCGGACCCTGATATGTCCAACGAGCAAGGGCTGCGCATTCGAGTCAAGTCCGTGGGCGGGTTAAATATGCAGTGAAAAAGGGAGTCAGGGGGAACAAGGCCACCACAGGAAGACAGAAACATGCAGTACCGAAGGCGAACCATGCGTATGCAAGCAATGGCCGATGAACACAAATATCCCCGTTGGGCTAACGCGTCCTACTGTGCGGGCTAAAATTGCAGTGAAGCTTGCCCGAATTGCTGCACACTTCGTGGTCCGAATTGCAATACTCAGCCATGATCTACTCCTCTCCTGCCTCTTGGCGCCTGTTTGCTAGCGTTATCAATTTTTGGGCATATAGCCATCATGAAAGTAGCAGACAGAGTATCTAGAAGTCAAAGAATGAACACTGGCTTTGCCCGAGAGGCAATGCTCGGGGTGCTGGCCCTATATGAACATCTATGGTTTGTTTGAAGTTGTCGAGTCGGCGGTTCTACTTGGGCCATACGCCAAAGTCGCATATTTGCTACTGGGTTGTGTCTCAGTTCAGGTATTGCAGATAGAATATTACGGAATATGAACATGCCAAGACAATTTAACACTGTAGATATGGGAGGTTAACTCGAGCTATTGTTCGCCCTGTCTGGATTGATGTGGTGTCAAGCTGAGCGCCCTACCAACCCATACAAGTGTGACACGGACGGTCTCTACTGAGAAGCCCACGGAAGTAGCTTGAACGGTTGACGGTCTTGGTGAATGCAAGTCGATAATAGCCGAGTCATGTGGCTTATTCTGGCTAGGCAGTGTTTCTCGTCTGTTGTTGGATGCGAGCTCCGAGGAGTTGTATTTACCACTACGGGGGTTTGCTTGATAGGCTCAGCTCAAAAAGATGACCCCCATCCATGCAACATGCGATCAAACAGCCCGGAGCTGTACCTGGGCCAAAGGTAGTGATGGGCAGTGAGCGGGATTTTTGGGAGCGGGGGAGCGTGTAGACCAAAGCAGGCAGGGCAAGAAGTTTAACTTGGACCATGGGCAGCTAAAGAAGTTGACAAGATGTATATTCAGGCTCTTGGAAGTTCAGAGACAGAGGGAAGTAATCGAGGGCCTAGTTCCCATGGCGAAGCCCCAAGGTCAGCGCCGGAGCCTGGGGAGGTGGAGGATAGCCCACGGCAAAAAGACACGGGGCTGATATAATCCACGTGAAATCCGAAACAGATCTTTGAGGCTCTACTATGCATCCTGACTTGGCCCATGCTCTTGGAATACAGATTAAGTGGTGCCGCCCCCGGGTATCTCAATGTTTGAGCCCTAGACGTTAGGTCTCGTGTTGACTGAGGTCTGACATGTTGAGACACTCCCGTCAGTCTCATAGCGTAAGACAAGGCTAATTTCCACAACTAGTGAGGCTCTTGATCTTATAGACAGCGGGAGTCTTAGCTTGACAATAGGCTGATCTTCAACTGCCGGGTCAAGGTCCCCTGGTCGCTCGTGTTCCGGAACCACAACTGAAACCATAGACACTTCCCTGTACCTCAATAGGCTGATAAACATTGTCCAAGTCAATGTTCAGCCTAAAATTGCAGTCCTGGCAATGTCTCAATCAAAGGTAACTCTACCGACAACTCGGAAACAACTACTCGACACCTCAACATCTCCCGCCTCGAGTTGCCCTCAAGCAAGTTCACTACTTGTACGTAAACCCGACTCCCGAGTTGCCCAATTTACGCCCGACGCCCCGGAATCTACAACAATAACCGAAGAAATAATGCAAATCATGATACCCTACCTCAAAATGGCATCACAAAACCTCAACCCACAACATGGCAACACCCACCACCCCGCGTCTCACCATGCGTGACCTGATCGGCAACCCCCACGCGCTTCTTGACTCGTACCCATGCCCTGGCCTGATGACCCTACGCACGTCAATCAATCAAAGAAATCCTAGATCTTACGGTCCGGCGCGGCTCCGAGTCAAGTGTTGCCCGAGACATAAGGGACGGGAGAGCAACATGGGAAATCACGCTCTTTTTCTTTCATAGTGGCGAAGACTTGAGAAGTCGATTATCTGCACAATCGTATTGTGCGTATTCCCTTCCCACCCTCTTTCAAATTAATAAGCCTTGTATGCTTATGCAACCTCTTCCCCCCAAATGATCGACCGCTAAGCTCGGTTTGTCAAGATCAAGCGCTGTCCAGCCTTACTTGAACCGCAGCATAAATCACGACGTCATCCAACATGGCAGTGAAGAAAAAGAGGATCGCGTTTCAATGGCCCTGATCCTGCAAGCACTGTCCCTGAGTTCGCCCCGTTCATGGAAAGCTGGTCCTCGCTCTACACGTGGTAGTGGCATGATTGCTTGCTCTTGACAAGGGGAGGGGGGCGTGTCTTGGATGACCTCATGGGTGGATCATCTGCCACGGTCGGCGTGATGCGCAACAGCTCTCACGAGAAAGCTGTAACGTTGTAAAGAGTGAGACTCGGAGCTTACTCTGGGCAAAGCTCTAGATACGGGTAGTTGTGTTTTGTTTAGGCTACGATGAACGCGTCGATCGCCTCGCTTTCGCTTCCGTGGCTTATCTCATCGGAATCCAACTGTGGCGGGAACAGGACGCGGTCGACGTCAACATTTCAGATCAAATACATCACATACAAGGCGCAGCAAGAGGCGAAAAAGTCATTGTGTGGTTAACTTATGGTATTTCTGCCATTCAGTAAGAGCTACCTCTTGCGGTGATCAGAGTCGCCGCCCATCTCATAATCCAGGATCCGATTCCCTTCCCCCCCTTTCGCACCGAGATCACAGAAGCAGAGCGGCTGGTTACGCCTGCGTGTGTCGTGTGGTAATAAATGATTTCCAACCGTGTGGGGTATCCCAAATGCAAAATAAAACAATAAAACAACGCCTGAAAGATGTTGCGAGACCCCCTGCTGTGCTTTCCCGCCTTGCACAGATGATGGAATGGGGGCTCGGAGGAGAAATGCGTGTTTCTCCGTAAGTCTAAATGCGCTTTCCTGAGAGAGTTCCGAATGCTGATGCTGATGCTGATGTAGACCGAGCAAAAGAGAAGAGGTAGGTTGGGTTTGAGCCAAGTTGTACATGTGTGTTCCCAGGTGAAGGAGGTTAGAGGTGTATCGGGTTGAATGGATATCTGAGTCTGAGTGTCTATAGTCGTTTCGTTGTGATGGCGAGGTCTGTGAGGTAGGATGCAAGAGGTAGATGGTAGATGGAGATGCCTTGTCTGTTTGACAGGCTGATCCATGGAGGAAGCATAGGATTGCTTGTGGCGGTAGATGTCGAGGTCGTTGGACGCGTCTAAAGGGGTATCATAATGTCGAGATGTCCGCCATCAAGCTCCCTCTTCCTCCTGATCATGACTCGAGTCGATTACTTCTTGTGCGACTTGGAAGATCGCGAGTAATTCCTTCTCACGCGCTCGCGTCCACGGCGCTCCTCCTCGTCGCTGCCGCTGCTGAGACGGCGACGTTCCTCCTCGTACCAGGTACTCAAGGCCTTTCCGCCAAAGGTCAGATCCTCATCCTCGATGATGGTGGGCTGGACCCAGGTGTAGGCTGAAGCGTCGACTTCGCGGGCTGAGGGGTCGAGGGCCTGAAGATTGGGAACCAGGTAGTAGCAAGTTGTCTCGGTTGAAGAAGCCATGGTGACGGTTGTTGTATGTGTGAAAAGTTGATCGCAAGAGTTTGTAATTATTGATTGCGACCTGCGCTGGGCTGGTATGTTGTATAGAGTTATATAAGAAGTTGTTTGTTTGGGCGTGGTTGTTTGTTGTTGTGGTTGATGTCTTTGTTTGGGTCGTTTGGAATGGACACGACGGTATAAACAAAGGGAGATGTACCTTCTCGGTGTGTGGCGAGTAAGTAGTTGGTGGATGCGTCAAGCACTGATCAAAAGGAGCTCCAGCTCGTGAATAAGAAAAGCAAGCAAGAAACGCTGAATAGATGTGACCTAGATTTGAGGGTCTGTAGATTTGAAGATGATATGAGGATGAGAGGAAGATAGAAAAGCTGGGGAAGGGGATTTCGGGGGGATGGGACATGGAAATATGAAGCCCTGGAGGTCTCCACTCAAAATGGATGGGACTGGAGCCTCAGGTCGGTCGCTGGAAGTGGAGGGTGGCGGGTTTTTACAGGGGGGCGCCTCTAGGGGGAGGGGGCGTGATTCCCACAAAAGGGGCGTGGGCTACTGAGCCGCACTGTGCCTCGTCGCTGGGAGAGCTGGGCCTCATCCACTGTGGCGACCTCCGCTCCCGCTGCCCAACAAGGCAGCCCGTCCCGGGGCGGCCCAGCGGGCAGACAGCACAGTGTGAGGATCAAATTGGCGTGGCCATAGCGGGAGAGCTGCTCGGCTGTCTCGTCCCATGTGGTTTGAAACTGGAGAGTGAGGGCCAAAAAAAGATGGGCAAGGCAAGGCTTTGCTTTGTTTGACACGAACAAGGCACAGGAAAAAAAGCCCTCTCGGATCAATCCAGCCTTTTTTTGCGGAGAATACTTGGATACTTCCTTGTCAAATGCCATCTTATCTTTGTCTTTCGGGGCGACCGATGGCTGACATGTCGTGAGAGAGTCAGATTCCCGGGTCCGACCTAGCATCGGGATGTCACGAAAGATGGGCATCTGAGGGAATTTTTCTTCGAGTCCATCTATTGTTGTTGAGTCTCATCCTCGCACACACACCAAGCGGAAAGATGAGGGTTCGCCGTTGGGGTGTTGAACCCGCCCTGTTGGAGTCGTCCGAGTCGAGATGGATGGACGGCCTGAGTTTTGACTGGATGGCTACGGGTTAACTTTTGGGGGGATGCCGAGTTTTTTTCCTACTTTGCTTTTTGGAGGATCTCTGCCTCGTAGAGTAACTACATCTCACGTATTCGGCCAGAATTTTTTCCATTCTTTATTTTGATGCTAGAAAAAGAATGTTGGACGGTCGCTGGTGATACGAGCGCTACAAGCTCGGCGTCGTATCTCACCCGCATTCGATAGAACGCTCATGGTAAGACAACCAACACTTGGTCGATCCCGACTTGGCGTTCGTCCACGTCGTCGAGCATTTTGCACATTTTTTCAAGGGGAATTTTTTTCAATTCGCACATCAATCAAGCTCTGATGATGTGTTCTGACAGGTCTGGGTCGACGGGGTGCGGCCATGTGGAGCCAGCAAACAAAGCCCAGACGCCTCGGTGAACTGGTCCGATCCATCGCGATACGACCAAAAAAGTGAGGCTGGGGCTCCTCTGTCAGTTCGCTTGCTAGCTATCGTGGACGAAAAAAAAGGGGAGAAAGCTCGGGCCTCATCCGGAGCGATCCCGGCCGAAGAAATGAGTCGATGGTACGATGTGAGACCTTTTGTCAATCTGTCTGGTAGTAACCATCTGATAGTCCTATCTTGTTGATGCTATCGCGGACACGGATGAGGACATTGAAAAAAGACACACTGTGTCTGAAGAAGCATCGTGGCATCTGTCGCTAGGGTTGTGATACACTGCCCGGGGCTATTGAATGGCTATGCAGCAGCTGCCTGGGCTCAGCCAGCCCTGTCAGACAGGACCATATCCTCTCTCGGCCTGTCAGATCACAGAAGTGTGGGAATAGAAAAAACTGTATAAAAAATGCTGGCCTCAGCCTAACCAGGCAGCTCGCATGGCTCTCTCCTCCGTTGATCTCCATCCAGACGAGTAGACAAGGGCTTCTTGCAGGACGAGGCCCAGCAAATCTCGGGATCCGCCGCCACTTTTGGCACCCAGCCAACCAACCCCTACGCGACGCGGCATCTTCGCCATGGGGCCTGATTGCGGGGGAAGCAGGCATTTACTTAACAGGGGGCCCACGAGAGGGGAGTGTGGATATTCATTGTCTCCAGCAGGGCAATACCCCATGCATATGATATGTTGTCTTCTTTTTCAACCGAGCCTCCAGAAAGAGGGGAAGCACAATAAAGGTGACGACGACCGTGAGGAGCTGCTGACTTGCTCACAGACTGCTGACGATGGTCGCCGTCAACCTTACAGGGCTGGCAGACCGACCTAGAACGTACAGCTGACGGTGCCCTCTGGAATGGGAGATGGGCACCCCGTGCGCCGCTGCCTCGCAGAGCTCTAGACCCTCTGACACGAAGCTGTGAGGCACGCGAGCTGGACTGTATAACTGTATTGTTCCTATCAAGGACAGGCTGGACAGCAGACTGAGGCTGAGTTGTCCCCCCTTCCCTGTCAGATCACCTGCATCCGTGCGAAAAGGCAATCTAGCAAGGCATTGACTGAGACAGGTCTAGTATCCAAATCTACCCCATGATTTGAAAAAGAGGAGACCATGTGCCGCAATCTTGAAATGGTCGTCGGCGAACAAGAACCTGGGGTTTGACTCCCCGTCACATGTTTTGAGTCCTTGTGTGTGAATTTGGGGGTAAGAAAGCGGGGAGTGGGGGGGAGACATGGTTGGAAGTTATGCGCCACGAGGACAAGGCGTGGGTAATTGATCTCGGAGGGGGATAGGGCGGTAATGGGGGATAAGGGATGAGGCAAGTGTTGAATCACTGTCTTTGCTTTTGTGTTTGATTCACTGAGAGTGTCTTTGCGATAATGATGCTCTGAATGGCATCTCTCCGCGCGTCACAGTCTCTCTATCTGTGCGTATGCCGAGGATGCACAGAAATCCGGGGTCGAGCCTCCGTGTGATACCCTGAAACTGCCCAGCCTACCTCCGCCTTGCAGGCAGGGCTCATGAGTAAAGATCCTTGTCTCCTACGAATCCCGGAGCCGCCATTCTTCAGCACCTTGTATCCCGGGGTCCCGGGGCTCTAGAAGTGTGTGTGTGATTCAGCTCCCCCTCCTTGTCGAACAGCCTCGACCGGCGGCCGTTGAGAGTCTATCGGAAAACCGTAGAGTCTATTGAAACCCAGCCGCAAAATTGAAATACGGCTGAAAAAAATCCTATTGAAAGAGCCTTTTTTGGCGCTGAGACAAGGCGCAAGCCCAGGGGGAAAGACCAAGCTCCGGCTTCTTGCTTGTCAAAGTTTTTCATCCCCTTGCCCTTGACTCGTCCATTCGCGCATTGTCAAGATTTTTTTCTCTCGAGTCCACCGCCACTGAGCAAGCTCCGAGTCATGGGGTTCACATTAATCGTACAGTGTGCAAACCTCACCCCTTCTGAAGAGTCAAGCCAGAAGCCGTCAAGATTGCCGACCAGAACAAACTTGACACCGCTGGTGGCGCTTCGCTCTCTCACCGACTTCTCCGGTCGGGGAATTTCTATGTGTCTGTTTTGACTCGAACCGTCTTTCTCCTAGCTCGCAATCGTGATAGTTAGCTCGCGATATCAGTCAATTTCGATGACTCTATCGTCAAGAAACCCCCTCCCCGGTGCCAAGGCCGTTCACCCCGCTCCGGCCTCGGCCCGGCCATATGGGCTTCCGTATCCGGCGTCCCGCCCGGGCAAGTCTCGGCATGAGATCAATCGCCCCTCTTGCACAGTAAAAACATTTTCTGGGGAACAACAAGTGCTCCCCTTCGACCCGGGATGCAGAAGAGTTAGCCGAGCCGACGACGCACGTTTCTTCTTCTTTTCAAAGACGAAATGCTGGGATCTGGAACCCGGAACAATACAACGTTGATCAATGCATGTGAGAAAAAAAAACCCTCGCCTTGCTATGATTCCAGGGTTGTTTTTGCCCCAACGACGTCACTTGGACATAGTTCCCCCAGCATTGACAAGAAATCTGTGTTCCGAAGAGACCGAGGTTCCACCTTGGCCTTGTGGGTAGGGCAATTGAGTAAAAAGAAAATGGCGGGGTGTGAAAGATTGTGTTTTTCGCGATAAGAAAAATACCGGTTTTCGGAGCCGGGCAAATCGGCCCCCCTTGGCAATGATGTCACTATTTTTTCACTTTTGACAGCTGCGTTCATCTCCCGCTTCCGAACACGACAAAATCTTGGATACCGAGATCCTGGGAAAGGGGCAAAACAAGATGGACCATCTTTTTTACTGTGTGCGGTCAAAGGGGCGTGTACATTCGGTCGGGCTGTGAACGAGGCCCCATGACCCGGGACCGACGCCCAACGTTTGAGGATCTCATGTTGACGCCATTGATAGCGGAACCGTTCACACGACGTAATTCTAGGATCCGGCTCTAAACTTGTTTTGAAACGGGAAGAGTTACTGCAAGTCATTTGCGGTAGGACGGTTCGTTTATCTACTAAGCTGAATAAGCGCGTCGGGGGTGATCACTCGGCCGTTTCGAATGGGGTAATGTCGTTGTCGCAGTAGGCTTCTTGCATGACAGGTCGAGTTACACTCGCAAGTGGACCTATAAGACTTGTCGTATTCATATCTATGGTCTCCAACACGCCCGTTTGCTTTAACCCCAAGCTTGTGCTGGTGGTTTCCCCTCGGCCCTAGATACGGACACCGTCTCGGTCGGGATCTGACTGGAGTTGGCATCTAGCTCGGCAGGACCCCTGTTGATCACGGGTTGTATAGTTGTAACCTCTTGAGTAGACACTGTTCTTGGTGGACGTTTCAATCCGATAGACACAAAAGGTCTCGGTAACGCGCGGAGTCTCTCCCTGATGCTTGTAGATGGGCCTGTCCTTCTCCTACCGATGCGAATTCCCAGGCAGAGGGCAGCAATGATAAGCACGCAGCCACCTACAGAGCCCACGACAGCTCCGACTATAAGGTTGACGTTCGGCCCTCCGTTCTCATCGTCCCCTTCCTCACTCTCTCTCGTCTTTGTGGTCGGGGTAGACGCAATGATCGGGTCGGTGACTAGACTATCTTGAGCAACTGGAAGCATCCAGGGAACTGACTTTTCTCACATCCTCTCGGTAGGTTATCTGGTTAATTTCAATACAGCCTGCTCACCGAGGTCGGAATGTTCTTGGGCATATAGTCGATAACCCCCCTCGTTGATCCACGATCCGGCCATGACTCTATAACCTTTATGCTGCCGCAGGGAACCGGGTAAGGATAAGGATCCTGGGTCTTTCGATAGTAGGAGAGGAATTCCGTAGTCTTAGATTCACTAGGTGATGATGTGTATGTTTCGACCGTGTCTCCTTTGTCTCCGCAACGGACAGTGATGACTGTTGAGAACCTTTAACATGATAACAGCCGTCGAAGAAGGGAGGTGTCTTGGCTTACTTGGATACCCCTTTTCGACAACGTAACCAATAACATCGGGCAGCTGAGTAGTCTGCGATGATGTTCCGCGTAGAAGAAAAAGAAGAACGAGAAAGGAACATGATTTTGTCACCAACAAGGCCATTTTGGAGTTGCATCAAGGACTCTAGAACTGAGGAAAGTAATACCCCAATGTATACGAAGAGAGAAGAAAGAGAAAACAAAACAGGAAGAGAGCCTGATGTTGTATAGTCGAGCCCAAGGAAAGTTGGCTCGGGTTTCAGTCTGTGGCGCCTCGAGCCAAGCATGCCACCACACTCTCCTCACTTTCAACAGTCTTTTCGTGGGGGGGTATTATCTCAGATTGGCTGGCTGGCTTTGAAAATGCAAAACTTGCCGTCTTGTGGCAGCCACTGAAGAAGCTTGAATTTCAAGCTGAAACCGGGGTAGATGCAGGTCCTGTACTACAGACAAGCCACCAGGACGCCCGGGAAGGGCCGGATGAAGATACCTTCTATTCATGTTTATTGAACTTATTCTCAATGAGAATATCTATGAGAGTTGACTCTGTCCATTAGATGACCTCTAACTCAAGTTTCACCCTGATGGCTAGAGATCCACTAACTAAGATGGTGCTTAGAGAATGCTCTATTTAAGCCAGACCCCATTAATAGTCTGTGTACTAGAGCTGACAAAACCACTTGGCATTATACCATCCTCTAAGACAATTAAAACCTTCTATATCCCAATTGTAAACGCCATTTAATGATATTCAAACGACTTGCCAAAAGCGGTCTCCTTAGTAATAACGCGTGATCACCTGATGAACCCCGCATCCAAACCCATCCCGCAAAACCAGCAGCAGCGCGAACATAAACTGCCGACGAATAACGGGCAAAACCACATGAGAAATCCAGGGCCCACGAGAATAACGTCATAGGCCGCCAGCATGGGGGCCATGGAGACCACCAAGCTGCCCAGCCTCGCCCCGAAGCCGGGCGGCGCACCAGGTCCCGACCTGGACGCTGCAAGGAGGGCCTCACGCGTCGCCGTCGCCTCGTCCCGCAAGACGTCGACGACTAATCACGCGTGCGTGCAGTGTCGGAGGACAAAGACAAAGTGCGACGGGAGACATCCCTGCGCCAGGTGTCAGTTCAACGGGCACACGTGCGCATACGACACACGCACCTTGTCTGGCGACAGGCTGAACAAGCTCACGCATGCCTTCAATCAGCAGAAGGATAGGCTTCAACAGCTCGAGACCATCCTGACGTCCATGAGGACCGGGACTGATGCGGAGGCGGCAGAGGTCATGGCCTGGATCAGGATAGGGGAGCCTGTTGAGTCGATCGTTTCCTATCTTGAGTCGAGGTCCAAGTCGGTGGTCATCTCTGAAAGGTCAGTTGCGTTTTGTTTTGTGAGCATGGGTGTTTTTTGGTACAGACGAAATAGACTACGTTGGACTCATGGTTCATTATTGCTTTGATGTCATTTGCTTGGCAACTCTTTCGCAGTGTACCGCCCATGCTTTCATGTTGAATCCTCTGTTCCTCGTTCAGCAACTCAGCCCTTGGAAGATCCCCTAATCTGTGATAGGCTCCTCGGTTCAAGCGGCGAAGCACAGAACAAGTTTATCGAGACGCTCTTTGACAGGACGGAATGGGTCCAAGGCGTGACCATCCCGATAGAGACTACGCCCATCGACCTCAAAGCCCGTACTCAGTGCTACTTTTCGTCTAATTTCGGCAATCTTCCCTTCTCCAGCGGCATCAAGGCAAATCACTACCCCCCTGCAGCTCAGAGGAGTCAGCTTCAGAACTACTATGCCAAACACAATTGGGAAATGATGACGGCCAACGACGGACATGGCATGGCATCGGTGACAAAGGCGTGGGCCGACACCATGAACAAGGCCCGACAGCTCATTGCCTCCGGGGTCAAGCCTGAAGAGCTCACTGGGGCTTTCCCGACGGTGACGGCATTGTTTGACAAGAGGGAGTACGACACTGCGCCGATGATCAGCAAGTGGGCGGTGCAGTTCATATATAGTTCTCAGCATGACGACTATTCGTTTACTGCTATGGCGTCTGTATGGATTGTATGGGTCATCATGAGGTGGATGATCCATCCGACACCAGAAACATACTCGGTGAGTGTGATTCTAGTCCATACTTAACCGGAGGCATCTCTGGTGGCTGTTGGATGATTGTCCAAATAACAGAGGCGGCTGGCTAACAACACACAGGCAATGCCAGACTGGATCCGGCCAACTGAGCTCCAGGTTTTTGTTCCACACATCGACATGGTCGACTGCATCATCTGGCCCTACTTCCGAGACTACGTGATCCAGCGCCCTGAGATGCAACATGGTGGCCTACAATGGCTCGCCGCCTGTACAGCAGGAGTCAAAGTGTCCTGGGCGGGGACAGTCGAGGACGCGTTATGCATCGATGAGGCGACGGGGAAGAGGAAGCTGAATGCAGAAGCCGAGGTAAGCTCCCCTAAGTGTTTTACGAGAACTAAGACTGATCAAGAGCAGACTGCACTGCGAGACCTGAACAACTGGACCCTCGCGGCATCATATCGTGCATTCATGCCGGGGATCGACGGAAACATACCCATACGAACGGTGGAGGACTCTGTGCAGGATACCCGAGAGTTATAGAGACTGAGCATGTAGAACCGACGACGTAATTATGTACTAGCGGCTTTGATTTGAGAGGAAATACCCAGGTCAGAATAGCCTCGCGGAGAGGCAAGCCACGCGGCTTCATGTCAATAGACAGGTGTTTGAAACTGAGTATAATGCATTTTATGGGTAGAAGGGTTGTTAAGGACTCTGGATGGGTTTTTGTATGTATTGTGGATGCAAGCGACACGACGAATACGCCCATCTTGTACACACTGCCCAGATACTCTATTAGTTTTCGCAAACCATGCAGTGTGAGACTGTGAATTAGTCGAAACGAGGCCAGGGACCTGTATTCCTCCAAGGTCAGGGCGATCTGCGGCTGCTTAAGGTCAGAGTTGCTGTCTGTTCTTGGATCGACTTCTCGCAACGTCTCTGATGAAAGAGGCCAAATAATGTCACTGTTTGTGATAGTTGACTAACGTATTGGTGCTGGCGATGAGATAGTCAGAAGTGTTGCGACTAAAAGGGGAACACAAGGGTCGAAGTCATGGGACGTTTTGTTGGTTGAATGATGGATGTTTGCTGAACTCATGGCGAAACAGCGTGGATGGTTTACTGAGGTTAAGGACTGTTGGAACAGGAGCACTCGACTTGGTGCTGATAAAATGGGTAGGTAGGAAGGTGTTGTGTGAGCTGAGGTGCCTTCCCACCTGATTTCTTAATTGTTTCCTGAGGGAGCCACCTCTTGAGCGATCGGGAGGCATGAGCCAGAGATCTCCAGACACTGACGAATTGCAAACGCTTGTTGAGAACAATTCTCGTTCTGTTCGTTTGTTGGTGACTGTGACTCCCCTATTCACAACTATATTATGAGCTCAGCATTCGCTCTCCTGCCTTCTTCTCTCCTCCTTCTCCATTCTCCGCAGACCCTTCCACCTTGATCATTACGAAACCTCACCAACCCTCACCAACCTCGCCAACCTTACCAAACCTTACCATCTTCACCATGTCTTCTGATTGGCATCGGGTCCCCTCTGACGCCGGCTTCGACAGCTGGAACGACTTGAAACTCGCCGCCGACGATCGCGCCGAAGAGATCACCGCCGAGCTAGAAGCGAAGCGAGCGCAAATAGATGCCATATTTGCGGCCAAGATGGAGAAAAACGAGTTGGAATGGGCCCAGACGCTTAGAAGGAGACTGGCCATGAAACCTACTGAACCGGAAAAAGGCCAGGCGATGGGGGGAATCCTGGTTATGAAGCAGTTGGTTAGTATTGTGTTCACTCATCTGCTGACGGACGGCGAAGCTGACGATTGAACAAGCCACAGATGAGGCCTCACGACGAACGAGCACATCAAGATTTCGGAGCAGGAGGGCAAAGTGAAAGCCCGGCACGAAACGGACACGAAGTTCAACAGGAGAGGGTCAAGACGCCCGCGGATCAGGGCGTAAAGCCGAACATGAAGCGCAAGCGCGGTAAACAGCCTATCAACGGAAACTGATGCGGGTTTACTCCACCTTGAACATTGCAGTTCTTGTAAGTATACACTGCTACATCGAGAAACCAGGCCAAGTGGTTACTAACTTGGATATGAGTCGCGCAAGGACCTTGGAGTTCACCTTTGGGGTTGTGAATGGACGACTGGCTCATCCTGTCTAGTAGGGCTTGGGATGGCTTCTACTCTGAGGTGGATGAGGCACCAATAATTGCTACGAGGTTCTAAGCAGGAATGGTCAATGGACATTTGGTAGCTAAATAGTTACTGAGCAAGTTTGATACCATTGCCCTCGTGCTCGTTGTTGTAGTGTCGCCTGCGCCTTGTGCACCAAATCCAACACCGTTTCCTGCCTAACTACGCGAGCAAATGAGAACCGTAGAAGTCCTGTTTTCAATGCTCCGATGACTCAATGCAAGAACCCGCAGCATGTTTATTAACCACAGGATGCTGGTATGGCTTGGTCGACTACCAATCACCATGTATTTGCCGTCACATATCAGGAGTCATAAAGATATTTATGTATCTTGATACATCTAGTCTAACGGAAAATATGGCAGCCTTAAATGCGTAACAGTCATTATCTACGTGGTGGTCATCATCCAAAAGTCTTCTTTTCGCCCATCCCAACTCAAACACTGCGACATCACTCACTACGCTCCTCTACACCATCTCCAAAGCCCATCTCTAAAGTATTATCATCCTTGCCAGACTTCTCCAGGTGCTTCTTCAACTTTTTGAACTTGTTCGCCCGTCGTTCCTCTTCTCCGATCCGCAGTGGTGGAGCAATAATCCTTCGAGAATACCACCCTCCAGCCGTGAGTAGCGTCACAGGTATCGCAATCACCCAGTATATCCAGAATTTGCTTGAGACGGCCCATTCTCCTGTATCATCGTCGATGTTGAAGAATGACATGCTAAAGACGGCGGAGATGAACGTCGCAGGGAGGAAAGTCAGGGTTGCGAATGCGATTGTCTTCATAGCTGCGCTGTCGGACTGGGTGGCCTGGCCAATCTGGACGGAGATGGCCGAGTCGTATTGTGCGACTAGGTTGAAGGAGAGTTGGATCTCGTTGATGAGACGTTCTTTGTTGGAGAGGGCCCGGGATTTGAGGCTTTCGAGGGTGTGCTCGTACCAGAACAGTCGCTCGCGGACCTGTCGAAAGCTCCCCTTCTTTGGCTTCTCAGGCCAAAGCTCATCCTCCAAAGTCTTGTGCTGCTCGACAATGGACTTGACCGTCTTCAAGGATACGTCTAGTGTCTCGGAGACGTGGATGGCGTGTCTCGCGAGGTCGTGCAAGCTCCGGTAGTTGGGGTCCGGCTTACTGCGCTGCTCCTTCTTTTCGACCTTGCGGATCTCGGTCCTCACTGTCCAGACGGCATTGTTTTGTAGATCCGAGAGCTCTTCAAGAAGTCGGACGTGGACCCAGAAGGGGTCGTGGTGAGGCTCAGTGTGGGAACCATCCAGCATCCCTTTAGGGATAAGCTCGGTAAGCTTGGACTGCTTTTCAGACTCAAAAACGAGCAGAATGGTCTGGTGGGACGAAGCGATCCATCTGGTAAGTGTGTTAAACTTGTACCAGGAATGCTTGTTTCCAGGATGCAGCTGCTTAACGAGGTACCGTGACCATGCATCTGCTGGTGTCAGCGTGGATCGTAAAGGATGTTTGGGTTGCTTACTGAGTGATGTGACAATGCCTTCAGCGTCTCTAAATGTCTCGCAACCAAAGTGACCGTTGGACTTTTTGGCGTAGTTTGACCACCACAGCTGTGGCATCTGGAATTGCGTGGTGAAACATCGGCGACATGAGGGGCACTCGCGGACCTTGTCTGCGTCGGCGAAGCTGAGAACATGTCAGATATTGTCGTGTGAGGCTTGAAATGGAATGACTGACATTACGACCACATGTGAGTCAGATTGGAGCACAGGAAGCTGGGTTGAGCCATGAAGTTCGACCCTGGTGATTGTTTCGTCCCGCCAGTCGTTTTTGCCTGAGGCACGATTAGCATTCTCTCCATCAACCAGCAATATCCATCAACTCACTCTTGTCCCAAACCCGAGTCTTCAATGGACTACAATCGGGCGAATTATCAGGCATTTTTTGGTATCATGAAGGAAACAAATATTTAGAGGTTCAAGTTGCGAAAAATGAGGAGAAAATGTTTCAATAGGCGCCCAGCCTGATCTGTCGGACCAGGGTGGTGCGCGGTCTGAGGCGAAGCACATCAGGCAGGCTCTGAGAAATCGGACATGATACGCGCGATAAAATCAGGCTGCGATTAATTGGACAATTGTTTATGCGGATTTGTACGACGGGAATGGGATTGCGGTGTGATTCTCATGCAGGCTGAGGCAAGACACTGAAGAGAGGTGATACAACAGACGGATTGACATGTCACTAGGTTAAACATGGGTGCCATAGTATTCCGAACTTTGCTAGACTAGCCAATAGAGATCTCGCCATAATTCTGACACTTGAACTATCCCCTAGCTCATGTACACTCTAACTGCTATCCATTTCGCTCCAACAAATCAACCCTCCATCCATACCTCAAGCAGAGATCGTATAACAAACCTTCCGGCCCCAACGAAAGCTAGCATCGAAATCTGCCTCGGCTTCCTGAAAGAGGAGCCTGGCATCGATAGCGCGCGCCACGAAACGACGATGCTGCGCCCTCGTTGGTCGCGACCGGTCTGCGGCTGAGGGACCCCTGTGTCCTATCTGGACTGAGGGGTTGAAGACGAGCTTGTCTCTGCTCTCGACCCCGTGGGCATTCTTTACCCCCTCCCTTTTAGTGCCGGAGCAGGGTCCTTGCTGGCAGGCAAGGTGGATGTTGGGTTGGGCTGTGGTAATAAATAGCTAGGAATGGGATGCCAAGATGTCTAGGTTCTTGGATTTGCGACCCTTTTTCGCTCGTCTTTACTCTCATCCGCGCGTGTAAGTAAATGGCTTCTCCACAACCTACCCGTGCCCTCAGCACGGCGCCATCTCAGCGAGTTACTCGAAAGGCAGTCGGAGCATCTTCAATTCATTCTGCTTCTCCGCGTCCTGTTTCCTTGGCTTTGAGGCCTGCTTCTACGTGGAGTGCCCCGCCGATTCATCCCCAACCAGGTCAACAACACCAGTATCCTCATCAGCAACCAAGTCAATATCCTCAGGCTCAGCCGGGGCAATATGCGCATGCGCAGCAGTATCCTCAGCAGGGTCAGCCTGTAGCTCAACCAACCCCGGCGGGTGGTGTTCATTATCCTCAGCAACAGCAGCCGCATCAGTACCAGCAACCTCAACAGCAGCATCAATCGCCAAGCCAGCAATACCAGCAGCCAAGCCAGTATCAGCAGCCAAGCCAACAGCATCACCAACCAAATCAACAACAGCAGTTGCCAAGCCAGCAGCATACACCGCAGGCGCAGCAGCAACAACCGCCTTATCAACAGCCTCAACACCAAAGCCCGCATCAACAGCATACATACCCGAATCAGCAGCAATCGCAGCCTCAACAACCACAGCAGCAGCAACCCGAGCATCAGCAACAGCAGCAGCCCCATAACCAAGTCCCATACCAACAGCCACAGCAAACGCCGCCGCAGCCCCAACAGCAGAATTACCAGCAGCAGCAACAACCACATCAACAAGTCCCTCAGCCCCAGCAGCAACATGACTACCACCAACAGCTGTCGCAACAGCAGCAACAGCAGCAGCAGCAGACGCCGCCGCAGCCTCATCAACATCAACCCTCAATCTCTAACCCCTCGGTGCCTCAGAACCCCCCACCTCAACCAACATCCGAACACCCACCACAACCACCACCAGCAAGCCCAGCTCTGCAGCGTCCCCAATCGATAAGCGATCATAATAGCATACACTCATTTACGGCCGAACATGGAAGAGCCCAGAGTATCAGTAGCAGCAGCGCTGGTATTGCGACGCCTGGGACGACCATCACTACACCGAGTACATTGACGAGCCCACTGTGGGAACATGCAGCTGTTCCCCCTGCGACGCAGCCAGCGCCGATTGCACGGGTATCGACTGGGCAAAATTCGCCCAATTCTTCGATATGCAACCATTGTCGCAAAGGTGAGCCAAGTTGAGCACAGCGCAAGGGACAGATGCTAACTCCCCAAGCCATCCCACCAAATGTCTCCATCTACACCTGTCTCATCTGTAGCACCGCACACATCACTACAGTATTTTGCGTCTGGTGCTTCACGGCCAACGCTGTCAACATGTCTCACGGCCACGATAAGACCTACTACGTAGCCGACTCCGATCCCCGCGTACAACTCTCCGTCCCAGACCCTACCTCTCACCTGTGGACGATTCGCAAGAACGTTTCAGGACGGCTCTGGTATACGCATAAATCGACAGGCTTGAAGACGCATATCAAGCCTACGGCTGCTGCACTGTTGGGATACTCGGGTCTGCCGGCGGGTTGGGAGGAGAGAAGAACACCTGATGGGAGGACTTTTTACTTTAATCGCAAGATGGGGAGTAGCTCATGGACGAAGCCGGCGAATTCTCTGCCTGATGGGTGGAAGGAGTTGAGGACTCCAGACCAGGTACCGTTTTACATCAATGAGAACCTCGGACTCTCAACTTGGGATCGTCCAGGACAACAACCAAGAAAACGACCAGGACAGAGCAGCAAGGTCATCACAAGATCAAGATCCGGACAGCCCAACAACAACCAAAACGCCGGAGACGCCCTTCTCTCTGCTACCATCAACGCGGCCAGACTCACAGGCCACGGTGTCGAGGTGGCAAGTCGACAAATGGGCAAACTCGGCAAGAAGAAGAACTGGAAGAAGATGGGCCGTATCATGACCCAAGCCAGCGGCTTATCCATGGATTCTGATGGCGAAGGCGGTGGCGGGAACAGTTCCGACGATGGAGGGTATGAGGATCAGGGACAGTATCAGGGACAGTATCAGGATAACTCTGGCTTTCAGCAGGCTGCGTTTTCGGAACAGCAGTCGTTTATGGATCCGAATCAGGCACAGGCTGGGTATCAGCAGCCTGCCTATGAGCAGCAGACGTATCAATACTCTGCGCAACAGGAGCAGCCTGTATTCGAGCAGCCGGCGTACGACAACAGCGGGCAATTTGCATTTCCTGGCAATGAGCCTCAGCAGGGTTATGAGCAGCAGCAGGAACCTCAGTACCAGTATGGCCAGAATCCGGCGTATGATCAAGAACAACAGCCAGTAACTCAGCAACCTATCGTCCCGCAGGAACAGCCAGAGTACTACACACAGGAGGCCCAACAGCAGCCTGGGCAGCAGCAACCAGTTATGCCTCAAGATCAGCCCCAGTATTACCCTCAAGAAGCTCAACCGCAACCTGCACAGCAACCAGTACCTCAACAGCCAGTTTTTCCTCAGGAACAGCCACAGTACTATACCCAAGAGGCTCAGCAGCAGCCTGTCCAGCAACCTGTGCAACAGCAAGTGCCTCAGCAGCCAATTTATCAGCCAGTCCCTACCCAGCAACCTGCTCCATCTGATCTCATCATACCCCCAGACCAAAGTAGCGATCCTCCACCGCCCGTGCCCCAAGAGCCACACATGCCTCCTCAACCTGCAGTCACCAACCAAGTCCCAACGACACAAGCACCCATGTATACTTTCCAGCAACCATTCTTCTACGACCCAACTCCTACAGAGCAAGGCGAAGCTCCTGTGACATACCAGTCACCTGTCTACTCACCGACGTACATACCTCCAGAGCAAAGCACGTTGCCGCACAACAACCAGCCCGAGATCATAACGAGCGATGATCCCCTTGTCGAGACGTACAATTCAGAGAGCACAACCATCTTTGTCGACAATACTTCATTCGTGACCGGACAGCCGAATGCTGTGAACGAACCCGTCGGCATCATACCCGATAGCCAGGGCGACATCGTAGTTGAGGTTACGATTCAGCAGCAGCAGCCAGAGCCTCTGGACATTCCAGGTCAATCCAGTTTAGAGCTCATTTCAACGCCAGAGCCGTTGATCATACAGGAAAACGATCAAGCGCCGGACTCTGTTTTGGCAGCTCAGTCGACGCAACTTCAGGGGGACATGGATGCATCTGCGGCATGCTTGGCCCTCATCTAGGGGATCCGGGATTAGTATTGGATGTTTGGAGGCATTTGTCTTACACATGAGAGATTTGTATCTAGAGATATCACGAGTAGTAAATGATGAATGAAATCAAATTCGCTGTCTATACTCGGATGCCCATCATTCACAGTTGTTATAAATTCTCCTCCCCATATTGTACTCCTTTTATGAGTTTAGCTCTGTGTCTTTTCCCATTCTTCAAGCATTTGTTCAGCAAATTTCGTGCGTGGATTGTTTGCTCCCGAAACTTTATGACACAAGCGTGAGCATTCTTGCATTAGCTCAACAGCCTCCTCTTTCCGCCCCTGAAGTCTACGTGAGTCGGCCAGGTTGAACATCGTTGTTAGGGTATCTGGATGTTCGCTGCCAATTGACTGACGCCCAAGGTCCAACAGGAGAGATTGCACTTTGACTGCGTCGTCATACCGCCCTTGTCCATAATGTAGATTGCCGAGACGATTGAGGATTTCCAAGGTGTTAGGATGACTCTGGCCGTATTTGTCCTGATACATGTTCAGTAGGCGAGGAAGGAGCTCCTCGGCCTCGTCATACTCCTTCAGTTGTATGTGAACACGGGCCAAGGCATCCATACAGCCGAGGATTTGGTCATCATCCTCGTCTAAGAATTGTCGTGCGCTGTCCAATGTTTCCGTGAGCAACTGCTTCGCCTGCTCGAGCCGGCCCCGTCCAGTGTGAGCAACCGCGAGGAGACGTTTACATCGGAGCGTGAATTTATCCTTGTCGCCCAATGTCTCTTGCGCCAACTTCATTGCCTTGTTGGCACACTCTTCAGCCTCGTGGGGTTGGTATAGGCGATGAAATGCGAACCCAAGGCTCACCATGGCACCAATTGATATCTTGTGCTTCTTGCCAAAGCCTTTTTGCGCTAGACGCAGCTGGGTTTCTCTTGCAAGTTGTTCCTCCGTCCATCGCCCCCGTGAGAAGAGAAAGTCGCAAATCCGATGTTGAAGATAATACGCCTTCTTTTCCATTCCATGAATCTCAGCCCAGCCACATACTCGCAGCGCATGTGCCAGGTATCTTTCGCAATCATCCTGCGTCTTTTTATTGTACACTGTGTCTTGAGGATAGACACTATCCACAACGCGCAGCGCAACTTTGGCAAAGTATCTTTCATTTTGACCCGGGGACTGTTGCGTCTTGAGGCCGTATCGGGCAGCATCCTGTACAAGCTTGTGCATCTCAAACGTCCGCCTGTTTCCTTCACCCCGGTGCTCTGTCATAAAAGAGAAGTCTCTGAGCCGGCGCACGGCCCGACCCAACTCATGAGGATTATCAGGATCCTCCTTCTTCACCTGTTCCTCTGGGCTAGGCGAAGTGGACCTGAATGAAAAGTCCATGAGCCAGCGCACTACACTCTTCAGCGTCTGCTCTCTTTGCCCCGGTTCCGCTGCTTGAGTTTCCTCCCTGTAGTTGGCGGCCGCTGCCAGCAGCTCCACCGGAATGTTCTGGTTGTCGACAAACGCAAGGACGTGAAGAATCCTGTACGCAGTCTGGCTGTCTTGCTTGAGACGGCGAATCGATATGGCCCATGTCCTCAGCACGCTGTTTTGGGCGTCGCTCCTCCTATGTCTGTCAAACTCATCCTCGCCGAGAACCCGCCATCGTCCAGTTTCTCGCTTTAACTGGGACAAGTACTCGGATGCAGATATACCTGTTCTGTACAGATAGGCCCCCGCTTGTGAAATGGCCAACGGCAGCCATTGAAGCTCCTCGAGTAGGAGTTCTACTTCTCGAATCTCTTCGCTTGGTGTCACTTGACGTCTCCATTTCTCAAGTAACCTTCTCGACTCCTTGACTGTCATCTTGGCGACTTGAATCCCTCGCTGCGGGCCGACAAGACTCCCATCAACTTGCTGGTCGCGACTTGTCCACAGTACCGTGCCATTTGGCCCTTTCGGAATCGAGTCCAACAGAACCCCCTGTTGACTGCTAGATGTCTGACCCACGCCAAAAAGGCCCAGATCATCGGCGTTGTCCACGACAAGGACCCATCGTTTCTGTGATTCTATCCCACGTCGTACTGCCTCTAGGAGTTCACTTCCTTCCTGGCGAATCCCTAGACCCAAAACACGAGCAATTGTTTTGTAGTCTTGCATGAACGTCGCCTCGGTATCCGCGTGTACCCAAAAGACGGAGCAATCGGGGTCGCGACAGCGGCCATAGGCGTATTGCAGGGCGATCTGGGTTTTTCTATCCATAGAGTTAGTGATACTTTCACTTGAATACTTGGTGTTATCTCCCCTCACCCTGATCCACCGAGACCCCAGAGTGCTGCGCTGTGGAACTCGTTCAAGTTGGATGGCAATAGCCGGTTGAGTTTGGAGTTGATATCGGGACGGGGAATAAAGTTCTCGTTGCGCTCGTAAGCGAGAACGTGGCATGCATCCGACGAGAGGGCCCTCAGGTTGGTATTTGAAACTGGCTGCATAGTTCTATCTAGAGTGTGACTATAGAGGGTTAGTCCAATGTCGCATGGACCATGTCACAGCTCATCTATTTACCTCGAATTAGAAGGCTTGTCAGTTCGTGGGTACTTCTCGACAAGCGCCTTTGCGACCGATGCGGCCGTGGCAGCTGCAAAGTTCTGCCAATTCTTGTTCTTGTGGCTGTCGGCGTAGTCACAAATGCCTTTGACGATGATACATGGGATCTCATCCCAGGCACCTGCTCCCTCCATCTCGAAGGCGATCAGATCGTGCTGTTTTGCGATTTTATCGCGGTCCCACCCGGACTTGAGCACCGTGTCTCCCGATCCAAGAGGGCCGACGAGAACTCGAGGCAGTCGAAGCCTCTCACCATCTTGAAGTCGCTTTCGAGGCACGCGTTGCTGCACATCACATCCAAGCTCACGGCAAGAGAGTTTGCGGCTGGCATTGCAGACGGCACCGGGACCACTGCTGCACTCCCTGCAGGCCTCTGTCGAGGAATGTTTGTGGAGGTAGGAAGTCGGATATAGATGATCGTTTTCGGCACCGGGATAGTCGTAGTTTGCTGCTTCATCTTCATCCAACTGCCGACTCTGGAGCGTTTCCAAATGGGACGCTGCTCGTCTCTCGAGTGACTGGAGACCACGGCTTGTCTTGAACGTTACAACAAGATTTTGGATATGCAACGCCGGCCTCCCAAGGCTATCATTGAGTGTGTTCTTAGTTTCGAACTCGTTCGTATATCGTCTCCCAAGGTCGTATTGGACGACGGTATTGCTGATAACGACATCCCCAAGAACGAGTTCTTTGCCTGTTCCTGTCTTGGGGATGCCTCCGCAAATGCCCGTCACAAGCGCAAGCTCCAGGTTCGGGTAACTAGACCGAAGGCTGGCTGTTGTACTGGTAGCCTTGACTTTGCCCATGCCGGACAGCAAGACTATGACAATGTTGAACGCTCCGACCCGCCCGTTCGTGTATATGTTTGGGTCACCGACTGCCCTGCCATAATCCTCGTCCCAGAACTCGTCGACAAGGTGGCAGACGGCATCGTACTCGAGAGGTAGAGCGCAGACGATGGCAATCTCGAAATCGTTTCGACTCGCTGGTGAGGTGGCCATGGTCAACGCGGGGCGGTTTGAGACGCTTCAGCGATGGTAGACCTGTTCAAGTGAGGCATCAACGATGGATGACCGGGCGCCAATGCTGTTGTATTTAGGTTGAAAAACAAGGCTGGCGGCAACCCGCTGAGCGAGCTGCCCAATTCCCTCACGTGGACGGGTTCGCATCGCCTTCTTCCACAGCCTGATTTGTCTTGGCAGGCAGACAGAGTGTTCAGCTCTTTCCCCTGCCTGCATGTCGTCTGTAAGCGAGCCTGACCAAAGAATGTCCTACCGGATGAGGAACTAGATAAAGACGCACGCCTAGCCCCAATCACGGTGTATAGAGTCAAAACATGGCAAATTAAAAGTAAAGAGCATATAGTTCAATTTGAGAACTTTTGTAGCGAAAGTATGCTTCCAACCCCAACCAGGTCTTGCACTTTCTCTTCTCTCAATTCCCCTTACCATCTGTTGATCGAGCTGTTAATTGGCTCAGAGCCCCAAGGACCCTTGTGCTGCCGGTTGATGGGCGCTTGTAAGCTGTGGCTGAAATCGGTGAGCCATTGGCAATGAAGTGCGGGGCGTTGCTCTTCATGCCAAGAGAGCCCTGAAACCGTTGCTGCTCCAGCAGACCTCACTAAGGTTGCTTGGCGGCTACATAGTAGACGCAGATCTGCACTACTTGTTAGTCAAGGTGTAATCTATAATCCATTACGGGATTTCACACCGTTGGGTCCATCCCATCCAATGGCAGCGATCTGCGTGGGCTTCTCATTGACCCGATATCGCCGCCGTTTCCATCGTCGATTTATGTATGCGACCTTGGGAACGTACCAAGGTACTACAGGATGATAATGGAGCAAGCATGGCGAGAAGTGTTGTATATGCATATGTGGAGGATGTCCAACTAGGACGACAAGGCTTGAAGAGCTTTTTGTTAAGTTAGTTATATTCCCTGGGTTTAGATAACTAGTAATAAGCTGATGCGAGTGTCATGCACTAGTTATACTGAGTACCTAAATCTGGGCTTGCAGTGTGATAATAAACACAAGTCAATGCAAAATAACAGGGCCATGCTCCCAAAGTTTACAAAGTGGTTGACAGTGGGCTTTGACGCGTAATTGTTGCGCACCTTAACAGCCTTCAGGATGACCGCGTTTCTCAAGGCTTAAGAGAGTCAAGTTGATGTGAATCAACTGAAACTTGGTCGCTTACTCGAAAAATCCGAGACTGTTTCGGCCTACATAATGTCGTGATTGGCTTTGTGTTTCTGCGCTTCGACATTTCAAGGGGGTACTGGCTCATGTCTTTAGCTATTTCTGGAGTATCAGGCCGCCTCACAATCGTCACTGACGCCTAGACAGAGCTCGTGATCTCCTTGCTTGCGCGAGGACTGTGTTGTTCACCATCTCTCTATCTCTAGCCACTGGTGGCTTCCTGCTGATTCGGAGGACTACTTTACGGGCCGTAGCGGGCTATGCCCGTGTGCCGCACAAAGAGGCGTGAGCCATTAACGGTAGGACTGCTCCCATGCGTCCCAGGGGGTCAAGTAGAATCTCTTCCTGACGGGGGGTCCAGGAGAAAGCTGGGAAAGAAGTAAAGGTTGTGGTCTCAGTTGCGGGCTGGTTTGTTGTTGGTTTGTTTGTGTCTGAAGGATCCTCTCTGGGCTCCAAGCAGAAAGGGTTATTGGTGAAAGGTGTGCCTTCCAAGTCAAACGGGTTCACAGATAATCCGCTGCTGAATTACTTTGCTTGGTTTGATGATACTCCGACGCAGGGTTGTGGTGGCTAGAGCATTGGAAGAACTACGGATACAACTTAATGATTACTTCTCAGCTAGCCACATTTTTGCAGCTACGCACTTGCGTATTCTCGAATGGCGTTCGTTCTCGATGAGCCTAAGAATGCTAGCATCGATGTGAAGTCTGATATGGCGAGGCACATCCTTTTGAGACGGTGAATATGGAGTGTATGCTTGGGACAATACAGGAGGCCAACTGATAACATACGATTATGTCCTGCAGCCATAGATATATATCACAGACATCGACCGGATCCAATTTCCGTTGGATGATAGCCCGGTGTTTGTGGCTGAAGTCACGTTCCTCATACAATTTAACTGCCGAGCCGATTGCCTGCAGTTGTAAGACACTAAAAAAAACGAAATGCTGGTCGTAGTTGCGTGAGAAGAGAGAATCTTAGCTATAGGAATCTATCCCGGTCATTGCGGATAGTGTTTCGAAAAAGACATTAGTCAAGTCGAGGCGATACGTGAGAACACGCCTCGGGGTGCCACGTGACCCTCGCGGGCGCGAAGAGCCAAGCCCAGCCACAAGGAAAACACCAAATCTTCCCTCTCGCGACTGATTTTGCATCCTCATTGGTTGAAACATCTGGTCCCCGTACTAAGAGGTCTGTTACCAAGAGATCACATAACGTCGCAACACTAGTCGCATCTGGAGCTCAAGTCCTATAATCATCTCAAAAATACCGCGATAGTTCTTCATCCGCCGTCTTTGCGAACTACGGGCGACTTGAGACGCCATCGGATTAGAGCAACTATAGCACTAGCCACTATTTCGAAGACGCATCAAATCGAGGGAAACAGCAATTACACAAAGACATTGTCTTTTATTCAACGTTTCATCATGCTCATGATAGTAGACATAGATCCTATACGATTGACCGAGTTCCCATTCCTTCAGAGACAGCTCAAACATTCTGTTTGCGTCTATCCTCAAGCTCAATACCAACAGCGTTGCTCTCCTCAGCAATGCGCTGTTTCTCATCCCGAGCGTTATCCTTCTCATCGGCATCCCGGTTTCCGTACAGACCAATCTTGTACCAGGGAAGCTCGAACAGGTGATCCATGCTCTCGAGGCTGCGTCCACTGGTCTCGGGGACGGAGAACCAAACCCAGACACCACCGACAAAGGTGACGGCGGCGAAGCACCAGAAAGTTCCGTTGGGGGAGATGCCGCCGTCAGACTTGGGGAGGAGCATGTTGGGCACGGCGCGGGAGTTGCCGTATTGGTTGGCAAAGTGAAGAGTCATGGCCCAAGAGGTGGCGAGAGCTCGGATGCGGAGAGGGAACAGCTCAGCAGTGAGGAGGTACTGCATGGAGTTCCAGCCAAGAGCCCAACCAAAGCCGGAGACGTAGATCATAGCGATTGCACCACGGCTAGCGCCCTTGTCGGAGTCGGGGAGGACAAAGTCCTCGACAACACCGAGTTGGGGGATGCGGGTGAGGAAGGCGGCGACGTAGATCATGGCAATGGTCTGGAGGGTGATACCAGTAAGGAGGGCGCGCTTTCGGCCGATGACATCGACGAGGAAGAGAGCGCAGATGATGGCGGCAGTGAGCTTGACGATACCGAAGACGGCAGTGACGAGAAGAGACTCTTCGCTACCAGTGATGCCAAGAATCTTGAACAGATCAGGAGCGTAGAGGGTGATGGAACCAGCACCAGACCACTGAGACAGGAACTGAACCATGGTGGTGAGGTAAAGACGGTAGAGGTTGCTGGGAACAAGAAACATCTCCTTGATCTTTCCAAGCCAGCCAACACCCTGGCTAGCCTCAAGCTCATGGTCGAGAGCAGCCTGGATCGTGCTGATCTGAGAGACGACATACTCGCCATCCGGAGGCTGTCGGCGAAGACGACCCAGGACGTGAGCAGCCTCATCAGGCTTACCCTGCTTAACCAGGAAACGAGGTGACTCGTACTGGAAGAAGCTGAGGATGAAGATGATGCCGGACATCATGATGTGCAGGGAGGTGGGAACCAGCCAGCGGTTATGGGTATGCTCGTCGAGGTTGATGGCGCAGCCATAGTTGGTGAAGTAGGCGAGGACGATACCGATGTAGACAGCGCCGGTGAACATACAACTGCAAAGACCACGGACGGCGGCAGGGGCGATTTCGGCGATGTAGACGGGTCTATGAAAAGTTAGTTGATGAAGTGATGGTGAAGTGTTGTGTTGCTTACCCAACGACAGGTGTCTGACCAACACCGAGACCACAGATGAAGCGACCAGCATAGATGGCTCCAAGGTTTCCGTTGACACCGCCGACCATGAAGATGACAATACCGAGAGCCCAGATGGTGCAGAGGAATCGAGTAGCCCAGATACGTCCAATACGATCACAAATGACGAAAGCACTAGAACCTTGTAAGCAAAAACATACCACTTGAGGGAAAGATTCATGATTCTTACATGAGAGCACCACCAACAGAACCAATCTGAACCATGGCAGAAACATTAGCCTTGATGTTGGCCTGCTCAACAGTCGAGTACGACTCATAGTTAATCGTCTCCTTAAAATCGGCAGAGTTAAAGGCTCCAGAGATGAGACCCTCATCGATACCTCGGGCGGCACCGAGGAGCGCAAAGGAAATGACCGAGAACCATAGTCGCCAGTTAAAGACGCCCTCTGGCTCGCCCAGATCCTTGAGCTTGAAGATGTTGACGGGCTTCTTTACGCCTCCTGCCATTGTGAATGATGTAGGTAGGATGAGACGAGGGAAGAAGGGGAGGGGAGGAAGAGGTGGTATCTCGAATGGATCAGAGCAAGAGAAAGATGGACTCGTCCAGGTCCTTTATACATTCTTCATCCTTGCTCGGACGTTTCTTTCTCCACGGTCTTCTCCACGCGACTTCTCCAGGTTCGGGAGTCTACGTCCGCCTAGTGTCTCTCCGGTTTTTGCTCTTACTTACACCGACGGGGAGCGGAAAATGAGCTATATCCGCTGATCTCTAGGAAACAGAGTTCACCACCCCACGAGACCTTCAGCCGAGCTATCCAATAGCGGAGACTCCATTGACCATCTCAGGTTCGCCTCCGTACTAAACGCAACTAGGACGTTGCGCCCGTCGTGGGGAAGAAAACGGAAGGGTTGGGGGAACTTTCTCCACGGGGGACACTACGCTAGGACAACAACTTCCCCTTCTTCTGGGGGGAACACTACGCTAGGACGACATTTCCCCTTCTTCTGGGTCCCGAAGTTGGTCGTACATGAGTCGTGTCTACCCTCCTCCATTGTCGTATCCATGTTCGTGGTCGGGATATCGTCGTCCGACCCCGCTTGTTTGATTATGTGACTGTAGTCTCTGTAGGGCGATGCCCAGCCGCCGGCGGCCGCGGCACCACGTTGTTGCCAAGGAGGCCAAGAGACCAAAGGTGAGCCGCATGTCTCGGCGGTGTATCCAATTGGAGGCGGGAATAGCCAGCCGTGATTAATCCCAACGTCAAGAGAAGAATTAAAGACGCCACAGAAAGGGACGAGCCGAAAACAACTGCCGTCGGGTGGCCAAAGAAGAATCAGCAAATCTATTGTGCTACTGACCCTGGCTAATGGCCAGATCCAGATTCAACCTCTGACCGCATTGACACTGGAAGGGTTCCCCCGGTGTTCTGGCCACGAGTCCCTCCGCATTCCCCGCAGCGACCATCTCCGTCATCTGTAAATTAAGGTGTGGTAAGCCTAGCTTAACGCAAATAGACTCGTGTCTGGCCCCGGCCATCTCTCAAGCAAGGAATCGGTCCGGCTGTTGTTCTGCCCACCGAGGAATCCCCACATCCCGGAGACGCTTTCTGTATTCAGGCCTGGCTGGGAATAGTGTGGATTAGGCGCGAGTAAGGATGACAATCCAGAGGTATCTGGCTCGTCAGCAGGTCGCCTAAAGTGCGGCCAGTTTACCAAAGTGAATCCACTCAAACGAAAAACCCCAGCAAGATCCGTTGTTTGAGTTCCCTGCAGTCGCTTCCCCCTGCCCAATTTGTTTTGCGGAGAGGTCACAAGCGGCACGGTATTGGAGACTTGTGATTGAGAGAACTTTTCAAGGTGCGGGGTGGCACGATTATGAGGCCATAGAGAGTTGGAGATTGATGTCCCCTCAAGTCCAGTATCGACCCCATATGCGATACTCCTCTTCTGTGCCACGGAACCTGAAGTTTACTTCCGTAATATCCTGGAATCCTTCCTTCTTCTGCGGAGGCTTGTGTCGAGCAGAGAAGCCAGAAAACGCCAGTTTGGGTAGAACCTGTCGTGACTCTGGGTTGAGCGACTTGTTCATGGCGCGCACAGCATCATTGTGCTCGCACAGAGCGATGGGAGTCTTGAACCACACACAACGGATAGAGATGCCGAATTTCTTGGCAAGCTCTACCCAAATGGTCCTGGTGTCGGGATCGGCGTTGGTATTGTCTAGGCAATCCCTGTTAGCGTCATGAGGGGTGGCATGGGGCATGGGGTAACGGCAGTCGAGAAATTTGGGGAAATGCGCACCTATCGCGACAGACCGACCCTCTTGGAGATGTTCCCTCGCCGCCTGCACACACTTGTCGCGACTTTTGAGGAGGTCTTGGTTTACCCTCTCGTACCCCAGAGGTTTGAGGTATTTCCAGTAGAAGCTACTCTTCCCCGCGCCTGGAGGTCCACAGAATAAGACCATGTCCTTGTCGTTAGTCTTGTCAAAGACGACGTCGTCGTCGGGATTCCCCGGTTCGGATATCTCGAAAGGATGGTCGGACAAGTCGAAATCTCGAGCGAATGTCCGAGGCTTTTCTCCGAGGAAGAACTCCTCCGGCGTCTGGTATTTGATTCCCACGTTGTGCGCAAAGTTCCTGTCCGAGCAGCTGAAATCCTTGGCCGTCGCTGCGCCGTTTTGTCCCTTGCCTAGGGAGGCTGTGCGCCCTCCCGCATCCCCAACGAAAATGCTGTTCTCAATGTCTACCTCCTCTTCCGGAATGTCAAAGTCGTCGCACAGTTCCCTCCACATCCCTGTTCTCGGTTTTCGGTATATGTCGTGCGCGGTTGCGGCGTAGACCGATGTGGGAAGGTTCAGGTTGCTAAGGACGGCGCTGCACTTCTGCTTGAACTCTGAGACGCGCTTTTGCGCAGAGGCCTTGGGTCCCTTGAACTTGGGATCAAAGTGCAGTGTCAGACCAGCTTGGTTTGACAGGATGACCACTCGGTAACCATCTTGGTACAGTTCTCGAAGTCGACTAGGCACACTAGCATCCCACCACTTCCAGTCTGTGCCGCTGCTAGCATGCTTCTTGCCTGATGCAGTGGCTATCAGGGTAGAATCCAGATCAAATGCAGCAACCTTCCTCCTCTTGATGTTCCTGTCTTCTGGCGTCTCCGGCTCGTACCGACCGACGAGGAGTGTGGCAGGGGTATCATCGTTCGGGCTCCGTTCGGACCAAATCGTCGGGTCTTTGGGCTTCTTTGACGTAGGTGTGAAGAAATTAGCTACAGCAGTCTCTACCTCGAGGTCAGTTTCATATCGTGTAATTCTGCTGGGGCATCTCACTGGTTGTTCCACTCTGGATCTTTCGCTTGACCATCGGCGGGGAAACTGGAGCGTCGGCGGCTTTGCGCTTCTGAGAGGGGTTTCCTGAAGCCATCGTGGTCGCAGGAATATGGTTATCGGCCGCATGTAATTTGTTCGTGGGATCAACGAGGCTATTCGTAGATGATGCGTCCGTGGGTGAGGCAGAATTCTTGGTGGTTAAAGGAGGATACTTAGATCCATCGCCAAGCCTTGAGGCTCAGGTTCACGCGCAACACCTCCTTGACGCGAAGTCACGTGCTGCGAAGGCCAGCTCTTTCGGAGCTCTAGTGGGGCACTTCAACCATTGCTCTTCAATATCTCTACCACTTCCATCGCAACACGTTAATAGCCTCGGCGCATTGCGTTTAGGACTTTCTGCCCCTTTGATAAAGTTCCAGTATTGTTAGCGCCTTCATTTCGATCAGACAGGGGTCTTCGACCGGGTTCAACCGCACCCTTTGTCGTCAAGATGTACGAGGTCTTCCTCACAGCGATCGTGGACGACAGCAGCTTTGGCCCAGCATGCGCCGTCCTGAGTGGCCTCTGCGGCATGCGCCCATGGGAGAGCTTCCAGCGGGTGCTCTACTTCCACGGACCCCCCAGAGCCGGCGGCATGACACACCTAGCGAATGTCGACAAGCCCATGCGCAAGGATGTCATTCTCCTGTGGAAAGAGATTAGCCAGAACCTGCTCCGACAGTCGTACGTCATCCAGGCGCGTTACGATATTGCCAAAGAGCGTCAAACTGCACCTATGGATCTCACTGCGACACCTGGAATGCTGCGGTGGACCGACTTTCCTGAGCCGCCTCATGGTCGACCCATGCTTACCCAGCGCAAGAAGACTGAGATTTGGGATCAAAGGAACCTGCCTGTAGTAATGCGCGACAATAATTACCAGTGAGTTGGATCCTCTCTGCTTCATATAACTGCAAACTAATGGGAACAGGTTCAAGACAGAAACCGTAGAGGAGGTCCACCGCTTCTACCGTGACGACGTCGAGTTCTGTCTCTTCCGGTCTTATTTCCTTCACCCACAAAACAGATATGTCTCTGCCGAGTCAAAGACGGAGCAATTTCCCCCATTGGATTCACTACCACCATTGGACTCGCTTGTGCCGATCGACATGGAGAAGCGATGGTTCCTCCATGTCAAGACGCATGTCATGTCAGACAACAAACCCGACGACCTTCGAAAAGCTCAGGACCAACTCTTGGCGATCCGGGCAGAGCTGGAAGGCGTCTTTGACTTTAGATCTATTGACCGCAAGGTTTATGATACCAGGATAGCTCAACAGGCACAGGGTATTCAAGCGTTGCCTCAGAAGGTGGTCATTGGCAGAGGTTGAAGCTCGCTGTTAGTACTCGTCAGGACCTAAGCGGGACTTTATATTTGGATAAGAGGTTGGTAACCTCCATACTCGCAGCTCGTCATTTGTTGCGCAAGTCAACGAGGATACAGTTGTTCAGACCTCTCTAAACCGAGTGGTCTCTTTTAAAGATTAGATGATACCCTTTGATAGTCAATCTACGGCTTGCCTATTCCCCATAATAGTCCCCGACGTCCCATACACAGACGGCAGTGTGAGGAACGTGTCAGACAAGTACCTCATTAGTTCTTCCAAGCTTGATCTGCATCTATCTCACGGTTAGCCACTCCAGGTCGGCAGGCAACAGGCGAAACTCACCCTCATGAATAGCTGGAACTGGAATGTCCTTCCTAGCCTCTCTCTTCTGCTTATGATCCACCCCAAACCTCCTATCCCTATCCCTCACATGCTTAAAGTCAAGCTGACCATCAGCCGTAAAACTAGTCATGAGCTTCGGCGGTCCCAGCGGGAGCATATCGCCCCGATCTGTTTGCCACAAATGATACACCTTGCCGTATAGATGAACTACTTGGTCCATCTCCATATTTTCAGCAACCTCCCATGCCGATTCTGGCACGGCGCGATTAGGCATGATGAGCATGCCTGACTTTACTTCGTAGGCATGGGAGTGCCAGAGTTTGCGCTCCTCCTTGGGGAGCGTATCGTATAGTTTGGGGGTGATCATGTATTCGATCCCGATGAGACGTGCGGTAGGCTCGTCAGAGTCATATAGGAGGCACTGCCGGACATCCTCATCTGGTCCTTTGTTAGCGGGACCTCTGTCTCAGGCGGCATGGAAGAGTACTCAGGTGGGCGCAGTAATGATTGGCTTCAACGAAGCGTTTAGGGTCATCCGCGTATGCATGAAAGGCATTAAGATGAGCGCAGATGCTCTTGACTGGCCGAAAGTCCTGGACACATGAGTTGGTTGCACAAACTTAGAGTGCACATGGGGTCTCTAACCTGGGTCACCGCAGCGCCAGCCGTCAGAACTTGGTTTGTAGCCGAGAGCGGCTGGCCCATTCCCTCATTAGTGATAGGGATTTCTTCTCTCTGAGACAAAGCCATACTGAATTTCTTCAATTGAGTTGTGTCGTCGAGGTAAGGTTTGCGATCATCATGGAATCTGGCCATTAATAAAGCCCAAATACCACACAAAATCGGTCTACGTCATGGATAGATCTATCTTGCACAAAAGGGGAAACAATGGGTTCCATTCCAAGATTGATGAACACCAACGAGATTTCGCTACACACGATCGCATCTACTGTAGCGTCAGTATGACGACCCAATGACCTCCGAGGTTCTCGGCGCCGGAGACCCACTTACTCGGCCGGGACTCGGCGGAGCGGGGTGGCATCTACCCTGAACGCCGGCCGTGGATTTCTTGGACAACCCTATTAACGATCAACCTTCATGGAATTGAGATGTAGCTCATTATAGCAATTGGTTGAAGGTTCCTTTGAGTTTTCATTTACATGATAATAATTCCATTTCCCCTACCATTCTTCGAGGTTGTCCTTCTCAAAATAGTGACACATCACTTCTCGACTTAATTAATCCACTCTTCCACCAATCCGAAAGTTCTCTCCAGCATAGCTTACATCCTCCCCTCTTGCCTTCAACTCAGCTTCAATGTCCATAAGCCGATTATACTTGGCGACTCTTTCACCACGCGCTGGTGCACCAGACTTTAAGTGACCCGTCCGAAGCGCGACTGTCAAATCAGCGATAAAGTCGTCGGTCGTCTCCCCCGAGCGATGAGATACGAACACGCCCCATCCCAGACTGGTAGCATAATTTGCTCTGCTCATGATATCAGTGTCAAGTATGTCTGGGCAGATGGGAGGTACTCACGCCTCAACAGCTTCGCTGACCGTGCCAATCTGGTTCACCTTGAGCAGCATCGCATTGCACGCCTTCTTCTCAGCCGCGATTTTAACCCTCTCGATATTTGTGCAGAGAAGGTCATCGCCAACAAGCTCAACCGGACAATCCTTGTTGAACTCTGTCCAACTCTGCCAATCGTCTTCGGCGAAGGGATCCTCGAGCAGCACCATGGGGTACTTGTTCAGGATGTCCTTGTAGAGCTTTTGCATCTCCTTGGAGCTCCTGACATCTTTGACGGACTTGTTCTTGAACGCCAAGTCGTAATTACCCGTGTCGGAGTCAAAGAACTCAGAAGACGCGGGATCGCAGGCCACCTTAACGCGTCCGGTGAAGCCTGCTTTGTCAATGGCTGCGGTGAGGAGGTCGAGAGCCTCTTCCAGGGTGGAGATTGGAGGTGCAAAGCCACCTTCATCTCCGACACCGGTTGCTAAACATCTTCAGTTAATATTTGCTTAGAGGCATTGATGTCATTACATACCAGGGGCTCCAAATTTGTCTGTAATGACGCCCTTGAGAGTGTGATAAACTTCGGAAGCCATCCGAATAGCCTTTGCGAACGACTCTGCGCCTGTCGGTGCGATCATGATTTCCTGGAAAGCCATGGTGTTCCCAGAGTGAACGCCTCCGTTCAACACGTTGAGGAATGGAACAGGCATCACGTATGGCTTCTTCACGCCTGCTTCTGTTCGTAGGAAGTCATAGAGAGGAACACCCTTTGTGCCGCATTAGTACTTGGAAGCAAGGCATCGCTCAATTGAGGACCTACCGCGGAAGCTGCGCCGGCCCTGGCACATGCCATACTGACGCCAAGTATGGAATTGGCGCCTAGACGAGACTTGCTGGGCGTACCATCAAGCTCTTTCATAAAGGCATCAATGCCCTTTAGTTGAGTCTTAGGATCAAAGCCCTTTGAAACGAGAGCCGGGCCAATGACTTGTTCCACATTGTGAACGGCTTGGGTAACACCCTTGCCTCCATACTTAGATCCATCCTTGTCCCGTAGCTCGACAGCCTCATGAGTCCCAGTTGAGGCTCCGGATGGGACTAGGGCGCGGAATGTGCCTTCGGCGCGTCAGCTTACAGCTTTTGAGAGAACGTATGGAATTGGCCAGACCTTGGGCAGTGGTGACTTCCACCTGGACAGTTGGGTTCCCGCGAGAATCAAGACGCTGCGCAGCTCTGACACCCTGAATCATTTTGAAGAAAATAGTTTATGAGGTCGATGATGCTTTGATGCTCGCTCTTGTGGCTCGTTGAGGCTGCCATCACATCATTGCAGTCCAGCTATTTCCTGCCTACTTATAATGCTATAACAAGTCAATTACTTCATGTCAGTTCATGGCGTTTGGAAATAGAACCGGATATTACGGCATTGAGTCTGTTGCTATCTCTCTATTCTGTGTGCTCGGTAGTGTCTATCCGCCGTAACCGACTTATCCGGACATCGAACTGACGTCAATTCCGATTGTCCCAGCCGACAATCAGCAGAGTCTGGATATTCCCGAGAATAAAATTGGAATATCAGCTCTCAGATTGCTGGGAAAGTCACATGTTATTATAACGCGCTGAATTAAGAGTGTCACCTCTTCACAGTCGGAGATGTTAACGGATTCTCAAGGGACGAAGGCTTAGTTGAATAAATTAACTCAAGGAAATAGCTGTCTAATGGCATACTCCATAATGGTAGTAATTACTGGTCGACTTTTCTCTCATCATCAAACTCAATGATCAACGCCTCAGCACTTGCTGCGACAAGAAAATAATAGCACTTTCGCCTACGCTCAAACTCCAAGCATAAATGTCAAAAGATTTCCGTAGTAAAATTTCTCAAAGATCAATCGCTAGCAATGACCTAAGAGTCCAAAGACTTGTTAGAAGATCCCTGGTCAAGCTCAAGTGTCTCCTATTCCTTGGGCTCCGGCTTGGAGGTTGGCACTTGCTTAGCCTGAGCCCAGAACCAGTCATTAACTGCATCAATGTGCTCGCGTTCATCCTCGATAACCTGACGGCTCTCGTGAGAATCCTGGCCCGCAAGGTCCTCTGTCTCCTGGGTTTCTCTCACCTGCGCACGAGTCTGAACTACCCAGACAGGTCGGAACATGCTCCTGCGGTGGATCTCGGCTTGGTTTTCGAGATACATCTTGTCCCTCGCTAGTTCGGGACTTAGAGGTCCTGACTGTCCCAAGCGTGAGAAGGCTGCTGGGGCCCGAGGGGTTTGCTTGTCAGTGGGGCTCACCATTGGGGAAGCTCCTGGTGTGAAGTCGTTGGCGACTGGGTTGAGTCCTGTGGTTCTGATGGGTGGGGGGATGTTATGCCTCGATAGGTAAGAAGATGCTGAGGAGTAGACATCCGTTGGAGTTTTGTCACTGCGAGGAGTGACAGGGTCCGCGACAGGAGTGATAGGAGTGATAGGCCCCGCGATTCGACCGGCATCAAGTTGGTGATAGTTCTGCACACCCTGAAGTTGACAATAGCCCTGTGCACCGTAATGTGAGTATTCGCTCGGGATCAAATGAATAGGACGATCATAGAGATTGGCCTGGCCACGATGGGCCTCAGTGAAGCCGGGAGGAACCTGACCACGATAAGTAATCGTTCTAGAGGTCCGATCAAGGGGGATTCTGAACTTACCCTCGGCCATAGCGTCCTAGTCGATGACGTTGGGGTATCTGTTAGAATCACCGGACACGTTAGTCTTGGGCTCATACGGGGGGATTTCCTTGTCTCGACGAAAGGTGATAGTCCCTTGGACCTTTGGTTTACCTTGTGTGGTGGCACCTGTGGAGAGTTCACTGGCAGGGCCGGAACCAGGGAAGGGAGGCGGGTCGGGGCGGAACTTGATGGTTCCGTGGACCACGGGTCGAATAAACTCGACGCCTTCTTCGCCTTCCTCTGGTATCCAGACTTTGCCAGCGGGAGGGTCAGTAGAGAGATCTTTTAGGGGGATGCCGTTGATGAGGATGAGGGGGATGTTCCAGTTGGGAGGGGGATCGACCCGAGTGGGACGAAGAGTGATGCATTGGGTGGGATTGCTCTTACCTTGGGTCCAAGAAGTGTTTGGAGCGTTGGGACCGGGATACGTGGTGTTGATCTCCCGAAACACAATAGACTGCTTCTTGTCAGACATGGTGATCTCCCGTTTGCTGTTTCTGCCTTGTCGCGTTTGATGTAATAGTCGGTAATGTTTGGCTGTTTGCCTTGATGCTCGAGAAAAGAAGGATCGAGGTGAACATGAGGAGAACGTAGAGATTTTATAGTAAAATCTAGAGATGTTCATGGTCTGCCCGCCCACGTGGTGTTGACAGAGTGCTCAACAAGTGCTCTTCGCAAATAACACTGAACAAGTACGAGAAAAGTCAGATGCCTTTGTGAGAATGCCTTTGTTTGCGATGATTCGTTTTCTTAGATGCTCGGATGATTGAAAGCGCCGGCGTGAACAATGAAGTTGTTTGGTCTGAGTGTTTGTGCGGTGTTGGTGATTCGCGGTTGTAAGTAGTCACTCGGGCTATTGGCTTGAGGTCATTCACTGATGGAGCGCTCGATTATAGGAAAAAGATGATGAAGGAAAAAATGATGAAAAGTATTCACTGTAAGCTTTTAGAGATGAAAACAAGAAAAGGCATCGTAGCCAGCTACAGATACACATCAACCCGCTCCCGGGCCTGGCACAACAGACCATGTTTCTCCAGTAAACACCAACGACCCTTCTTGTCGTAGTTTCTCTGGATCCACGTATAGCTTGACTTCTACATTTGGTCTGTCGACATTGGAAACGCGAGCGACGAGATAGATGATGGGCGAAACCATGGGCGAGAGCGTAGTATTGGTGTTCTCTTGCATCTGTTATAGAGTCAGTGAATAATACTCCTCCTGATCATGGGATAGAACATACTCGTTGGTATTGTCTCTTGCTCATGTAAAATGGTGTCCGAGAGTGTCCCGTGGTGGCCTTGACTTCAATCATGTACAGCGGCTTTTTAGTCAACCACGCCGTCCGGTCGAGATAACCCTTATCCACAAGATGCGTCGTCAACGCGCGCTTTCGATCAAAGTAGACAATGTCGGCTGTCTCTCTTCCTGTCCATGGTGACATGTCGGAATAGTTGGGGTGGACCGTGACGAATTTGCGCATAAGGCTTTGCCAGTTTTCTCTGCTGAATCTTGGTAGTGAAGGGTCCATCTTGGAGAGGAGCTCAAACACCTATGGAGTATTAGTAGATGATGACGCAGAATGGCAATTTACTTACGAAGAGTTCGCCTAGAGCGCCAATCTTCATATCGCGCTCAAGAGGGTTGCGCGAACGGAATCGTCGAGAGAGCTCGACCTCATCTTCCTCTACATCTGGAAGGGCTCCGAATAGACCAGACATGTCGTACGCGCCCTTGCTGGGGAACCTCGCGGTACTAGCTGCAGAAATGACATTATTGATCAACCTCAAATACTCT
Organism: Fusarium sp. MBC 438; assembly: GCA_030779245.1. Classification (NCBI taxonomy): domain Eukaryota; kingdom Fungi; phylum Ascomycota; class Sordariomycetes; order Hypocreales; family Nectriaceae; genus Fusarium; species Fusarium sp. MBC 438. Next base: position 172,765 of record JAPFTB010000008.1, read on the forward strand.
GCATCATCGTCAATGGTCGGCTCCTCAGGCCGTCCACCCAAGCCCTGAAACTGGAATGCCGAAGTGGTGGACTGTGCCGCAGGCGAAGACCCAAAGACAAAGGCTGGTTGCGTGGCTGGTCTTGGCTGTGCTTGTCCGCTCGTTAGCCTGCTAGTCGCGCTAACATTCGGTGTTTGAGGAGCATTGTTTGATGTTCGACGGTTTTGGCGGGGAGGTTCAGTTGTGGAAGATGCTGGAGTAAAGAGTCTTCGGCCGGTGATTGATGAATTTGACGTCGCGGGGCTTCTTTGGCGGACGGGGAGGTCTCCCCATCGAGGAGGGGATCTCATGTCGGCAAATTGATGGAATACGGACTCTTCGTCGTCGCTGGAGATGTCGTGCTCGTGAATCTCGGGTTGCGCTAGGTATCTGGCGATGAGATCTTCTTCAGCTTCTGGGCTGATGGTGTCATCGGGGTCTTCCTCTTCCTCCACAACTTCCACGGTCGGCTCTTCTTCTTCACCGTCAGCGGCAATCTCGCCTTCTACTTCAACAGTATCCTCATCTTCCTCTTCCTCTTCCACTTCTTCCTCCTCTTCAATCTCCTCTGGAATCTCAACCTCCACAATACCCTCCGCCTCCAAAATCTGCGTCATGTTGATAATCGGCGCATTCAAAACAGAAGTAACAACCTGAATAGCCCGTGATCCAGCAGGCTTCGTCTGAAAAGTCGTAGGGTCCATCATGATCCACTCCATTATCCGTCGAGGAAGAGCCGAAAAGTAGCAGAAACCTTGGGTCTTGGGGTCTCGGGGAACGTAAACCTTGAGAGTCTCGTCGTCTTCGCGCAAGTGAAGTTCGCTTCTCTCTTGGACGTGGACTAGATCGTGGCCGTCTTGGGAAAGGTGTAGTTCTGATGAGATGCCGTCTGTCTCGTAGACTTCTGCGCGGCAAAGGATCCAGTAGAGTTCTTGGTTGTCGGCCATTGTACGGGGGCTGTTGAAGTGCACGCCAATCCTGGAACCTGTCAGCAGCGGCAAAACCAGTATTCGCCAGAAATACCCACCTGTAGAGACCATCCGCCTTTTGTCGAATATCGCGATCAGGGTATTGCAGTCGATCCATCCTCCCACCTGCTACAGTCGAGATCTCCCTGACCATGGTAGACAGATACCTCGTCTCCAGCCCCAGCCAGGAAAGAAACGGCCTCAAGCGACGAACCTCATCAAGCGAAAAGTCGAGAATCTTTGCCTGAGGACCGAAAATGTCGCCTAGGGCTTTTCGATCGGTTATGGCGAATTGTGTTCTGCCCGTTTGCAACTTGACCGATCCGTTGGGATACTTTACAGGAAACACTTTGCCGATGAATATGGGTTCTTCATCAGGGAAGTCATCAGCCGAGACTAACAGCGAGTTGAGTGCCCATATCGTTTCCTTGACTGCGGTGAGTGACGGAGAAGGCACTCTTGCACCCATCTCTTTGAGCTCATCGTAGGCCATATCCAGCGTCAGCTCTTGCACGCCAAGGAAGCTCACAAAGAAGTCTTCCAAGTCGGGATAAAGATCATTCAGCGCCACTCGACCTCTAATCTGGGTAGCGCTGGACCAGAGGCACTCGCCGGCCGTGTACCAGCGACTCGTGTTTCCTATGTTGACGTAGACCAAGGGCTCTTCGGCAAACACTTTCCTAGAATATGTTAGCTTGTTACTGAAAAGACTGAAGAGGTTTTGTACTTGAGCTTTGATGCACCAATCTCAGAAAGGGTTCGTCTGAGATCGTCCAGAGAAGTATAAAGGTCATTGATCCAGTCAAAGTCTTCACTTTCCACGCTCTTCAACTTCCGTATCTCAGCCAAGTAGTGGTTCCACGAAGCATCGGGAACGCCAAGTGTCATTTTGAAGAATTGCCTCAAGACATCGAGCTCGTCCTCGGATCGCCCGAATTGTGTTTGGTAGAGGTGCTCCAAGGGGTACGCAGTTTGCATGTCTTCACGAGCAGCCCAAAGACATTTTTCGGGAGATGCCCATGTCGCTGGGTTGGAGTCGTGCGCCGGTACAAAGATCAAGTTTCCATCAGTAATCTCTTGTCTGGGGACAGTTAGCTTGATATGTTAGAAGGTGCTTAAGAATACAGACCTTGCCTCTGCTTGCGCGTTCAGGAAACTATCGGCCTCACGACAGCGCCCATAGATAACCTCGTAAAGATCCAAGATCCTAGAGTTGCGACGAACTCCAGCAGCCGTATTGCTGAAGCGGATCGTCTTGAGAATGCTCAAGTAGAATTGTAGATCGTCAGTGTCGCCAACACCCAGATAGTCGACCAGGAATCCCCATTTCGAGCGGTAGGTGCCCGTGGTAATGGGCTCGTTGAGATCCAGAAAGATAAAGTCCTCATCTTCAGAGTACCGAGCATACTTTCCCTCAAGCTCAGGTAGGGGCAGGTAAGTTGTCGACAGTGGTTCCGATAGCGCAAACTCATCTCCACCCTTGCAAACGACCTCCATGTCTTGAAGCTGCCTCATGATTTCCGGCGATGCCGTCACAGTCGCTTGTTCAAACTCCCAGACCTGCTGTAGCGCGCCCAGGAGACAATCGGGTCGATGCTGCTCAATAAACCGGAACACAGAAGAGAGCTCCAACTTCCGCCCAGCTCCCATCTGAGTGAGCCTAAGATGTCGACGTAGAAAGAGTCGGTTTTCCATCCATGATACCCACGACCACTTGGAACCTGGAGGTGTCGCTGGTTCTTCTTCAAAGTACCTTTCGTGCAGGAAGGGCGCTGTAAAGCCTGCCGACTCTGCGCTTGGCCTGAGAAGTTGGCTTGGGCCATATTCGTCGTCGGTCACAAGGTAGACATCCTGCCTTGAAGGTGAGCACGCTTTCATGTCCTGATCATAAACGTAGTAGCCATCCAGCCTCATTTGAGACTCATCCCCATCTAGCAAACCTTCTGACAGGTACAGGAACTTCAAGTGACTGATGGAAGCTGAGAGAGCCGTCTCATCTGCCACAGCGACAGCGGGCTTCTTCAGGATCAGACCCCGAACATCCTTCACCAACGCCTCGATGACGCCAAACTTGTCGAACAACGCTCGTCGGTCGGGATTGTCAGCGGCATTCGGGTCGACAAGGCTCAAATTGAGATCGTCGGGGATGGCTAGCTGTCCGGGGCAGTGTGAATAGTACAAAGGGCCACTGCCAGCAGAAACCCACTCGCCGTTCTCCAGGGGGATGAATTTGAGCTTTTTGATCCGATTTTGCGACACTTCTAGGGTCGCGGTGTCTTTGAGAAGGACTAGGGCTCTTGCTGCGAGTGAATGCCACTCATCACCCGTCTCTGGGTTCTTCATTCGTGATGCCGCAGGCTGCTTCTGGAGGTCCTTTTCCACACGGGCGATCATGGCCCAAACAGAGACATTCTTCAGCCCGTACGGCTTCAGTAAAGCCAAGTCTTCCGTTTTGTACTCCTTGGAGAGATAAATCTCTTCATCCATATCCATGAACAGCGGATCTCCCTGCTTATCGCGCAACCATGGCTGCAGCCGACACAGCATGTAAATGTAGTCGAGCTTTCCAGTGCCAAGTGTGCGAAGGATCTTGACTTCTTGGATGCGCTCCTTGATCCTGTCTAGCAAGCCCGACCAGAAGCTGTCCCACGGGTAGGAATCGCGCTGGGGAAGCCATCGCATCCACTGGTACTGAAGCGTGGGGTGGTCACAGAACTCTTGGATGGCTTTGATGAAACAGTCTGCGATTGCGGTCAAAAGCGCGCGGTTCCTGCGAGATGTCACAACCAGTCCTTGTCGACTTGCTTCGGTGACGAAGTCGGTGTGAATAAGGAACTGTGAGAATGTCAGCGTAAGAGTGGCCCTCAAGCGCCTTGCTTCTCACCTTGAAACCCATTGGGCGCATCGGCAAAAAGGCAAAGACATCCTGGCTTTCAACAACAGGCGTGGCAGACTCAGTCAACGGAAACGCTAGAACAACCTCTGCTGCCGAATCGGCGCGATCTCTTTCTTCCGAGTAGGTCCTGTTTTCGCTCTTGGGGATGTTCTCGGCCATGTGCTTTGTAACGTGATATCGCCGTTCCTCCACACCTTCAAAAGTCGTCTTCCGAACTGTTGCTGGGTTGCTACCGTGAAGCGAGTAGGTCGTCGCCGAGGTCAAGCTGTCGGCTTCATCAAAAAATGAGACCTGCACCCTGCGTAGCTTTCGGAGGAAGAGAAGGATGGTGTGCTGAAGGTCTTGAAACTGAAGCTTGATCGTCTCCAGTTGCCTGGCATCTTCTCCAGGATCATCGCTTGTGTGAAGGAACAAAGTGATCCTTGTTAGAGTCTCCCCAAGAACTTCATCCGTCTCCTCCCACACAGGCGTAACCATGCCGAGTCCAGAGTCTCCCTTTCGATGAGTAAAAGAGAAGGAAAAGTCGTTTGACTGAATGTGAACCTTCCAAGCAGCCATAAACACAGACTTGAAACCGATACCCTTCTCACCAATGTAGCCCGCTGCGCCAACTTTGGAGCTCTTGCCGATGGCGCAGATGGCTCTCAGGTTTTCATGCGTGAAGCCATTCTCATTGCATTCAATCGACACCTTGTCGGGCCAAATCTTGAACGAAACATAAGGATCCTCGCCTTGCGATATAGCGGTACTGTAATTGTTGTCATCGGCATTCTGTAACAGCTCAAAGACGAATCTTGCATTGCTTGTGTAGAGGTTCCTCGCTAATCTGGCCTGGTATGTGAGCATTCATCTCCGAAAAGCGGCCTCGGCTTGTCACACGTACGTCAAAACAGCCGAACCGATCATCTCATCCTTCCGGAGTAGAGCCTCTTCAACCTCACGTCTGAGGTCGGGGTTGATGGCTCCGATGGCGGCGAGCTGGTCTTCGCCTAGATAGCCGCGATCTTTGGCAATCTCCCTCACCAGATCCCGAGCCGTGGTGCCCGGCCCGTCCGAGGCGCCCTCGGAGGTGGACATGGTGGAGAAACCGAACCCTGTAATGTAGTGTTTGAAGCGCGTGCGTGGGGGAAAATCGAGATCTGGCTGCAGAGCGAGATAGCAAAAAGATGAAGGGTTTCCAGGGAACAATCACCTTATGAGCTGCGGGTTTATCTCCCAAAGAATCAGCAGCGACAATTTGCCGTGGCCTCGAGACACATTCCCTCCCCGTGTCGTGACTCGTACGAGGCGAAAAACAACACATCGGACGCGCCTAATCTCATGCAGGGGCCTTCAGCTTTGGGTCCAGGAGAGTCCATGATTGGCTCCGCCCATCGCCAAGGTGTCAGATTCCCGCGATGATCCTAGTTGCACATCGATTGTCGACACTTTTCTTCTGCGACAAGACGCGTCTTGTTGTCAGCAGAAGGGCCCATTTCTTCCAATGACGAACGCCAGATGCCATGGACTCACCTGTGACAAGCAAGCTGAGCAACAAGTATGTTTCTTCAGCAGGAGGAGCAGCTCGGTAGTCGAACACTTGGTCTGCGGGTGGATGAAACAGTCTGGGGTAGATCCCGTTCAGCTGCGGTAGTGCCCGCAATCCCTGTTGACTTGGTTAGCGACGGTTCACTGCCAAGGACGACGATTGGTGGTCTGTTCTGCAGTTCAGCTCAAGCAATGTCACAGGTGTCACCTCTCATCATGTCCTATCGCTAGACTACGCAAGTTGTCGAAATCAGGTGTATTGATTCATTATCTACACCTCTGCCTCTGGTATCCATCACATCACTTCCAAGATACTATCACACCTCTGTCAACACCACTCCAACTTCTCCAACCACTCTCCAACACTGCTGGTGAAGATCAAAACATGGGGGTGCCACTGAGAAATGCCTTCATGTTGGCCATCTTCTTGGTCGCCTGGCGGACCTTGGAAGCGTTGCTAGGGTCGGCGGTGAAAGCAGGAGCGGCAGCTGGGACAGCTCGCTTCTGTGAGGGAGGCGAAGATTGTTGCTGTATGGGAGAGCGTTGCTTCTGTGGGGGGGATTGCTTCTTGATCGAGCGCGCGGCCGCCTCCTCGAGGTTCTTTGGAGCCCATCGGCTCGACCCCAGTCCAACGACCGAGTCCACACTGGCGATTCCTGGGCGAAGAATGTTAGTTGACCGGAGCACTGTTAGTATGGCGTGTTGGGTGTTCTTACCGGTAGGGGATGCACTGGACTTGCGCGAGAGCTTGCTCTTGGAGCTGTTGTTGGTCGCCGCCTGGGAGGTCCAGCCCTTGTCGACACTATCGCGGCTCATCGAGTGAGACTTGGTGACAGACTCATCGTTGGTCTGGGGCGTGACGGGTCGTTCGTCAGAGCGCTTGGTCTGGACGTTGACAGTGGAGGTGGAAAGTTGGCGAGGCATTTGGGATTGAGGGTGGAAGGGGCAAGTTCTCGCGCCGCCCCAGAGCTCATACAGCATAGCAGAATGCTTCTTGTTGACGAAGTCATCTGTAGGCTCGATAGGAATGCGCTGAAGGAGCGGTGATTCGATGATCTGCTTGGCGTCGCGTCGGTCGCCAACATTGTCCTCACGAGTCGTACACTCCGCGCAACGGATCTTCTCGATGACAGAAAGGTCAATACCAGAGGTGCTGGCATTCTTCTCGACTGTGCCGCAAGTGCCGAAAAAGCACACACACGAGCCGCGGGCTCGATCGCAGACCTGGCGCTGCTGGGCAACCATGTGAAGTTTGCCGCAAGTAAAAGACAGCGACGGCGTCTTGGTAGGGGCGCAGAGAGCGATGGTAATGATCTCGTGACACATCTTTGCGGTGGGTATGGGGGAAATGTGATGTGGTCTGTTGATCGAGGGAGTATGAGAGGGTAGAGGGATGAGGAGGGATGGAGGCTTGCTGTGCGAGATGTCTTTGATGGTTGATGTGAAGATCAGGATGAAAGTCGATCTTGCGGTGATGTAAGAAGGAGGAAGGAAAGAGGGAGAAGAGGCGGGAGGAAAGAGGAGAATATATAGCTGAGGGGGATCCTAAGGCTTAGGATAAGGAGTGGATGCAGAGGAGAAGCTGGCAAACACTGGCACCCCCCGCGGCGATGACGAAAATCCCCTAATCGGGAGGACAATAGGAAGGACAATAGGCTTGATGAATAGGCAGAATGAATTCACCTATTCGGGCATGGCCTGTCAATAAAAAAAACCACCTAATCGGGGAGTGTCGCCGCGACCTGGGGAGATGCCCCTGGAGTTGAGTAGCCTCATCACAACCTCAACATCAATATTGTTTGTAGGCCCGCTAATCCGCATTAGGAGAATTAACAATAACAATAGGAGTCCATTTCTATTGTCCTCTACCTAGGTACCTAACCAAGAAGTATCACCTTGCCCTCCGATCGGACGCACGATTTGGTGAGCACCGAATCCAACACTTGGCCAACCCCTCGCCGCTCGTAGGTGCCATCCTTCTCCACTACGTGCATGATCCATAAGAGATTCCAATCTTCGTCATCGCCTACTGGGGCTTTCGGCTTAAAGAGAGCCGAGCCTGCTATGGGTTCTTTGGAGTATGCGATGATGAGGCACTCCACCCCAGCGCCAACCGTGTGCGAAGCGATGTTATCTACATGTAGGGATCCTACGATGTCGCCATCTGAGGCGAAGAGAGGTGATCCTCTCACGCACTGTAGCGGGCGTTTATGGCGAGGCAGCGCTCTCGATGATGGACCCTGCTTCGGCGCCGAAGTAGGTGGAGGACCCGTGACGAGGCGGATGGACAAGGCTTTGAACAGGATGACAGGATATATGGGAAATGCTCTATGATCGGTCAGCGTCTATTGTGAATGAGTCAAATCAAGGCAGAGACGCTCACGGAAGTTTAGGGACTGGCCCTTTATGCTCTTCTTCGAGCGATTCAATCGCCCTCTTCGCATCGCGAACTCGAGCATCCAAAGGTTCGTCATTGTCATCGGCCACAATCTCCCGTACCTCCGAAGCCAGCGTATCTCGAAACTCGTAATCCAGCTCATCCCCCTCGCGTCTCACGGTCGTCGGGCCAGAGAGCTCTCGTGCTCTACAGTTACGCGCCTCTGTCGCCACGGTAAGCAGCGGACCGCCGTTCAGGAGCCGTACTTACTGGATGCGCGATAGGTCACCCAAGAGATCAAGACCAGCCAAACCAAATCGTGCTTGATGTTGTAGGCCCACGAGTCAACCTCGGCTTGGCTGTTGATCACATCGTCCGAGTAGATGCCTCCTCCTCCCATCTCTTGACCGTATCGCTTGCCCTGGGTGAAGCACGGCAGGGGAAATGCCAGGGACGAAGGCGAATGTCTGGCCAGAAGAAAGGAATCTTGGAGATTTCGCGACTGTTTGAGGAATTCCACAGTCTCGTCGGTGAGCGCGTGTGCGTATCGGTCCTTGAATCGTTCCATTCGGCTCGGCTTGTTGTATTCATCGATGTTGTCAACCTCACTTACCGTACCTCCTCTCGTCCAAACATGCCACTGGATGAAAGTTCTTTTCTGAATCCAGCCGAAAAGCCTTTCAGCTGCCTTGCCGTCATGATCTGAACCTTGACGAGTCTCGGGTGCCCAGGTTATCGAGCCCGACCAGCCTGCCCAAGAGTAACTCGCAAACCCAGGTCGTCGTCGCAGTTTACCGTCCGCGGATACAAAGAGAAGCGCTGTGTTGAGGTAGTTTGCGGGAAGCCCGTCGGCATACCACGACGTCAATTCGCCCCCGAGCTGGCGCAGAATGCCAGAGAGCGCCCGAAGAGCGTCGCCATCGTGCTCAAGTGCCCGATCCGAGTAATCCTCACACAACTTTTGATAGACATCCCACGCAGTCAGATTACCAGCTCCAGGGCTTGCAACTCGCAAGATATAGTCATCATCGGGGTCTACCCATTTCTCTTGAAGATCTGCGGCAGTCTCCTCGCACCAGTTGGCTTGTGTGCATCGGAAATAGACTTGGTTATTCACGAAGATTAGAGTTCGTCGCGGTAGAGCAAGCTCTTGAAGATGCCATCCTTGTTGGTTGTATGTGCTGTTTTGGAGATGCCAGTACATGCTGTGGGCGACGGCGATCTTCATTCTCGGATTGAGCTGAGCAATGTGCTGGGAGGGTTGCCTTGAGCCAGGCCTGACTCCTGGTATACCCGATTTCGCGTCTGTTCCTGAAGCAACCACGATCGCAAAATGTGATCCTCGCAGAACCGAGTTCATTATCTCCATGCCGCCTTTAATGTCGCGTGGGTGGTCCTGAATGAGGCAGAGCGCGTCCAGCCACAGGTATCTTTCGCCCAGCGATCGCACAAGCTCCATGGCGTCGGTAATGGTGCGCGGAAGCTCTGAGGCAATCTTGTCCAAGGCACCGGGTGTCTGGAGGAAGTCGAAATTATCTTGTAAGAGCTTGAAGCCGTCTTCTTGGCCCCAGACATAACTCAACGTCACGTATCGGGTACCAAGCGGCATGTATCTGACACACTTGGTCTCAAGGTCCAATAGTCGAAAGTTGGATGTCTTCTCCTCATTTATTGATACAGTTTTGTACTCTATGTCCTTCGGATTTGCGCGTTAGTCGAGCTGTTTCGATCTGGGGTGTATCTTGTTGCTTACCACTTCGGTGGGCATCACATGGCTTGGAACTGGCGTGAACTCAATGTCTCTCTGTAAGCGGTTTCCATTAGTCTCAACGGTATAAAGACGCTTTGGGAATTGAAATGCTCACCAGGAACAGAGGAAGGTGGAAGCAAGAGTCTCCGTGCTTCTCCTCACATTGCCGCAGCCATGAACGAACAAGCGATGTTGGAACCTGCTCTTCTTTGACCTCTCTTGCGACATAAGGGCCCTGTTCTGGGCCAATTTTCTCGGTGTTGTTCTCAACAAACAAAACTCTTGTTCCGTATAGCGAAGGATGCGAAAGCTGAAGGCAGTGTTCCCCTGGGCGAATGGTGATCCGGACCGACTCAGCTTGGGGGGCTTCAAGTCCTGGTTCTTTAGCGGTGGAGGCTAGAACTGCTCCATTCAAAGCTTCCAAAATTATCCGGCAGAAAGGACAATCTTTTCTCTCCTGGAGCTCCCCAAGTGTCCCTAGCAAGTAGCCATCGGCGGGGTCGAGACCAAGCGCACTTCTCAATTCATCATGAGAGGGCACCTCACCGTCGGCGCCAATCCCTCGAACGGCTCGGCAGAATTCCGTACAATCCCCGATGCCACTTTCATTTTCGCTTCTTGGCATTGTGCCTTAAACTCGTATGGTTTCGTCGCAGGTTGGCAAAGTGAGGATGAGAGGTCAGGTTTGTCGTCTGACTTGCTGACGGTATCCCCACGGGCGGGGAACCAGGCTTCAGAGAACACTGGTCCACCTCTGCTGACAACAGACCGAAGCGATCCTAGTATTTAGACCGAAAATACTAGTTTGGACTAGGTTCATACAATTTATGGCATTGGAATTGAGAATTATGTGTTGAACCATGTTCTTTGTTAACGTGGTTGATCCTCTCGTTAAGAGATTGTTCTGGGCTGCGAAGCTCCGAACAAGACGAGATTATCACGCTGTAAAAGGGAAGGAAATAGCAGAGGTCTTTGTCCCTTGGTGAAAAGCTCGACACATTTACATGTGTCGGAACTAAGATGAATGCTGGTAATTTCAGGGGCGCTCGCTTGGACATATTCAGTACCTGTAGGAGCTGTAATCGGAGGGATACCCTGGAGCTTCATGAATATTGGGTCTCCTATGGAAACTATGGTATCTTTGGGCACTGTGATTGGGATCACCCAAGGAGTTTGACTCTTTAGTCTGCAAGTTTAAGATAGACACAGACTTCTAAAGCCCCGTCCTTAAAAACGGCATCTGCTTATGTCCGGGTCACAGGCGTGGTTGTCACACAGAGACAAGAGTGCGAAGAATTACCTGAAAGGATTTTCCGGCAAGGGGAAAGTGAGAATCTCAGCAACGAACGAAATTAAACCATATACCAAGCAAACCAAGATCCGTGTTCGTCTTCTCGCACGTTTCATTCACGTGCAAGTCCTCCGAGACAACAGCGGCACATCCTTCCAGAAGCGGGCGCATCGGCCGGCGCTCGTTGGTCCTCAGCCCGTGGTGCGACAGTGGCAGTTCCAAGACGTCACAGTATGACTTACTATGGAGAATTTCCTTCGAAAGGATCAAAGAACACACCGATCAACAGCTCGCGTCTTGGCTACTTGGCAAAGTGGCTAAACAAACAGGCAGCAAAATTAAATATGCAGACTAAGATATGCTCGCAGGAGCCAAGTCGGGGTAAACTGGAGTTGATCCACTGTTGGTTCTGGGCATAAAAGTTTTGCAGGTCAGGCGCGTTTCTTTATCCTGGGCAATTGCGAAAGCATATCTAGACTGCTGAAGGGCATTTGCAATGAGGCCATCCGGTTCGCTCTGGCTACCCGATTGAAGCGAAGCAAAGGGGGTTGTTCTCACGCATCAATCTGATGCCAGCCCGGCAATTAAACAGAAAAGAAGAAAGGATTCGGCATCCCCGTGATCATCCTTATTCCCTCCCAAAGCCGTTCACACCAGAAACCACGGTTTGACGTCAGGCTCATGAAGGCGGGTTGTGAGATGGTGACGCACGCCCAGGCAGCGCCAAGAGGGCAGTCCTCGCGTGAGTGCTAACCATTTAAGCTTAACTGGCTTGGCGGATAGGTTGCGGGCGCCACTCCCGGCTAACCGACGTGGTAGATCTTCTTGTCGATCACTTGTTGGTGGGCGATCTGACGTCGTTGGATCTACGGGTGAGGGTGAGGCTCTTTTCTCAGTTGGGAGTCTGAATTGAGTTTCGAGGGTCGGAAATATTCAACTTGTGACTATCATTACGGATATTGCAAATAAGCAGGAGTGTCCTGGAATATAAGGCACTCTGAATGACTTGACAGCAGCTAGACAGCCAAGATGTTCAATGTTTCACTTGCATGAGACTGCCGCGCAATTACCACAGTCGGGCAACTCACCTCACACAGCAAAACCCACAAATCCAAGGCAACAGAATTAAACCAACAGCTCCTGCAGTTCATCACACCTTGGAACAACGTCATACCTCGGATTGCCCAGACTGGGATTCACCGAAGTTTCGGCCGTGGACAGCCAAAGAGAGCGACGCTCGTACTCGACGATCAATCTTGGCGAGAATCCACCAACACTTTTTTCTCCACATGAGCCAACATCCTTTTCAAACGCCTGATTTATGTGAGGGAAGTGGTTCTTTTGTTAATGGGCGATGAGATTGTGTATAATAACTGGGTCGTGTCCATGTTTTTTGACAAGACAGAGATTCTGGAGTTGCAACTTGTCACGCCTGGGGCCCCAGATTTACCCCAGAGTTCCCATGTCATTGGTATAAAGGTCAAAGCCCTTACCAAATCTTTACTTCAAGCCTCCATTGTCATCATTGTCCCGCCGACAAAATGCCGCCTCCACGGGTAGATGATGAAGCTCCCTTCCAGGAGTACGGGGACAACAGTCACCGAAACTCCAGCAATGGCACCCACGACGAAAAGATGGCGACCGGCGAGCGCCGGGCCTCTACAGCTGCCCTGCTACGCAACCCCTTGGTGGGGTTGAGTCGAGACCAGGTTCTCGCTGATGTCGACGCCTTTGTCGAGGAGAAGGGCCTCCAGGAGCATCGAGAGGATTTCCGCAAGGGAGCTCTAGTCGCGCAGGTCAACAACCAGGCTGGCGCCTTTGAGCGGATTGATATGCTCACTGAAGAGGAGAAGGGTATTCTTCGTAAGGAAGAGACTCATCGTTGGCATCAGCCTTTTGCCCTTTACTTTCTCTGTACTCTCTGTGCGGGATCAGCTATTGTGCAAGGTATGGATCAGACGACAGTAAATGGAGCTCAGGTATGTTTCTCTCATCCATCCTTCCATCACAATGGTCTAACAAAGCAAAGGAATTCTACTTTATAGAGTTTGAAATCAACAATGTTTGGATGAAGGGATTCACCAATGGAGCTCCCTACCTCTGCTCCGCTCTCATCGGATGCTGGACCAGTCCCATCCTCAACAAGTGGACTGGACGTCGAGGAACAATCTTTATCTCTTGCCTCATGTCTACTGTCACCGGCTTCTGGATGGCTGCTTCTACATCGTAAGTTGCTTCTTTCTTTTGACCCAGGCCACCTCTAACAGTTCAATAGGCTTGGAAACTTTCTTGCTGCTCGTTTCATGCTCGGTTTTGCCGTTGGTGCCAAGTCTAGTACCACACCTGTGTACTCTGCAGAATCTACCCCCAAGAACATCCGCGGCGCGCTCACAATGATGTGGCAGGCAAGTTTAATCCCGTCCACTATCAATTACCCTCACTAACTCGTGTCTAGATGTGGACTGCTTTTGGTATCGCGCTCGGCTTCATCGTCTGCGTAGCCTTCCAAAACGTCACAATCATCGGCGGCGAAACATCGCCCTGGCGCTGGATGATGGCATCCACCTCAGTTCCTCCTCTCATCGTCATGCTTCAAGTCTACTTCTGCCCCGAGAGTCCTCGCTGGTATATGGAAAAGGGCCGCTTTGACAAGGCCTACCGCTCAGTGAGGCGACTGCGCTTCTCTGGTGTGCAGGCTGCGCGAGACATGTACTATGCCTACAAGTTGCTTGAGATTGAGCGTGGTGAGCGAGAGGGACGGAACTTGCTCAAAGAGTTCTTTACTGTTCGTCGAAACAGACGTGCTGCTCAGAGTGCTTGGTTCTGCATGGTAAGTTTACGGACAGACTTCCTTTGTCGAACATTCTCTAACATGCATCGTTTTAGTTCATGCAACAGTTCTGTGGTGTGAACGTCATTGCATACTATTCCACTTCCATCTTCCAAAAGGCCAGCTACAGTCTGTCCGATGCTCTCCTCGTGTCCATGGGCGGCGGTATCATCAACTTCCTGTTTGCCATCCCAGCCATCTACACGATTGATACGTTCGGTCGCCGCAATCTGTTGCTGGTCACGTTCCCTCTCATGGCAGCCTGCCTCTTCTTCACCGCCGGGACATTCCAGATCGACGCGGGCAACGCCTACAGTCAAGCCCGAATCGGTTGCATCACCACAGGGTTATATCTGTTCATGGCCGTCTACTCGCCCGGTTTAGGCCCAGTGCCATTCACGTATAGCGCTGAAGCATTCCCTCTTCACGTACGAGACATTGGCATGGCCTCCAGCACCGCCATAACATGGGGATTCAACTTCATCATCAGTCTCACATGGCCACCCCTGACGGAGAAAATCACAGACACTGGAGGTTTCTGTTGGTACGGAGCATGGAACATCTTTGGCTGGATTTTCTGCTACTTCCTTCTCCCGGAGACAAAGAACCTGACTCTGGAAGAACTCGACAACGTGTTCAACGTCACCAACCGAGAACATGCTGGGTACTACTCTAGGAAGTTACCCTGGTACTTGAAAAAGTACCTCCTCCGTCAAGATGTCCCACCTTTCCCTCCTTTGTATGAGTTTGCGGCCAATGATGGGTATTATCCTAATGAGAAGCCATCTACGCGCCATGCGGAGAACTACACTACCAGGACAAACTCTGAGGACGACCAAGTCCTAGCTGGGCGTAATTAGATGAACCGCCCTGGGCTCAAATTCTGGCCACCAGGAGGTGCTCTCGAATAAGTTTCTTACATGTATTTGTATCAAAGAGGGCCGGTGTGCTAAAATGCCCCGGTTAGGAGGATTGGGCTTCGGACTGGCGCTATCTTCAGGCTGGTCTATTGACCAGTTGTTTTGCACGCGGTCGGGAGTTATCACTGTTTAGTTATGGTAGTCAATGAAACATGATATCTATAATTCCCTTTGCTTCATCTTATTTTATTGGATCAATCGCCAGTGTGAACGGGATCCTTCAGCCGGGTGAATCATTCAACAGCACTGCCTGCTAGACATGTCGTACAACCTTAAGAACAGGCTCACCTAGCTTCTGGTCTTAGAATTCTCTATTTATTTCCTGCAAAGTGCACACAATTGTGCAAGAATCTCTCAGCTCCCTTGTGGTGAGATCCGCCACAATCTACGATTTCATCTCAGCGTCTAAGATTTACGTCGTCTCATGGCGCAACCAACCCAAAAGCCCAGTTGAGGAATTACTAGCCTTTTCGAAATTTATCAATGGCCCCTCGAAAAGTGTCTGTCGATATTGTTGAATCCGAGAGAGCTCCCGAGGTTTCAACTCCATTCCTACCTAACGGGGAAGACAAGCAAGACACAATATTGATACGAATCTGCGACTCGCCTCAAACTACCGTATACCTTGTCAAGCAGGCATTTCAGCAAGCATGGCACGATGCAAACAATGCGAAAGCAGCCAAGCGGTACGCCTTGCGGTGGTTAGCATTTCTCTCGGTCTTGTAGAGTTGCGCGTTGATCGTTCTCATCGTTTGCTTTGCTCTCTGCTGGCAAGTTTGGTTTCAAGGACAGCTCATGCCATCCGGATGGCGGGTTTAGTCCTTTTCGCAACAGCTTCAACTGGCGGGCTCTTAAGGGAATGTTTCAGATCACGTTGAAGGTCGGAAATTTTGATTTTGCGACGGCTCAGATTATCGACGTGATGTAGGATCTCGTAAGCCTTGAACTAAAGGCTTGGTCCTGAAACCGACTGATAACTAATGTCCTGTAGGTGGCTGGTCGAGGAGGGTAAACAATGTTGGCTTTGATATCATGGCAGGCATTCTCAGACTACCTTGCCGTTTCCATCATAACCAAGCCTGCAACCTACACGACTGTGTGGCTTCTGATATTTCAGACAGACCCATCCTTCGTCTCCATCGTGAGCCTCCTGCATCAATTCCAGTGGCGGTTTCTCGGCCTCATCTTTCGGCTTTCGGCTTGCCTCGTCAGGACCAAGCACAAGTCCTCATTTGACGAAGCGGCGTCGATGGGCATCTACCGAGCGTCTATGGCTGGGCTTGGAGCAGTGATCGTGTCCAGTGCGGGTGTGAACATGAAACAGAAATTAGTGCTGTTTTTGTGTTTCGGATTTACTGCTGTCTTGTTCTATGTGGCTGTTTACTTACTTTGCATGATCCCTGGTGTTCTCGTCGGGGCTCGAGCAGCGCAGATTGGGTTAAAGACGGGCAGCAAGATTGCCCTGTTCTGGTTGCCCTTCATTGTCAACCTCGTTATAGTTTTAGTGTGTTTTCTTCGATAAGTTGAACAAAAATGTCAAGATGGTTGTCGATCACCACCCGAACCGAGGTCTTGATCACATCATGTTTCGAGAGCCTTCTACCATCGGCCTTTTCAACAGGCATCAAAACTCCTGCTCGGACAGGTGAACAATTGAAAAACTCCGATTTTACTGAAACACGTTCAACTTGAATTCCGACTATCGATACCAAAAACCGGTCTAGTCCCGCGGCTCCCGCCCCTAGCGGAGGAACTCGTCTCCAGCGGAGGAGGCTGCGGAGCAATATCCCGCCGACTCATGGCCCGGTCGCTGCTTTGGGCAAATAGTCCATTTGACCTACGGAGACGGGCCTCGGCACGATTTTCATGGTCGGGACGCGTTTTTTGATCCGTAATTCCATGTTGAATCTCAATAAATAATGTCCTAGGTTTGCTATTTTGAACAAGGTCTCGACATCTATGATTTAGGTATCTCAACTTCTACACCAACACTATCACCATGGCGCAATCACCACTTTCTCAGCCACTAACACTGCCTTGTGGCTTGACCTTGCCCAACCGACTAGTCAAGGCAGCCCTCGCTGAACAAATGGCCGACTGTCAACAGCTTCCCACACCAGGTCAATTCTCTCGAACGTACGGCGCATGGGCAGACGGAGGATGGGGCATGATCATGACTGGCAACGTCCACATTGACGAAACATTCCTCGGAGATCCCCATGGAACGGCTATGAATGGAAGTATCGCAGAGGAAAAGGTGATCGCGGCGTATAAGGGGTTGGCTGATGCTTGTCGACGGGCAGGAACACCGGCCATCATGCAAATTAATCACCCTGGTCGACAATCGCCGTTAAGAGCTGGAACAAAGTCATTCTGGACCAAGAATCTTGCACCGAGTGCCGTGCCTTTGGACATGGGTTCGGATTTGGTGTCAAGATTGGCGAGCTGTGTCGTCTTTGGTACACCCAAGGAGATGACTATCGAAGACATTGAGACTGTCATCCAGCGCTTTGCCAACGCGGCAAGAATTGCTGCTGCGGCTGGCTTCGACGGAGTAGAAATCCATGCTGCCCACGGATACCTGCTCGCACAGTTCCTATCAGCAAAGACCAACCTGCGAACCGATGCCTATGGCGGATCCGTGACAGCTAGAGCAAAGATTGTCGTCGATATCATCAAGGCTGTTCGCGCTGCCGTCCCCGCAAACTTTTGCGTTGGTCTCAAGTTTAACTCTGCTGATCATCAGTCTCCAACCGAGTTGCAAGAGTGTCTTGAGCAGACTGCTTTCATTGCTGAAGCTGGCCTCGACTTTTTGGAGGTCAGCGGAGGAAGCTACGAGAACCCGACAGTAAGATTTACTCTTCCGAAACAAACGAGTTTGAAGTTGACACGGATAACAGATGATTATGGGAACCGAGGAAGTTGTCAAGTCAGAAAAGACAGCGGCACGAGAGTCCTTCTTTCTGGAATTCGCCCGCGAGATGAGAGCCAAGCTTCCCGACATGCCACTCATGGTAACAGGAGGATTCCGTACTCGCCTAGGCATGGAAGCAGCTCTGAAGGAAGGGGCATGCGACCTCATCGGCATTGGAAGACCATCAGTCCTAAACCCCTCTCTTCCAGTCAACACCATCCTGAATGCCGAAGTCAGCGATGAAGACGCCAAGTTGTACGCACGCAGGGTGCATGCCCCTTGGCTTTTGAAGAAGTTTGCGCCAAGATCAGTTGGTGCGGGTGTTGAAAGCGTAAGTTGATATATCCTTGAAGTTGCGAGTAGCGCTGACTTTTGGTAAGGCGTGGTATAGTAAGCAGATGCAACAAATTGGGAGAAAGTAAGCGAGAGGTTGAACCCTGTCAAGCAGTCACTATTTCATATGTCCTGTAACATTAGAGCTACATAATTAGAATCTAGAACCTAGATTCGTTCAGAACAGAACTTGAAGAATTCAAAGCACTCTTTAAACTTAGTTGCAAGTGAAGTTTCAGTCGATAAGAATATTGACCAAGTCACCTATGGCCTTTAACTCGATATGTAGCCAAACGATAAAGAAGCAAGACTCTTCCTCTTGGTACAAGTTAATAGGCATAAAAGAGCCTCTCCTCATTGTTCTCCCGTCTGATCTTGCGGTTCTCACGAATCAACATCCACCTCATAAGCCAAGCCAACAAAGCCGAAGCAGCAGAAAACGCAGCACTGCTCGACATGGCGATGGTATATCTAGGCGCATCCGAACTTGGCCATAGATACTATAAGAGTTAGCAAAGGCTCTGTAAACGCAATTTCGAAAACTTACAGGTGTGTAAATGGGACCCAGCGTGGCAATGGTGTTCACTATAGCAAGGGAAACGGCCTTCTTCTCCTTGGTTTGGCCGCATGTGCTGGAGACCCAACCTAGGATGATGCTGTTGCAGGCATAGACGCCGCTGGCAAAGGCGCACATTGCAAAGTAGCGGGCACCAACGTTCATGGTGGTGCAGGCGAGGATGAAGCCAAAGACGGCGAGCACTTTGGCCGCAGTGATGTGCCAAGTTCTTTCGTTCATTCGACCTATTCAACGTCAGTGTGATGGCCTCTTGTGTCGGGTCGTCGAAACATACCAGAGTTGGCAGCCCATGCAATGCATACAATGCCAGAGATGATGTACGGTGGACAGGTAAGTGCAAGAGTGGCATTCCGACCAAAGCCCAATGTGCCCACAATAGTTGGAAAAAAGTTCTTGAAATTGCTGGCGGCCATATGAAAATGTTGCATGAAGATGAGGACCCAAAGCCGAGGATCTCGACAGGCGTCGATGAGGCCAGCCCAAGTTGTCGTGTTTGTCTTGATCTGTACCGTATCGGCCGCGACTCGCGAGTGAGCTAGTTCTCTTTCCTCCTCGGAGAGCCATCGGGTATTGATAGGTTCATCTGGGAGGATCCAGGCTGACATGACCGAGATGACAAAGGTGATTATGCCCTGAAGGATAAAGAGCCATCGCCACCCAGAAAGGCCTGCAACACCGCTCATATCAAACACCCCGATGGCGATGAGACCAGCAAACGCTGTTCCGCAGATGTTGGCTGTGAAGAGGATCGAGATCCGGGTGGCAATTTCCTTGCGGGTATAGAAAATCGAGAGCATATAGAGGGCGCCGGGGTAAAAGGGGGCTTCGGTGATGCCGAGGAAGAAACGCGTGAGGAGGAGACCCTTGAAGTCCTTGGCAATGGCGGTGAGGGTGCTGACAACGGCCCAGAGGGCCATGGCTCCGGACATGAAAAGGGAAGGTCGAAGACGGGTCATGAGCATGTCTGAGCTAGGTCAGCGAGGGTAAAGTTATGGGGAGAACGAGTGACAAACTAGATGGGATCTGTCCGAGGATATATCCCACGAAAAGGATAGAAACACAGGTCTGATACTCGGTGGAAGAGAGGTTGAGCTCTTCCTCGAGATTATCCAACCGAGCGACGGTTATGGCATTCCGGTCAAGGTAGTTGAGCCAATACATGATCCAGAGCATAGGGAGGATGATCCAGTCCAGTTTTCGAACAAGTTTGATCTCTGCTGGATTGGTCTTGCTACGAGCACCGGTGTCATCTCTCGCTGCAGAAGCATGACTCTGATGCTTCTCCAGGTGATCACACTGGCCCTTCTCTTCGTCATGGGCCAGCTGTTCAGCGCGCGGAGCCTCAGTCATGTCGTTATATGTGTTTATTCAAAAGAGGGAGTAGAAGAAGTGGTGAGCTTGATGAGAAAGTCTTCATGATAGAGAGGCAAGTCGTCTTGATATAGGCCACAAGGGGCAAGTCCGAGCAACCAGTGGCCATACCGAGAGTTCAATTACCCCGGACTACCCCGCGTTGCGCTAGTGATGCCGGCTGGATAACATGTTCCCCGCCTGGGAACAAGGTTTACGGACTTTGGCTCGTTAGTCTCGCTCCATGTAGGTTGCCCAGAGCTTGGCTCGGTTTTGGGGCGTTGGGAGGATTTGTCTGAGCCAAAGCACCATGCTATCTTCTCAATAAACCAAATAGAATAGCTTTCAAGACTCCAAACGACTGATTGAATATCTTGTGTGAACATGCCGAAGGAGCTTGTTGCTCAAGCAGCATACGAACGGGGTTTCAAGACATAGACAACATGACGCAGATCAATCCCATCTTCGCACCCATGGATCCAGACTAGACTGGGCCCCTGAACCATCACCCCTTCCGACAAGAACCTAACTAAGCGCAATCGTATGAGCTGTGGTTGCCGCTGGCGTTGTTCCGGCTAAGGGCGGGCTCATCCGGACCGGGGTGGATATGAATGGCCCGGAGAACATACCGCCTGAGAGAGGTGTGTTTACCAAGCCATTTCCCCGGGCTTGGCATTGGATACTATCTGCTAGCTCACTTGTAGCAAAGAACGCATTATTGGTATTGGATACGTAGTCCACGGATCATGGGCATGACGTGGATTGGATGAATTATCCAAAGTCGACTAACCTGCCACCCCAGGTCAAACTACTCCGGGCCCAGACCAGGGAGACTCCAGAGAAAGTTGAGAGAATCAATGTCCAGCCCCAGAGACAGCTGATCACACCCGCCTCCAAATGGTGCGATGCTAGAATCAAACGGAAGCGAGACCCAAGTGTCCCCCGCGTCAAAGCCCACAAATCCGAGGTCATCTTCGGATGTGCCCATGTTTCCCATGTATCCCTCTGCCCCCTCGGCCTCACCTCCACCGACACCATTCGAGGGCAAACTCCGAGTGTGCTGCTCCCCAGAGCCTTGCCCTCGACTCGCGGTAAGATGAGCCCGGAACTGGGCGGTATGCTTCTCTATCAGGGCGGCATACCTCAACGCAAAATCCATATCATCAGGAGGGGATGAATTCAGAGTAGAAGTACACTGATCCAAGACATACAAAGCATCGTTCACATCAGTGTGTGTAGAACCGACACTCAACGCCTTTAACAGAAACACAGACGAGCTAATGACGCTGATCTTTACACGAGCTGGTGCGTAGGGAAGTTGGGCTTTAAAGTCACTCATGGTCGCGATGCGCAGCAGCTTTTTGCTATCCGAGATGACCTCCTGCAAGAACCTGGCATCTTTTGGGGTTATAAATGCCGATAGGACCTCGTCTGGGTCTGTGTTTGTGGTTGTGAAGCCAGCGGATGATGCTCGTGAGACTACTGCTTGGATTGAGATGGCTCCTGTGCAAGCTTTGAGGTGATGATACTCGATGAGAAGGGAATCTCTGAGCGGTTCGTTTATATCTACTCGTTGAATTAGCTCACGGAACAATGCCTATACGAACTACTCCTACCTTTGCACACAGAGTCGTATTTCTGCTGCCATTTAGACAAGGATGATGCAAAGTGCTCCAAAAGGTCCGCATAATGATCGCCTAGAACCTGACTCTGAAGATGTGCAGCAGATTGAAAGAACATGGACGACGCCGTGCGCGAAAGTTGAGTCAGTTCCAGGCTCAAATCCATGTAGGCCATCCAAGATCGATGAGCGGGCTCTTCCGAAGTCTGAAATGGCAGTCGTGAAGCAGTAACAGCTATACTCTCAGGAAACACGGAAGGATAACCCAACCTCGTGGCCGTCTGTGTCAAGTAGACGTATAGAAGCTTTTGCGCCCTGAGACTGCGGATTACTTGTTGTTCTGCTGATCTCGAAGCTTCGGGTCTTTGACTTGAAATAACCCCGAGCTCGTATGCAAGGTTATTAGCCATACCCAGGAGCATCCAAGACATTCTATTTGCCCGCTTGGCGGGTTCAAAGACGTCGTCCTTCCACCTAATAAGAGGAGCCTCGTCGTTCATCCTCCTGCGGTTCACAGGGTCATAACCAGGTGATATGAGTAATGCATCCCAGCCATCGGTTTCCGGAGGGAAATGAAGGGCTCGGGGGTGCCAGTCGGATATCAGCATTAGGCTCTCGACGGTCCCGATCGCTCTCGTCTTGGCTGTCGAGGTCTTTTCCTGACCGAGAAGAATCCGTTTGATAAGCATCTCGCAGTGACTCCAAAGGCGTTGGTGGATGTTGTGGCTTCGTGAAGTGCCGCCGGCTCCGGGGAGCATGAAAAATCGTGAGGCTATGGTGAGGATAGTACAGCATAGCATGGCTTCTTCGTGGACCAGCTGTGTATGGGCTGAGTGGCTTCGAAACTGGTCGACGATGACGGGTGAGAGGGGTTGCAATTTCTCAAAGAAGCTATCACTGTCAATTGAAGCCAGGAGGAAGGGAAACCGGGACTTACAGATCCATGTACGTGACAGCCTCTTGAGCTGTGAACAAGCCTTGGCGCACGAAGCGACATTTATCCCACAGGTCCAAAGTGGAATCTTCGGGCTCTGACAAGGCGGTGATCGTGAAGCCCACCCCATTGAAGCCTCCAGGTGTAATTCTTGGGCCATTGGTCGGCTGGGATGGCGTTGACGCGGCGACACTGCGTTGTCGATCGACTGCATCTGACAGGATATCCAGAGCATCGTTGGTTCCCGTCACAATGCTTGACCTCACTCGATCGTAGAGTGAATGTCCCGTGTTGTTGGGCGATTGTGAGAACCCTAAAGCATCTCCCTGATAACCGCCAAGCGACACGTCCAGCTGCTTAGGCGACGCGCCGGGCAGCTGGACTTCAGGAAGAGGACGTTGACGAGACGTGGTCACAGCCTCCTGCTGTGTCCATTTCGGAGGCTCACGATGCTTAGGACCTCTTTGGCGATGATCAAAGCGACACTCTCGATGCTCCCTCTCACACTTGGTACACGGGGGCTTATCCTTGACGATGCACCTCGACTTGCGACTTCGGCAGGAGACGCATGCGACATAGCTCCGCTTGAAAGAGCGTTGATTACCGGGACTCTCCATTGTGTGGGAACAAGGAAATTCTGCCAGAAAGATCGGACCTTGTTGTCGGGGTCAAGATCGCAGGGGAAGAAAGTTGAGGGGTCGGATCCGGGGCCGCGAGTATCCGCGTCGGTCCGGCCCCATCCGGTAGAGTCCGGTCGACGTGGGAATATCAGAGGAGGAGGAGACGCCACGACCAGTCAATCGTGTCTTTGAGACATTCCTGTACAATCATGACGTCTGGAAAGTAAGCACGGCAGATGCGGAGAGAGAACCAAATGGCGCCGATTATCGGAGGGTGTTACGAGCATGACGACAGCATCTTTTGTATAAAGTTGGCGACATGTGAACCTCATACAAAGCTTCAATCGGATATCATCCAAAGAAACATCACATTTCTTACAGAGCTTACTCCGAAACAACACCGTCAAAATGTCCAAGTCCATCGTCAACACCAAACCCTACCCTTTCCACTTTGAGGCCAGCCAATACCCAGCTGTCGAACCCAGTGGCAAGGGTGTCAGAGTCGACTTCTCCAACTGTCGCGGAGCTACGCCTTCAATCCAGGCTTCGCGTCTCAGGGCCATGATGCGCGAGGCCCACGACGACCCCTCTAAGATCGTAGCGCACGTCTGCAGCTACGATGCCCTCAGCTCGCGACTTTGCGAGGAGGCAGGGTTCCCGATTATCTTCCTCGCTGGCTATGCCATGGCCTCGGCATTTGCGCTTCCGGATACTGGGTATATTGCTTATGGGGAGGTTGTGAATAAGATCCAGGAGGTTTCCAGAGCGACGACTATTCCAATCATGGCGGACGGTGACACGGGCTATGGTGGTCCTATGAACGTCCGGCGAACTGTTCAGGGGTAAGTCAAGACTGCGAAGCCGCGTTCAATACTAGTGATGTTAACAGTGGGTGATAGGTTCGCGCTGGCTGGAGCGGCAGGCATAATGATTGAAGACCAGACATGGCCGAAGCGTAAGATATCCCACCAAGTATAGCTTTACATCATCTGACCTCTTATTCCAGGGTGTGGCCACACCGCCGGCAAGAGTGTCGTCTCCAGAAGCGAAGCCTACGCAAGATGGCAAGCCGCCGTCGACGCCCGAAACGAAGGCCAAGACATCTGGATCCTAGCCAGAACCGACAGTCTCATTCACGGCTACGAAGAAGCCGTGACCAGAGCCCGCAAAGCCATCGAGATTGGCGTCGACGCCGTCTTTGTAGAGGCCCTTCCCGACCGAGAGTCCATGGCTCAACTTCGAAAGGATCTCAACTTTCCCGTGTTTGCCAACATCATTGAAGGAGGAAAGACGGAGAACTTGTCGGCCAAGGATCTTGCTGGGCTTGGATACTGCGGAGTTGCTTACCCTTGGACTTTGGTGGCTGCCAAGCTGAAGAGCATTCGGGAGACGCTGGAGGGTGTCAAGGGATCACTGCTTGTCGGAAAGCCTCCTGTTGTTCTGTCTTATAGTGAAGTGTGCGAGGGAGTTGGGTTCAATAAATACTACGAGCAGGAGGAGAAGTATCAGTATGAGGGACGGACGAATGGTGCTAATGGCCATCAGTGGAAGGATTAAATTGGTTCAAAGGGATAAAGGATTGGAAAGGGAAATTGTTAAAAGAAATTTGGAGGGTTGAGGAGAACATGTGAAAATATCAAAGAAACGGCTTGGTCAGTCTTACAGATTGCAGTGTTCAGGCCAGAGGTTGTTCGGGTCAAAGGGGACGGAACAACTCCGTCAGCTTTAGCAGTAAACTGAATATAAAATTGCCATTCCTTTCTACTTGAATGAATTCTTAGAGCCGCCCCAGGCTGTGAGGACGACTAAGCAGGGTTCGTCGTTATCTTTTTCATCTTCGTAACACAATCAAGTCCTGAAGAAGACCGGACCAAGCAGGGGGCAGGTGTGCAGAAACAGTCTATCTTCTATTCTCGAGGCTGACATAACTTTTACGATGAAACTACCATTTGCTTCATAAAGCCGGTTTCACAAAGTGCCCGTATGGGCATGGCTTTGGTTGTTGCAGAGGGCCAGTGCCAACTTGTACAAGAACCTAACCAGGAGACCATTTTCCATTCTACCCTCGCTTGTGGCATACCCAGTCAATTTCCAAACTTGGACACCTGGAATGATGACATATCCAGCCTGGAAGCTTCTGCAAACTCAGGCTTGCGCCGTCTACCGCTCAGTGGCAGAGTTGTGAAGGCTGTGAAAATGTTAATCACAGAACATGGATGCGACTCTTCGGGGTCCATACCTGATGTCATCCTGGTCGATGACAGGCTTGTCCTCTTCTTCTTCTTGGACCTTACGCACATTCACCGGTCCACTATTGGAGACCAAGGTGAGCTTCTTGGCATCTGAGCCATCCTCCTCGGCGTTCTTTCTCTTCTTGCCCTTGGCGCGAATTTCGCTGAGGTGCTCGAAGTAGCTCTCAGGCACATCTGTCTGATACTTTCCACAAAAGACTCCAACTTCAAAGTCCTTGATCTGGGTCTCGCCATCGATGGCATCGAGACAGGCGGCCTTGAGGTCATCCAGTGACTGGTAGATCAACTAAAGACCTGTCAGCGATGTACGTTGGTAGGCAAGAGATGGGTTACCTCATCGGCGCCAATCTCCTTGGCGATCTCCTTCACAGTCCTATTGTGAGCAACGAGCTCTGATTGTTCAGTTAATACGGTTCCAGTGAAAGCATACCACTACGGTCGACTTACGTGCGGGATCGGCAAGATCAATGCCATACTGCAAGTGGTGTTAGCCAGAGTTCTTCAAGAGTTGCTACTCGCCATATCGGCAATGAACCGAGCGAGCACAGTCCAACTTACCACATGGGGGTGTGTGATTTCAGGAGAACACGAAGCCAGGATAACCTTCTTGGCACCAGCTTCTCTGCTCATCAAAACCTGGAAGTCAAATTAGCCACTTATCTTATCGGATAAGATGCTCCCGCCAGTCCCAGAAGAGCATATCTTGGTACTTCGTGACCACCAGAAACAAGGTACATACAATTTCGCGCGATGTGTTGCCACGGACGATGGAATCGTCAACCAGCAGGACAACCTTGTCCTTGAATTCGGATGCAATGGGCGACAGCTTTCGTCGAATGCCCTGTTGTCGTGCCTTTTGGCCTGGCTGCAATGTTGTTAGTGCTGCC
This sequence comes from Fusarium sp. MBC 438, assembly GCA_030779245.1. Lineage (NCBI taxonomy): Eukaryota > Fungi > Ascomycota > Sordariomycetes > Hypocreales > Nectriaceae > Fusarium > Fusarium sp. MBC 438. The sequence continues at coordinate 198,830 of JAPFTB010000008.1, forward strand.
GACAAAACCCCGAGGAGGGCGGTAAGGGATCAACAAACCATGATGAATGTTCGGAACGTGTATCTGAACAATTGGTCAGACCTTGATTTCATAGTTAAGCTTGGGACTTTCTTACCTGTTCCTGACAAAAGCATTGGAGAGAGGCTTCTGCAGACGGCTCGCCAGGGCGGCGGCGGATGTGTTGCTGGTCTTGTTGAGGGAGATTCGTTAGTTACCCGCTTGTGTATGAAAACCGAACAAGCGCTTACCTCGGGGATTGGAATAACTGTTTAACGTCGGTCAGCCAATCCGTCAAGAGTAGACTTCGCAAGAAAGCAGTTACTAACCAACATCAATCTCTTGGACACCCTTCTCGCCTAGCACCTCCTTGACCCGCTCTGCGAGTCTTTCTCCCATGTTCTGCCGACTACGGTAGATGGAAATTCCATCTTGGGAGGAGTCAGGTCGAGAGAAATAGACCATCTCGAAGATGTCAGGGGTGTAAGACTTCATCTCGACAATTTGTCGGAACTGGGGGTGGCCACCCTTCTGGATGAAAACGGCTTGTCCGGGCAGAATGTCGACAATGTTAGTAAAGCCGAGCTGGGTCAGGGCAACAGACTCAGAGGCCATGAAGTAATCCATAGTTCCATCAAGAGTGGCAGAAGGTCGGGATCCGAGGCAAAGGGGGCGGATTCCGTTCTCATCCCTGGAGGGCATTAGTAAAAATTCCAAAACACGCACGCAGATCAAATTACCTGAAACCAAGGACACCAAAACCGGTGATCATGGCAACACAAGCAAAGCCACCCTTGCACCTCGAGTAGACTTCACGGAGACCGGCGAAAATGTCGTCCACATTGGCTCGAGCCTTACCGAGCTCGTGCAGAGCGTGTGCGTAGACGTTGAGACTATCAAACCAAGTTAGTAGATGTCGCCACAAGGCCGCCAGAGCAAATTCACTTACAGAAGTTCTGAGTCGGAGTCGGTGTTGACGTGGCGGTGGGCCTCGAGATCCAAAAAGCTGCGGAGTTCGGTGCTGTTGACCAGGTTGCCGTTGACGGCCAAACTCAAACCGAAGGGGCTGTCTGTTGGAAGGGAGCATTGTCAGTACACTGAAGATACGCCTTGGGGTATTCCTGGGGCGGTGTAACTTACTGACTACAACGTGTTAGCTTCAACCTTTCAGTGATGGGGTTGTTGGTCACTCACCATAGAAGGGCTGGGCTTCAGAACTACAGCGGGAGCCGTCAGCAGATACTCCTTGAACAGCAACAGGAGATGCTTACGCAGAAGAAGTGCCAGCAGTAGGGTACCGGACGTGAGAGATACCGGCGTATCCGGGCAGTGTCTCGGGGATACGGGCCGGTTCCTGGAAGACCTTGGAGGCCAGGCCGTTGCCCTTCATCTGGTACAATCTTCCTCCCTGGCAGACTGTGATACCAGCAGCATCTTGCCCACGCTAGTACAACATCAGCATCATGATGAGAGTGATGTAAAATTGTGGGTACTCACATGTTGAAGATAATAAATACTCTCGTGGAGCTCGATACCAGCCGTGGTGGCTTTGGGATCGCCGAGCTGGGTTGAGGTGAGCCAAGGGTCTCATCAGCACGAGGACGGGGGTGGAGACTAACAAGAATGGCACTGATACCACACATTGTCGCGCAGGTGTATCGATTGTAACTCGAAAGAGGGTATGACCCAAGTGGTTGCGCAAACAATGACGCCCTTGTTGATGTTGCTCAACGCAGTGACCTTTTGTTCTTGAGGCGAGATTGAGATTTTAGTGGGCACTGAAAAAAGCTGCAAGCACCGGACACCGGACACCGGAGGAGGGTGGGGCGGATCCTGCTGCCTCAGGCCCTCACCTTTCCACTCGTTGGGCGGGTAGTCATGATTGCCTTCACCGAAACTCTTTCGACATCAAAAGTATTAAAATTCAGAGTTCAGTGAGTTCAATGGCCTATTGATATATAGTTGATTGTTGAACAAAGACAATGGCCCGAGAATGCGAAACCGGCAATTGGGGAATTTGTGTAGGTACGCCGATGCAAGAACCCCAATTGGGCCCCTGCCGCAGGGCAAGGGCCTATCGCGCACGGCGAACACGATGGGAACCAGGATCAGAGATAGATAGCCCGAGGTCTTGGACCGAAGGCGGGGTTGTCTCGGGTCAAGTTGGTTGGGGCGCGCGATTAAAGATTAAAGAGTCATGACGGCGTTGCCAGCTCCAATGTACAATATTGCATTAGCAACCACATACCTGTCTAATATTCTCGGCATAATCGGGACTCGATGCACTTCAGTTTCGCTTCTTACCTACCCAGAAGCCTGCTTTGATCCTCAAAATACCCCTCCAGCACACCCAATGTATATGGAACAGAATATTTTGAAGGATCCGTGCAACTGACTCGCGATCTCAACGGTCTCTATTCGGCGAACGATTGGTCAAGGCGGGCCGGAGAATGATCCGCAGCCACGCTAGAGTGGAACACCAAACTTCGCTGAACTTTGTCATCGCAAAGGCGAACACAACCGGGCCAGATCATGTAAGTCCCAGGCCAAGAGGTAGCGATCTTCGGGCTTAGTTAACCCATCAAAGGCCGGGCTGCAACTGTAATAAAGAACAGATCTTCAACACATTATAACATCATGACCCGATGTTAACATCGTGGCCTGTTTAAACTTCTGCAGCAGCAGAAAAGTCATACCTCGCTGTAAGAGGTAGCAAGTACGGTGACTCTCCGATGATATCTTACGAGGGTGTTCTACCATTGAAATCCATGACAAAAAAGCCAAGAGCGTGACCCAATAGACTTCCAGAGTTGAATCTTCAACCTGTTTTTACGCCCATAGGACGCACTGGAACCAAACACTCGTTGCGATTCTTGTCGTAACACAAGACCTAGTTGCAGTTAATATTTCAATCCTTGCACATGGCTGAGCTCGTCCGGCTCTTCCAGAGTAGACATGGCGCGTGTGTCAAGGCGAGAAACAGGGGAATGGCAGCATAGCCTCACTGTATCTCAACGCCTAGCATCCAAAGGGGCTGAACAATAAAGGGTATTCAAAGGAGTTTAATTGAGCCACTTATCCATAATGGTAGCTCCATCAATCTTCTGCCTGCAAAAATCAACGAACTTTATTGGATGCGTGTCGGCCGTTGGAACACATTTGCCGGGGATGTAACAAGGCTCATGGCCCCTGAAGAATACATGTGAACTACTGTGTATCTTCAGCCGAGCATCGCACATGACACAGCCTCTGAAAGCCGGGACTTTCCCAAGCCCTCGATTCTAGTTCATGGTGATGCTATCGGGCCCATGCACCCATGATCGGATGCCTCGCAAAGCCATAAATTTGATTCGACTGTCCAATCGAGCTCGGGATCCTCAGCCTTCTGTGATCCGCAAGCAATGATCATGTGGCAACGCCTTGACGTTGGTTCTTGTTCCACCTGATTGCACTGTAGCACGTTTCTTGGTGGCTGTACTTTCGGGGCCTTTTTGTCTCCACGTTTCATTGGTTTGCATCTTGGAATCTTGGAGGGCCTTTTTGTCTCTGTACTTTGATGCCATCTGAGGGCTTGTTTGCTGCCTTTGTTGAGAATGGTGGCACTCGTCCTGGAGAAAGACTTGTGCGGAGCTAACGGATATATAAGGGCTCGTAGGCTTCTCATTGAAACTTAAAAGTGGCCAAGACATATACAGTTATCCAGTCTTTGAAATTCCATACTTTTTTACTATCACCATCGTCGAAAAACCTCATCACAAAGATGTCCGATCGTCTCCCACTGCCCACGCCGGAGGCGCCTACCGGCACCCCCTTGAGGATTCCTATACACCCCGGGCCTCCAGAAATCAACACTCAGCCCTTCATAAACAGCGCCGCCCCTGAGGTGCCGCCCCACAAGCTCAACCACAGCAAGCGAGGGAAAGTCTCCAGCGCGAAATGGGAGGAACACAAAGACACCCTTTACAACCTTTACACTGTAGAAGGATTGACATTGGAGAAAACCATGGCCTCCATGGAGAAGCAGCATGACTTTCAAGCCTCGTGAGTTTTTCTTTATAGATGTTTGACTCTGGGCACTGAGACTTGCCAGAAAAGCGATGTACAGACACCTTTTTTAAATCCTGGGGGATGTCTAAGAAGTCGAGGAAGGCCAATGTTCATAAAGACGTCGCTCAGCACCCGGAAGAGACGCAGAACAGCGACAGCGAGGTCTTATTTTCTGCCAACACAGTCTCTGGGACGCGGGTGCAACGCTATCTGACCAAGCACGGAGTTTCCATTCCGGAGAAAACCACCAGTACCGTACCGGCTTCCGACGCCAATGATGCGGGCTCGTCCATGGCCATGGGAACTCCAGCGAAGGCCCCAGCAGAGAAGGCATCTTGCGCGCTCTTCCTCCCGACTGGCTTCAAAAATCCCCTTGATAAACAACATTTCCTTCCTGGTGGGAGAATAATCTTTATCAATGGGATTCGCGCCCTGCAAGCCGAGGTCATCCGACTGATTTCAGATGGGCAGCTCAACGGCGCGATCGTGAGACTTCGCAATGCATTAATCACGCTGCTAGACGTCTTCACACCAAACCATCCAAACATAGTAGGAACAGCTTGGCATCTTGTTGATGTCTATGCCTTGAATCAAGATATCCAGGGTGCAGATAAAGTTCTCGACTGGATATCCAGTGGCTACAGTAAAGAGCTGGGCCTCTTACACCCTCGAACCTTGTACCATTACCAGCGTGTCGTCGGAAAACTTGAAGCCTCTGGGCGAAGTAATGACGCCAGATCATTGGGATTCCGTCTCTTCACTGCGATCCGTGACAACGCCCCGCCCACCAAGATCATCTCGGTCCTCCAACCCGTGGTATCTGATGACGAGCTCGCGGGCGTTACCGACAGCCCCGAATTTCAGCGCATCTTCAGCGAGCCGTCGGACGTGGACCAAATAGACCAGCAGCTGAGGTTGGCAACCCTCTAGTCCTTGGCCAGGCTTCCTGGAATGCAGCTGGTGGCACAGAAGCTGATTTGGACTTTGGATCTCTTCCTGTGGACCTTCGAGGCCGAGAAGTAGAGGCAAGGTGTATCTACATCTGGGGTTTGGTCGATGAAAAGGCTCTCGAGACTGCCAGGTCGGAATGCCTCATCGCTCGGAACATACTGACTCATCTAGTCCTCCACGCTAGTCCCCAGCGCATAACAGAGCTCATCCCACTTGTCAAAGAACTGCAGTACATGCACCGTATTGCGGAAGACATTTCTGGGGCCAACGCCATGGGGGAATGGATACTGGACTTGGTTCGACACCGGATCTTCAAGCCGTTCTGGGGGATTTATAGCCAAAATACAAATGTCAAACTAATAGATCACTTCATATGCATTGGTTTGAGGTACCAAAACGGCTTTAAGCAAAGGGAGGCGCTGCTTTGGTTCACTTTCACCTACAAGACCTCAATCAATGTATTGGGGAATGACCACCCCACCTCGCTACGGCTTGAAAAGGCGATCAAGGCCCGATGTTACGATGATGGGAAAGAAGTTTTCCAACGGTTTAAACTTCCTCGATAGTTTTTTATTCTTACTGCAAGACAAGCAGACGGAAATTAACATCTACAACGTCGTCTCCACTGTCAACCAAGAATTAACTTGCAGACGGGCTCGTCACACATAATTTCATGTTTGAGAAAGCAGATGAAGCCTTCAAGTTGGTTGTCAATTCCAAGCATAACACTCTCAAAGTGCAGATTGTTGACTAGTCCGATGACTCTCAGGATTAACCCGTATCTTGTGTTAGTAGAGGGGACTCGCCTTTCAATGGTAACAGATGCAGTCTAAATAAGATTTACACGACCTTGGTGAGGAGAACGAGGATCGATTTTCTGGCCCATTTAGCCCATCAAGGGCTGAGTTTCAACTGTAATATAGAACACATTGGCAATACACTCACGAACGACGACACTGCCCACAAGGCCCGGGGAACCGGTGATTGCAACCTCCATGGCGTATTATTTAACGAGATGAGAGGTTCCTAAATTTGAGTGCTAACGGCCCGGACTTTATCACTTGTGGGGTGTATTTTTCGATTGTTAAGATGGGGTTTGCCATAGGAAGGAATGTCTTGCAACAGGGGAATGCGATTTCTAGATCGAGCCCAAGAGTCACTACAAGGAAACCTCTTGATCACCATAGCTTTCATACCTAATCAAAACAGGCTCTTCTCGCAAATACTCCTCTGACTCTATACCACTGGAGATCGTTTGTCACGATCGGATATAGCGCCACGCCCTTCTTTTTCTCTTATGTATGAACGACATGTCTAGACGAGATAGCCTTACTATTTTTTTTTTTTTTATAATATCGCTATTAGCCATAGGAGCAAAGGATATAATTAAAAATACATAGCAGTATCAAAACCTAATACCGCAAAACACAATAAACCTAATATAAAGTTCTATAGCTATAGAAACCTAATAACTAGAAGATAAGCCTCGTAATATAAGATACTACCTTTCCTTTTCCTATGGGAGGTTATATTACTTTCTGGCTTTTTCCTCTGGCTTGCTATTAATACTTCTATCTTCTCTATTATCCTTCTTCCTCAAAATGTCTATAGCCTTATTATTATATCCTAAGGTAAGATGATGTTTTAATTATCTTATCCTAATTGTCTATACTTTTATGATTATCTTTAGAGTATGGTGTGCCCGAAAACATGCTATAACAGCGCCACCAGCATGCCCGGCCAGAGCGTCAAGATTCCTGGTGTCTACAAGGAGTCCGACGAGGCTGTCAACTTCACAGACAAAATAAATTTGAAACTTTCCTAAGATAGGTAGGTAGCCAGAGAGTCCAGACACCGCATTCTAGATACCCAAGTCCATGCTCAGCAACAAATCCTTAGTAATGCCCAGCTCCCCTTCTCCATGCAGCCGCGAATTCCGCGGATCAAAAACCAAGTAAGTGAGCCGCTCTAAACAGGAGGGCAGTAGGCTAACACTAGCTAATCCATATCGACCAAGAATCTATGAACATTGGGCTGCGCTGAGATACAATCCTACCAGGAGGAAATACGTCTCTCGGTAGACATCTCGCCACTTCATCTTCGTCCATCTGCTCACTTCTGTCCGCCACCTCCACCGTCATATTCCAGAGTTCCTGTCGCGGCTTGAACCTCTCTTCCCTTGAGGCCCCATTAAATCTTCTCAAAGAAAGAAAAACCTGGTCTGCGACCTTGTAAGCATCCTCATCCTGTATTCGCCAACCTTGACGGCCGTCCTCGTCGTTTTGGTGGACTACCATTATTGACTTTGCAGATGGAGTTACTCGTTCATGCCCTATATCAGCCATGTTGGCCTCTGGATCAAGGTGTTCGAGAATTGCATTGATCAGCCATACGGGGTTGGCCGTGAGTATGATCCACAACGCATCGCCAGAGGAACTGTGTTTTGAATCAAGCCTGGCGCGCTCGTAGCTTCCTCGTTTGCGGGTGAACGTAAGCAGTACTGGAATGTTGCCTGAGAGGGAAGAGCCAATTTCAAGAAACATCCTCAAGGTCAGGATAATCTCTCTGGATTCTTCTAAGCCCATGCTGTCGCCCATGCGGTACTGTGTTAGGTGGTTCGAACCTGTGTCCAAGGTTGTTATGAGGTAGAGAGTCCAGAGTTTTGTCAAGGTATCATCAACGCTGGGAGTAATACCCTGCTGTAGCAGCTTCCGGATCATCGGGTTCCGGTCTACACCCTCATATGGAAAATCCCGAGTGCAGAGTGTGGACAGAGACATCATCATGGTTGCTTTCAGGTCGTCCCTCGACTGCATCCAAGACATTCGACCGAGGGCGTAGTCCACGAGCCCTGAAAGGCCTGCCCAAAACGGAAATACAGCCTCGCCTCTGAGGGGGATTCTTGAAGGCACCGAAAGTAGTATTCTATTCTTGTAAGCCCTCTCAATGGACAAAAGGAGACCAATTGGAGGAGAGCCACCCTTTTCCACAAGATGGTTGGTCGAGAGTAGAAATGAAATGAGCAGCCAGGGCCTTTCGAAGATCCTGGTGAGGGGAGCATCCCAAATGCGGCACCGTAGCAGACAAGCGCTGATGAGCCTCGTGAGGACTTCATTGGTGGATATCTCGCTTGTCTGCCAGAGACCCCGCCCTTCTTGAGTATTAAGGAGGTACTCAAGGGCAGTCCGGTGAATAAACCCGACCGTTGTATTCGTATAGTGCTCCAGGGTGTTGTATCGACCCAGTCGTTTGGGAGGAAACGACAACTTCTTTGACACTACAAGGAGTCCAGCCGACCGAGTCTCGACAGCTTTTTCGATACGAGAGCATCTTCTATCAAGGTCTGCCAGGGAGAATTCTTCGCCGCGGTCCAAGAATTGTTCTAAGACAGTCGGGTCGGTGGCGGCCATCAGCTCAAAAACGGATACTGACTCGTGCTTCACGCAAGGAAGTCTCTGTCCCATCCGCCGCCGAGCAAATATGATGTTGAAGAACCACAAAGCAGTCTCCTGGTAAATCCCGTGATCGTCGTTTGATCTCAACCACATGTCCTTGTATAGTGCTGCCAGGTCTCCCGGCATCGAGTCAAGTCTCCGTGTAAGCTCAGAATCAGAGTCGCCGTTCTCGATTCCAATCGCGAGACTCTTCGAAACGAGAACAACCCATAGAAAAACTCCATCGGCCATTCTGATTATCTGATCCACAAGAAATTTGGTGTGAAGTTCCTGGTCTATTGGTGAGATGGCCCGGCCCAAGCATCCTGAAGCATACTTTCTCATGTCGCTCTCTGTAAAGTCTTGCATTCTCAGGTTTGCGTGGCCCTGTAGATGGTTCTTCAATATCTGTTCTGGACGACTCGAAACGCAGAGTTTGACTCGTCGTCCCAAGAGGCTGTTCAGGAGGAATAGAAGGTCGTGATAATCCCGATGGGGCGTGAATTCGTCCAGGCCATCAATGAACAAGCAGATGCCGCTGGTAGAGCAAGAAATATAGGTGTGAAGAAGAGTCTCTAATTTCTTTGTGTCCCAGTCCGCGATTGTCGATGGCTTCCGGTGGATCTCTCGTGTCTGGCGAATGTAATCCAAAGCCACCTGTCGGTTTTTGCAAAAGATCTGATACATCAAAGAGCATAGAAGGCCCTTGAAGTTTTGTTGCATCTCAGATCCTGCTTTCCAGAAGTAGTGCGAGAAGATCTGGACTTCAGGCTGCCATTCTTCCAAAAATGACTTCGTCTTGGGATTGGATGAAATGAACTTCATCAGAGTGCTCTTCCCTGAGCCTGGTTTGCCAGAGATCCAGTAAATCGGATCTTCTGATCCCAGCCAGTCTGTGAAGCTGTCCCATGGTCTTTCTCGCCCTTCGGAACTAGAGTAGTCGTCATCATCTGTTGTCGACCCCCAAAAGAGGGATTTCTCATCCGACTCCTCGTCAGACTCCTCGAAGATCCAGTTGCATGTACGGGGATAGTTCTCATCGATCTGATTCTTTCGGTCCTCCATGTTTTTAAATTTGAGACTTTGTAGCAGACGCTGATAATCGACTTCCTCATTTTGCTTGTCCTTCCATTCCTGGAATTGGTCCACTTGTCGTTGGGTGCTGCTTTCGACAGTAGTAATGTGTGTTTGTAGTAGTTGGGTGTTCTTGGACGATTCAGACTTGATGAACGCTTCCATGCGAGATTGCGCATTGTTCATGGCCTGAAGCAGTTGATCTCGCGTTTCCGTATTTTCCTGAGTGATCAGATCGAGCTTCTTTTCGTTTTTCGAAGAGCACTGCTGGATTGTGTCTTCCAGAAGGGGGAATGAGTCTGTGAGAGCGCCTTGCTGCTCGATTGTAGAGGCATCAACTCGATTCAGTGTTCTCACAAGAAGTTGAGTGTTCATGGCCGATTGGATATTTCTAAGGCTGGTTTCCAACTGTTCCAGGCGCGGTTTCCGAAAGAGGGTTTTGGATCCGAGTCGGATGCTGGTTCGAACCCCTTTTTTGCCGTTCTGGGGTGACAGATTCTGCATCTCTTGGGCCAACTCGGTTGCGACCTCGAGGCACTTTTCTGCTGTGTCCCGAAGAGATAGATCATCACTCGAAAGAACCCCGCCGCCCGTGTTCAGATTGTTTTTCAGTGTCTCGGGGATGTTTGACAGTTCTAGGCTGTAGTCGTTGAGAGCAGGGTCCGGCTGTCCATCGTTGTAGATCTTCCTACACAGCGAGAGAGTCTGTCCAGCGAACGTTATTGTCTGCATGACGCTGCAGGCAAGCCCGAGGGCTGCCAGAGGCTCGAGGCCAGACATTGAGGGAGGTTCGGTAGAGGTGAAAGCTGCCGCTGTTCAGATTCTTCTGATCGAAGTTGAAGGATGGGAAGAAAAAGAGAGAAAAAGAGAGAAGATTTGAAGACGAGGCTCTCAGCTGGATGGCTGTGAAATGGCTTAGCGTGCAGGTGCAGGGATGTCTCTCGATGGCCAATGACAACCACCTCGGGGCTTTCTGAGAGGGCGTCCCGAGTCCTTAAGCACAGGTGCCCAGGGCATTTTCCTGGGCATTCATGCATGGTTACAACAGAAACAGCAGTCCAGCTAGTGATAGGCATACTGCATTGCTCGCGAAAGCCATTGTAAGCCATGAATCCAAAGCGATAGGTAATGAAACGAGCGTAAAGATGATAAAGGGCTAGGCAGGTAGGTGAGAAGTTGGGATTCCGAGCGAGATATCCATTTGAATACTGCTACCGGGAGACTTGTTGGGCAAGCATGGCAGGGAGAAGAGGCAAGAGGCAACACGAGGGCCGGTCAGCCCACTTGCACCCTAGGCATACTACTCAAGAGAATTCCATTGATGTGCCTGATTAACTTTCCATTCTTAAAGAGTCAAAGAGGAAAAAACTGATTTTGCCAGTCTTTTTACCAAGAGTTCGCGATTAGAAGTCAAGGTGAACCCGTCATGGCGGAAGACTAAAGCACCACCAATCGCCGATCGGAGCGGAGAGTGGGGCCGCTCGCCGAACCCGCCGGGCGGATTTTCTCTTCTCCCTCTAAATTTTGGTGATAGCCATCGGCCCACCACCGACGACTCCTCGAACAATGACTCAATTCGCACGAGTATAGCTTCCCCGCCCTTTCTCTTGCGATCATGGTGCTCCCTCTTGGTCGCGGAAGCTTCGCTCTGCGTCGCGGGGCATGCGCAAGCTCCTTGACGCTGCTACGGGCACGGCAATGCCTGCCACGGCGCTACTACAGCCAGAGCTCTGACCCAGACGCTAAAGCTACAGCTGACGGGACGATCAACGAGGCCTACAAGAAGGATCTTCTGGGCCTCTGGGAGAAGTGTATGGCTCTCGCATACTCTCCGTGCGCAATTGCTAACATGCGTCAGACAGCAATGCGGATCTACCCCTCAAGAACACCAGGCCTGGCAAATACTCCGGATTGTTAGGCAAGAAGAGGGCTGTATCCAAGAGCCTCATCTTTGCTGACCTCACGACCTCATCGGGGGAAGTGATTCAGCTCTGCGCCGATGCCGCGAACGATCCCGAAGCTCACGCCCTCTTGCGCGACGTCCCTGCCTTTAGCCCCGTCCTCGTCGATGTGATAAACGAGACCCCGAAGAACGAAAGTGTCGGGGAGCCTTCGTCCGCTTCCTCCAAGCCTACCGTCTCCCTCACGAACCTCCGAACCCTCAATAGCGTCCCTAAGGACCTCATTGTTACGAAAGAAGTCAACTTCCCACCGCACAAGCGACACTACCAGATCAAATTCCACCCAGAGCTTCAGGCCCGCCTCAAGTTCCGGTCATGGCTCAAGGCAGAGCTTACCAAGGGCTTGCTGAACAAGGGATTTATTGACGTCGAGACACCTACGCTCTTCAAGTCAACACCCGAGGGCGCCAGGGAGTTTCTCGTGCCGACTCGCCGGCGCGGCATGGCATACGCCCTGAACCAGAGCCCCCAGCAATACAAGCAGATTCTCATGGCGAGTGGTATCGGGCAGTACATGCAGTGGGCTCGCTGCTATCGCGATGAGGACTCTCGGGCGGACCGTCAGCCGGAGTTTACACAGCTAGATATGGAGTGGTCCTTTGCTGGCGCGGCAAAGGTGAGGCAAGACGTCAACGACATTGTTCTGGATGCCCTAGAGGCTCTACGGCCGGCGCATAGCTATAAGGAGATTCGGAACCAACGAGTTCCCATATTGACGGAGATTCCTGATGGCCCACAGCCATCAGATGAGCCTCTCGCGCATGAGTTCACGACAATCAAGTTCCAGGACAGCATTGCGTCTTATGGAACTGACAAGCCTGACCTGCGCATTCCTAACAAGGTACAGACAGTTCTTGCCTTTGTCATGCCAATACATGCCGCTAACAGATTTAGGTCCATGCTCTTCCAGACCTTGAGCCTTACCGCCAGTTCGTCAGCATGATCACTGATATAGAGGATCCGTTAGTCGAAGCCTTCACCTTCCCACTAGAAAACGTGTCTCCTCAGGAGGCGCGCGAGTTCGTCATCAAGTTTATGGACGATCTACCCACGGGACTAGCCAATAACCCCGACGGACAGCCCTCAGTGCTAGTATACGACTCGAGCAAACCACTCATGGGCCTAAGCTCCGTCGGCTTCGAATTTGAGGCCATCTTGGACCTTGTGTCTGAGGGCAAGGAGCTCAACGACGGTGATCTCATCGTCTTCCAGGCCAGGGAGAAGCACCAGGGTCAGTACTGCAAGGGCTCCACCAAGATTGGCGAGTTGCGCAGTGCGCTCTGGAAGGCCCTGGTCGAAGCAGAGTACATGTCGACACCGAAATTAGGCACCCCGGGCTCGCTACAGTTTGTGTGGGTGACCGAGTTCCCCATGTTTAAGCCCGTCGAGGAGGGTGAGCCAGGCCAGGAGGGTAGCGCCGGCATCGCAGCATCCCACCACCCCTTCACCGCGCCACTATCCCAGGCTGACCTCGAACTTCTCTTCACAAATCCCCTCGATGCCAAGAGTGCAGCCTACGATCTTGTACTCAACGGCGTCGAGGTCGGCGGCGGCAGCGAACGTATCCACGTAGCCGAAGTTCAAAAGTTCATCATGCAGGACATCCTTAAGGTGCCTAAGAAGCGGATCGCAGATTTCGCTCACCTATTTGAAGCCCTGCAGTCAGGATGTCCTCCCCACGCCGGTTTCGCGCTAGGCTTCGACCGACTTGTCGCCCTCATGACGGATACGGCAACGGTGCGAGATGCCATGGCGTTCCCCAAGACGATGAAGGGAGAGGACCCGCTCGTCAAGTCGCCGAGCAAGTTGACAAAAGAGCAGCTTGAACCTTATGGTTTGTATCTCCGGGGTCAGAAGGACTCATGAGGAACCTTCCGAGACGGGAGGATTTGGATAGTGCCTTGGCCTGCAGTAGCTGAGGCTGTCACATCGCGACTCACTTGAAATGGTTCATCTTTGAGCTGGGAGGCGAACTATATACTGTACTATAATAGACAAGTGTACCATAGAGGCGGCGTTATAGAACGTGTCACTCAGTAGCAAATGATCAGAAGATGAAGTAAAAGTGTTTAATGAATTCATGCTTGTCTAAAACAGTTCTGTGCTTTGCACGTCGTTAAACCGTTGCATTATGCCCTATGCCCAGCCAGTTCCGGCAACGACGTTCTATCGTGTTGCTCGTACTCTAATGCCCTTGGGTCCCCAAACTCCGGTAATCATGAAAAAATGTGTATGCCTTTTTCGCGCGAGGGGGTATCTCGAAGGTCGTGACGTTGATGTATTGCGCTTAAGCCATGATGAAGCCGAAAGCAGTGGCGCCGAGGGCAACCAGGGCAGCGACGGCACCAGCCTGGCCGCGAAGGCTCACGGCAGCGTTGTCGTTATCGTCATCGTCGTCGGTGCTGGTGGCAGCCTCGTTCACGGCGCTGCTGACACGGGAAGCGACGCTGCCAGCCTTGGTGGAGACCCAGGTCTCAGCGGCGTCGATGGCGGTGCTGATGTGGGAAGCCTTATCCTTGGCCCAAGACTCGGCCTCGGAGGCGTGGTCCTCACCCCAGCTCTTGATATCGGAAGCCTTGTCCTTAGCCCAGGACTCAGCTTCGGAGGCGTGACCCTCAGCCCAGGTCTGGGCGTCGTTGGCCTTGTCCTTGGCCCAGGTCTCGATGTCGTCGCCGATGTCGCGGCGGACCTCGGGGGCCTGAGTGATGGCGGGAGCAGCGTTGTTGGCGGCGGCGAGGCCAGCGATGGAGAGAACGGCGATCTTGGTGAAGAGCATTTTGATGGTGTTGTGTGTGGTTGGTAGTGGTTAAGTGTTGGTGTAGAAGTAGAGTTGGTTGTTAAAGATGTAAGGTTAAGTAGAAAACCCGGGGTATTTGACTGTTGTGATGTAATGAACTGAGATGGAAATCAAGATTAGAAGGGGCATAATCTCCCTTCATATATACCTGCGCTGGCGGCGTGTTTCAATTTTGTTTGCTTTCCCTGGTCATCTCATTTCGCAATGTGGCGGGGACACAAGTTGCGTCAATGCCTCCACTAGTTTTCAGCTACCCTTGTCACAGCCCTTTGAGTAAACCAATCACGGCTTCTCCCTCTTTCAGGGATCTCCAGCTTTGTTCGTCCCTGCCGTCGATCGGCTGTGGCTCCGCCTAGACTGCGCCATACCGGGCCATGTCATCACCGCCTGCAGAAGTCCGTCTGACTATCAACTGCCGTTTTGTTCCTTTCCCCTGTCAGACAACAAAGATCTACAGGTTTACCCTGATTTGTCTCGGTGAGTGCGCGGCGAGAGTGGCAAGGGACATGCCACCAAAGGGCAATGGACATTCCCGATCGGGAGACTGGTGCACAGCCAGCCACGGTTATGCATCAACGGTTCAGTTAAACTGTAGAGTTAGAGTTTTTGGTTGTTGCTATTTTGGTTGCTACGCGTGGTTGGCAGCCACACTGGGGCGCAGGGAGACGTGGCGACGCCATTTATTGATGGGGCAGGTGATTCCCTGCCATGGGACGGGACGCGAGACCGAGAGGCCTCCTCAGCACCCAAGAGAAATAATTGCGTGGCGCCAAGAATTCAGTGGTTTCAATTGAATTGCTTCTCAAACTTAGTTTTTGGGTATACATAATGTCAATCAGATACTGTCTCTCATCCAGCGGCAGGGATCTTAATTGGTCGTGAGGAGGAGCATGACCCTCTACCTCAAAATAACGATAAACTAGTAACAGTACCGCACCAGGGTAGCTAGCATTTCAGATAGCTCTCTAAGTTAGGCTATGCACTAGGTTCAGGGTAGCCTTCGAACCATCTCTATCTACCTATTATGATTAGTCTCTTTTCATACTTACCAGAGCCTATATAAAGTATTAACTAATTCCTGTCTGATTCTTAGAGAGTCTTGGATAGTGCTCTAATACTGTGGGTAAGTATGCTTGGCAAGTCGTGCAAGCAAGAGGATAACAATATATTTATCTCGCCAAAGAGCCTCAATGTTATGGACACTGCCTCTCGTACATGCGGTCACCCCAGTTGCTAGCTTAGCAAGCGCTGCAAATCATCCAAAGCAGCCTTAACTTAATCCTTTTCAGCATTCTCCATGTTTATGACAACTGACAGTTCATCATCGATGTCTTTCGACCCGAATGAGAAGGATGAGGAGGTGCAGGGAGGGTTCGACTCGAGAAGGGCAAACTGTTTTGGCTGTGCACGCTTGGGTTCTATGTGAATAAACATGCCAAGTTCATATAATTGATTAGGTGCGTCAGTTCGGGCGTTAGAGGTTGATGTTGGTGCAAGTTGAGGGTCGGGGGGACACCCTGTAAGGGTCACGAAAGACTGGACGTCAAGGATGTGCTATGTCATATTTGATCATAGGCCGTGTTAATAAGATTTGCGCGCAGGATGAATGCAAGTTAATTGCAAAGCCAAAACAAACGTCTTTCACTACCCATTCTACTATAAAAGCATGAATAATCCCAACTTTTCCTGCCGTCCTTGCATCCGCATCGCCAGTCCATGCAAGACTCCATCATCATAGAATCCTCCTGTAAGGGCTGTCCCTCGCGCACCTCGGTCCATTTTCCCTCCTCTTCTGATCCCCTTCCTTCTTTACGTTCTGATTGTGGGCATTCTCGCAATGCCGCTCCATGTTCCACTTCCGATTGAACTCTTGAAGGCAGGTCGGGCACGAGAAGCTGTCCTTGGCTCGGGGCTCACTGGAAGATGCTTCAACGTCATGACGAATGGTGTCGAGAGAGCTGGCTCGCTTGGAAGAAATCCATGCAAGAAACTTGTCACGCGCTCCAACATCGCTGAACAGTGACTAGAGGTTGAAAGTGTCAGCCCAAGGTAGACAGCCAGGGCGGTAGAGTCGCCTTACCTTGCCAATTGCTTTCATGTAGTTCTTGGCCTCCTCAGTGCTTTGCAAGTATCCCCACTCCACAAATGCTTCAACCACAGAGACTATCCCGCGAGACGGGGTGTCTTTGTTCCTTTTCTCGGACACCAGCTGCCCCAGGTATTGGTCGTGGATCCGATTCTTCTCGCTTTTACGCTCCAGGGCCCAGTAGCAGAGCGACTCGGAGTCTTTCGATATGGCGCCACGGCCGGACAGGTCATACCAGAAGTCCCCGTTATCCTGACAGTACTGGAGTATGGCGTTGAAGATTGGCATGTTAGGAAGTCCTGTGGGGCTTGCCAGAGCGGCCACAGGGATGTTATCTGTCGGTGGTGGCTCAACGGCATCTGGCTCCAGGGCGGACACAGGATACAGGCTTTGGTCAGGGAAACAATAGTCTTGATCGGAGAACTGGTCGTAACTAGTGTCGGGGAACGGTAAATAGCTCGGATTGGGTAATTCCCCATAGTTGGTGCCAGTGGCTTGGTTGTAGTTGTTGTCGAAGGATTGGGTGTAGTTGGGGTCCGGGTATTGACCGGTGTCATAATAAGGTTGAGCGCTGGCTGCCGCGGATGGATGAGGCGGGGAAAATTGACCAAGGTGCGGTTGCATCGCTTCATATGTAGCGCCCGTGCCTTTTTGAGTATTGTGCAGGTATCCCCCTTCAGCAGGACAGTCCCATGGAAAAGAGTCTTTCGTCGTAGGTTCAGCCGTTAGAAATCCGGGAACCTCGAGGCTGGAGTCATCAGGAGCGGGCAAGGGCAATGGCGGGGGAGCACCTGGAATGGGAATTGAAGTTGGTGCGTGATCGTTGCGCAGCAGGGTGGTTACGGACTGTTGGGCCGAGGGGCTGAAGTCCAGGTCCAAGAAGTGAAGGTGATTGTGTGCCTCGGGCCAAAGCCTTTTGGCAAGGCTCTTGAACGCCTCTTGCTCATCTGGGGTCTTGAGAGAGTTGAGCCATAGGGTGATGCCGCCCAAGATTTCCGTCTTCTCGAACCTGCCTCTCGCGTGTAGGAGACGAGAGACAACATACGAGAGGCTGCAAAACGCAAATACTTGTCTGAGGCTCTTGGGTGCAGGGCCCGCCAGGCTGTGTCGGAAGGTAAAGACGCCAGTTTCCCGTAGGCCTTTGGCATCGCCGTACATCTCGCGAAGCTCGTCAATAATCGGCAGGTTCAGGTCCTTCGACACCTGGACGAAATGCCGCCAATGGCATTGCATGCCATCCCGAACGTCTAGAACAGAGGACCAGGCTATCTCATCGACTGGCTGGGGACTTGGTGGCTGCGGTGACACATCTCTACAGAGAGTCTCTAGCTCAAGGGCAAGGTCATCTTGTCCACTGCTAGGCTGGGTGTTTGCGGCGAGGGGCTGTGTCTCGTCAACATACTTCATGCCAGCAAAGAGCCCATCAATTTCCCCCAGGGCTCGGGAAACATCCCCGCTGACTGGAGCACATCCAGCACGTTCCTTGCCCGGGAAGAGCCCATCAAACTCCCCGAAAGCGAGAGAGAGATGTTTCTTAGCTCTAGCACCCCCGACATGTGCACGGGTGGCACCGCCGGCGAAGGAGAAGGCATGTGAGTAAGAATCCAAATAAGGCGTCTGCTGCATTGTGGCACGTGTGGATGAGATTGCTGATCAGGTCCAGTCACACTAGAATAGAATGGTGGTGCGCGGGTTTGCCTTGCGCCGCATCTGAGATCTTATTTATTAGTAGTGAGGCTCTGCTTCCATTAGTCCTATTCGCTCCCATGAGCGTACGCAATTGCGAGAGCAAACAAGACCAGCCTGGCAAATGACGGGATACTCGACAGGGGGGGCCCTGACCGTTCGAACACCAGGAGCAGGCCAGGAGCGTACTCCGGACCCGAGGAGTAACTCATCCTTGACTCGGGAGTAAAATAAGATTTGGCCATGTCCAATACTTGGTTTTTTATTTAAATAGACCTTCCTCGTCTGTCGTTCCACTGCTTCCTCGGTAAGCCGGTGGCTGATTGCTCATGAGCAAATCTGGAAACCCGGAGTAAATTGCGAGTGAATGTCCCTCAACCACTTTACTCATCGAGCATTGTCTCTACTCATGTCTCAGAGTAGGCCGCGTACACGGCGTAGAACAAGGGCATCTATTTACCAGTCATTAACTCACCAGTTATCGTAAATCTTGTTCATAATGCCAATGCAGCAACGGATATCCTTGAACTCGTTGGCAAAAACCAGTGATGACACCGCACCATGAGCACTCCCAGAGACAAGATGAATAACAGCCAAGGTCGGTTAATTGAAGCCAAAGCTCATGGCAAAGTCACTAACAGCTAGAAATCAGAGACATCAATAATGCTTCAATTGTGGCTGACCAAGCCCGAACACGCCGGCTTTGCAATTGACGTTTGGTCTTCAGAACGAGCCATCTCCCGACCGACGGGCCACACCACAGCTGACAGCGGGGAAACAAAAAACAAGCAGATGGACACGTCACAGGGGCAACCCAAAGCTCAATTGTGAGAGCTTGTAATTTACGCATATTAAACGTCATTTGCAATAAGATGAAGAGAGCCTCCCGGAAACCGCCACAAGACAGAACCTGGCGTCGTGTAACGCTGTTGAATCGCGGCTTGGCCTATTGCTGCCCTCTAAGTGAAAGGAAGAAGATAATAAATGACAATTGCCACCTTATTTTAGTGCACCTTTCCCTGCGCACCCTTGCCTTTCACCTGTCACCCGTCCTGCAGCGTAACGCACCGCTCCTGCTCATCACGCAGCCATCAAACCATTGCCCTGGCTGTCGGGGCGATGGTATTTTTTCTGGTGTCTCACCATGTTAGACTTTTTGCTGAAGCTCTTTCTGCAGTCTGGGCACACAGTGCCTCTGCGTATAATCGTCAGCAAACTCGTCGCATGTATTACACATTAGGAACTCACGGTTTAGCAGATGCTAGGCATGGACACTCTTGTACAGATAGCTCAGCTTCTGTCGGGAGAGTTTTAATATTTTGCAGGAACAATTCCTGCGCTGCTTCGTCGTAGAACAGCTCCTGCAGTTGATGCCTTAGGACGTTGCTGGATATTGGGGGCCAAATCTGCTCACCTCTGCGACAGCCTTCATGTAGGACTGCACCTCTTCAACGCTTTGTAAACAACCGTAGGCGACAAACTTCTTGGAAATCGAGACTATAGTTGAACACGGGGCCTGCAAGAGCTCTTGCCTTTTGATCAAGGGCTCCACGTACGAGTATTGAAGCTGTTCCTTGTCCTTTAGCCGTTCCTGGCTGGAGGAGAGACATTCGGCCAGGTTCTTGGCGGTTATCCCATTCCCAGAAAGTCGGGAAAAGAAATTAGAAGAGCCATCCAAAAAAGTCCCGATGGCCTCGAACAGTCCTGTATCTTGGACGTGCTGCGGGCTGTTAGGCGAGGAGGATGCTGCTTTTGGTTCGCTTGCAGCTTCTAATTGACCATAGGGCCCAACCTGGAGCCCGACCTGACCCGGACCCGGCCATGGTGTAGTCGGCATTGGAATCAAGCTGAGATCCAGATAGTCAGCAGTGCCTACTGCCGCGTCAAACTGATCAAACTGGGGCTGAGTGGTTTGAGCCCAGTTGGTGGACACAGGTAGACCACCCGCTAGGCCACCAAACCTAGATGCCGTTGAACTGTACGGCAGGCAAGAGGTGCCCTGGATCTGCCATGGCTCAGAAGACGTGGCACTAGAGTACGCCGATGCTTGACTGTTTGGATAGTAGGGCCAGCCTTGGTCCTGATGAGTGACCGTCGAGTCGCTTCCCACATGAGAAGCTCGGCCAACTTGGACGGTCGGAGACCAAAGCTTTGCCATGGCAGTCTCAAGCATCTGACGGTCCTCTGGCCTATCAAGAGATTGCAGGCAGACCTGAACATCGTTTAGGAAATTCTCCGATGACGGCGTTCCTTCGCCCTCTAGAATGCGTGACACGGCGTATGACAGACTGCAAAGCGCAACAACCTTGGGACGATCAGTAGGCACAAGACCAGCCAAGGCGTTCCGATACGCAAAAAGCGCAGTGTCACAGAAGCCTTCTAGATCATCCACAGCCAGGGGTACATCTCTTAGACGCTCCCATTGGCGTCGCATCTCACCATGGAGCTTTTCCAGTCGACCCCATGGTTGCTGTTCCCTGTCAAGAGGGCAGTCTGACGCAAGAACGTTGAAGCTGGTGAGTAGCCCGTCGGTTTGTGACAGCCTTCTCGAGGTAGGGCTTTCCGGATTTGGTCGAACCTGCATTGGGGCCCGTTGCTTTGTGTGTGGCACTCAGCTCGGTCAGAGATGCAATGAGACAGACCGAGGCTTTGAGTTCATCCTTGCGTCGAGGCGTGGGTGTAGCGAATGTTATAACAGAAATGTTTTGAGGAAAGGGCTGCAAGAGTAGTGGTAAAAGGGCATTGCGAAAAGCCTGCTTCATCAGGGGAGGGCAGACGCTTTTAATAAGCAGAGACGGCTACCTGCAGCGCAGCTTTTTGCATCTCCCGCCGACCACGTCTCATCATTCTAGGGCGATGCTCGATTCATGGCCGTGGCACGCATCTTTCCCTCGCACAAGGGCCTGCAGAATGCACACTCCCGGGCGAGAGACAAGGCATCCGTCTCTGTGTCTTCCAAGGATGGGCCGAAAAAACAGAGCCCGGGAGCTGGCGAACTACATCAAGGCGAACGAGGCGCGTCGAGATGCCTCGCGCTACTGCACCACTCCGTAGCGCACGGCGGTGCGACACAGATTTCTTGACGAATGAGAAGGATGAAATGCATTCTGGGCAAGGGTGTTTAATTATTGCTGTCAGAGCTGCAGAGGTGCACAACCTCGGAGCTCCTGGGAGCTATGGCGGTGTGATAGAGTCCGAATTGTGTGTGTGGACTCTTGTACCTGGGGCGAGAATATTCCAATTTTCCCCCAACACCGCGGTATCCAATCTCAAAGATGGTCATGTCATGTCATGGTCTTATCTTGACCTTCTAGAATCTCCAGCAGCCGTCCTCATCAGCGGGTGAGCCTCCGTGTTAAACACCCACTCATCCAGACTTATAACATCCTCATCGGAAAAGATGAGGTAAAAGTACTTCAGCGTCTCGGCCAGCCAGAAGCTCTCCATGTAGTCCTTGAGCTTCACTTCTTCCCTCGTCACGTCCTCAACCGCCGCAAACGCCTCGCTCGTCTCGGCCGCGTTCTGGATCGCCGTCCACATTGTCCACGCAATATCCCGGAACTCTTGGTTGCCCGTGATGCGGTAGAGGATAAAGATGCTCTCGATGGCTTCTGGGCGGAGGAGGTATGCCCTATCGCGGGCTTGGAAGCCTAGAGGCTCCTTATCCGATCGGGGTGCGAATTCGCAGGGTTCCCAGCTTGGACAGGCTTGGAGGTTGACGATTTCGGGCATGAGACCGGATGGATATGCAGCATATGCGCGTGCGCAACCACGAGCCAGCTTTTCGCCGACGACGACGTGGTCATCACGTCCAAGGACCTTGCCTCCGATAGCATACATACCTCCCGCGAAACAGGTCAAATGCTCGACATCCGTCTTCAACCTCACCTTCTCCCTGAATAAGCTAGCCTCTCCTAGCATGAGAATGTCGTCTTTGTCTGGCAACATCGGTCGAAAGATCAAATGCTTCATGCCCGCATCAGCAGCATCAAGGTACATGTCTTTATACTTGGGCTCCAGTCCCTGTAACAAGACATATTCCTTGATGAGATACTCATACAGAGAATCTCCATTGGCACCAAAACCGAACGTGTCGTCATTCACCTTGAATCCATTCCACGCATCGATCCGAAGAGGCCACAATCCAGGAAGAGACGTCTCGTTCTGTGTCCGCTTAAAAGCATGGGTAATCCGATCAATGGCGTCATAGTACCGGGCATCGCCAGTTCGCTGCGCAAGACGAGTAAACTCCAAACTCATGCTTCCCAAGCTGGCAGTGCTTTGCCTAGGCTCTGGATGGCCTTCGCCTTTCTTGAGATGGCGAAATTTGATGGTGTGCGGTGGCATATGCTCGGAATTGTCGAATGTTGCGTACAACAGATCGCCCAGCTCAACCGCCTTTCTCAGCAGAACACCCTCCCCGCTGAGCTCGTATGCTGACAACAAACCTCCAAGATGCCTAATCGTGGTCTCAAAGACGTTGAAACCGTCGCTGGTAGGTTGATCCCAGTCCATTTGTGCAACATACTCGACAGCCTTGTAAAATTCTCTCTTCATACCCATGATCCACAAAGTATCGAGGTTGTCGACGATGGTGGCAGCCCATCCACTAAAGGTATCGCGCCCGTCCAAAGTAAGCGGCGCCAATTCATCCCGACCCCATGCGTACTTTTCATACGCAGTCCAAGTCTTTCGAAAAGCTCGCTCGATCTCGTCTCGCTGTTGCTTGGCCGTGTCGAGGTCTCGTTTTCGGAGGTCGCCGGCAGAGAAATCATGCTGAATCCGGGGTAATTCGAGGGGGATGCCACGGGGGAGACCGACCCGCCCAGAGGGGCTCAAGGGTTGCTTGTGGACGTGCTTGCTCCAGTCATAACTGCTGGGAACATATGGGATGTTACGGCGACCGTATGATGGGCTGCTCCAAAGGCAGTAAAAGACCAAAAAGGTAATAAGGAGCGAAAGAATGGCCCTTGATGGGGTAAACGGTAATCCCACGCCCATGATATCACGAAAAAGGCCAGAACATTAAAAAGGAAAGAGAAAAAGGTAAAAGGAAAAATAAGGAACGAAAGCCTGGTTCAGCTCAGGTAACCATTGGGATTCTGCAGAATGAGACGCTGACGGGTGTCAATGTCAAAGCGGGAGGTCTCAACGCCGAAGAAAGTAATCATGACGGCAGAGAGCGAGCGATCGGGGACCGGGAGCAGATCTTATACGGAGACAAACCTCAGGGGCCGGGTTAAGGATGCCGCTCGTAAGGAGACGAGATGAATTCTCCTGATTCTCGTTCCCCCACAACCTTGGCAGCTAGACACGCGTCTGGTCGTCAGGGAGAACGTTCTAATAATAACCGCGAGATCCGCCATCATCCTTACGAGCCAAGGCAAGGAAGATAAGAGGGGAAGATGCACGGTGCTTGGCAGGGCAAACCAGGCGGCTCACAATGGATCGCCAGGGGTTTCAGCGACTGAGACTTGCACTGTGTCTGTGTCTCAAGGGATGACCATGGCTGACTTTTGCACCTGGGATGCTTGCCGATCAGGCATTCTAAGCCAGCCACTCGGCAACTCGGCGCATGGTTTCAGTGTCAAGCTCCATAAAATGTCTTGATGTGTGAAATCTTGGTGAAACTTGAAGTGTTCAAGAGGCACGCCAAGAAATGGTAAAAGCTAAACCATTCCTCCTTTGGGCAACTCCGTACGGGAGGGAAATCTCGATCTCACTTTAAACACACATCAAGTGTGGCGTTGGGCAAGGGGGTCAAGCCACACACACTGTGCTGTGCCTCACCGCCAAAAATTCAAAAATTCTGCCGCTTTTCTAGCTCCAACGTCCAGGCCAGACGAGAGCCATTGATTCTTCACTCTGCTAGGCTTGTCCGACGTCGTAACCCCCACACGCTCAAAATGTCGTCTATGCGAAATGCCGTCGCGCGGCGACCTCACCGTGAGCGAGCGCAACCGCTAGAGCGTCAGCGCCTCGGTCTTCTTGAGAAGCACAAGGTTTGTCCAGCCTCGCCCCGCGCAGCATTCAGCAAACTGACCATCGCAGGATTACTCTCTTCGAGCCAAGGACTTCAACAAGAAGAAGGCGCAGCTCAAAGCACTTCGCGACAAGGCGGCCGAACGAAACGAAGATGAATTCTACTTTGGCATGTTGTCCCGCAAGGGACCTGGAAACCGTGTCAAGGATGGCAAGAAATGGTCTGGAACTGTTCAGGGTGATCGAGGAAACAAGGTGTTGGATGTCGATACCGTGCGCCTACTCAAGACGCAGGATATTGGCTACATTCGGACAATGCGCCAGGTTGTTGCGAAGGAGGTGGCCAAACTGGAGGAGCAGGTTGTTCTCACACGAGGATTCGACAAGCTTGACGAGGACGAGGAGGAAGAACAAGATGACGACGACAGCGAGTTCGACTTTGCCACAGCGCCCTCGAAACCGAAAGCACCCCGAAAGATTGTATTTATGGACGACGAAGAGCAAAGGGAGAACGCAATACTACAAAAGATAGAGGATGACGACGAAGATGCTGCGGACAAGACATTTGAGGGCTTTGATGACGAAAAGAAGGAGGAGGCAGAGCTTGAGCGCGCCAAGTCCCTCCGGCGTCTACAGCTACAACTCGAAAACGCACGCAAGAAGCTCCACACCCTGAAAACAGCCGAGGAGGAACTCGAGATTCAGCGAGCAAAGATGGCAAAGACGGCGACGTCGGGAGGAACCACACGCAAGGGAAAGAAGATTATGGTTCGGACACGAAAGCGATAAACTGGCATCACATTTTCTAAGGCAATTCTTTTTGGCATCATCATCGTGTTTGTTCGTTACTGGCTCGCTTTGCTGTGCATAGCTCCCCTGAAAAAAAAAAATAAAAAAAGCTAATCGATACCCTTTAACGCCTGTGTTATGAATGGATATCTACATGATACAAAGATGGATTTCCTCCAAATGCCTGCCCTCCGACCTTTGCGATTATCCCGTCCCTTTGGTAATGTCATTAATACTTTGATCCAACGCATTTATACATGCCCTTGAAAACACCACCAAAACACTTGAAGCCGAGTGTCAGCACCCAGATGAAGCAGGCAAACAGGCCTTTTATGATCTTGACGACGACTCGGATGAGGAAGGGTAGCTTGTCCTCAAAGTCTTTGGACTTGCCCTTGCCTAGGCTTTCGTCTTGGCTCTCGATATCAATCTCGAATGACTCCATCTTGCGACGCTTCTTCTCTTCGCGTTGCTTTCTTTCCTCGCGCTTGCTCATCTTGCTAAGACGACGCTCTTGCTTGGGTGTGAGGATCAATGGGGGTGGGGGCTCGAAGGCTTCCACGGCAGGGGTGTTCTTTTCATCGGCTGCGGCGACGAGCATGAGTGCTGCGACAGCCACATCGATGATGTAGTACGATTCAATCTTAGAAGCAATGCCAGTGTCAACCTCGAGCCAACCGCCACCGGTACCATCACGGGTCAGCTTGGCGAGGTGCTGTGGTGATTCGTGGTGCTCAAGAGTGTACTCGACTCGAGACCATGCTGGTGATCGCTCAATGGTGACGCAGAAAGGAGCAGCAAGGGCAGGGTGAACAAGGAAGTGGTTGGAGCTATCGTCATCCCACACAAGACGGGCACATTCTCGCTCAGCCATCATGACAGTGGTAGGATCAGCAGACCTCTCAACGGCCACCTTTGTTGCCGGGGTAGGCATGAGAAGAGCGACGAGGCCATCATTGGGAGGATGCTTTCGTGACTCCTCCTCAAGGGTGGTGTTCAAGGCTTCATGCCAGTGCTTGCCATCGGTAATCTTGGGGCTGCTTGTGCTGCTACTGCTAGGACGGATGATGCTGCTGGCCGATGAGCTGGTGTCAGGCTTGGGACCCTTGTACGGCTTGTTGGGGTCGTGGCGTGTGAGGGTGACATAGGCCGAGGCTGATGTCGGGTCGAGACGGAGGTTGTAAAAGGGTTGTGATGCGGATGAAAGGTTGTAGACGGGAGCGTCCTTTTCCTGGCTCAACTTCAAACAGTACACTCTTCCCTCTGAAGCTGAGGCTTTCCATCCGTTGGCAACCTTCCACAGATTCTTGAGCTGCTCAGTCGAGCTGATTGTGGGCACGAGAAGAGGCTCCTGTTGAAGTCTTTGGGGCCGGGGCCACGCTGACTTAATAGACTGGATACTGGAAGGGCTGACAATGGGACTCCGAACGGGACCGTTTGGCGAGTTGAAGTCAGATGGCGTCTCGTAGTATGTCTGTCTACTGAGGACGGCCCGAGGCATCGGAGCGGGCCTGTTTTCTGTGGGGGCATAGACCTGCTGCTCGAGGGGTACCTCGTGGTTGTAAGTCGGAAAGATGGAGCGCAGTGGCTGTTCGGGGGATAGCTCGCCCAACGGCGGCTTGGCTATTGAGCTTCTGAACCGATCACTGCTAGGCCCAGCAATGACATCCGGATCAGCGTGTCTTGGAATCTCAGCCGCCTGTTGAGGTCTCTGAAGATGAAACTGTGCCTCCTCATGCTGTTGTTGGTAAATGGCCTCAAACTCAATTGGTGTCTGCGAGAAATTCTGAGGTGACTGGCGTCCGTTTCGAGGAGGCGACGCCGGCCGCTGAGTTATCTCTGGAGACATGGCTTGTGGTGTAGCGGCCCTTCTATCATGAGGTGTAGGTGCTCTACGCTCGCGGGACTCTGAGCGACGAGATGATCGAGACCGGCGGGACTCGGAACGGCGGTGTCGAGTCTTGGAAGTCGACGGAGGCTTGGAAGAGTTGGGGCTCGGGAATAGAGAGAACCCTCCTGGGGTCGGTGTCGACGACATTCTGTCTCGGACAGAAGCAGACTTCTTCTCAGAAGAAGAGAGGTATTACTGGCAAAAGGTATCGGAGGAGGGGGTATCAATAAAGAGTCAAGGCTAGCAAGACGTAAAGAATAAACAATGTCGACAAGAATGTCTCTTTTCTCTACCGGCTCATGGTTCAATGGGTTTTGTCTCGAATGGATTCAGACCCAACAGATGCAAAAGACACGAGGCAGCAGCAGCTGTTCCCAAACAAGAGGAGCAAAAACAACAACACAGAAAACGACAACCGACCATCCATTTGTTATATCCCCTCCTACACTACACACCCAAGTTTCACTCGCGTTTTTTAAGCGCTCGCATACTCATACTCGAGCATTGCAGCAAACTTCCACCCCCGCCAAAAATAGAAACCCAATCAGAAGCCGCATCACACTGCAGCGAGTCTCTAAGCGCGTAGAGGTGAGGGGGACGTGGAACGTCATTGGTCAGAGGGGCAAGATGAGGGTGCGCTTGAGATGGGTTTTGACTGGGTAAGGCGGCGGGTGATTGATGTGACGGGCTGTAGGATTGACGGAGAAGAACGGGGAGGTTGGGGTTTATTGGTGAGGTTACTAGGGACTCATCTGCCGGTAACAGACCATATTCCGTCATGGTTTAGAGAGGACAAATAGAGGGCTGTAGATTTAAGGCCTGTAATGCGGCCTTTGGAGCAGTTCACCGCCAGAAGCATGGCATAAGTACATTTGCAGCTGTCAAGTCATGTGTGCTTTGAGTGAAAAATGAACGGGCGCTACTGGATGGAGATCCCGAACCCTCGGACCCGGAGATCAGAACCTGCCCCGGGCGCTACATGGGCAAGGCTCCGGAGACTGCCGGACTGGGTATTTTGAAGTTGGTTCAAGAACAAGTCAAGCTATTCAGGTTGTTTATCCTTTCCTTCGGGTAGGGGCCTATTTTTATCGCCCAGATTCCAGATTCCCGGGTTGAACTGAACCAGGTTGGCGGATACAAGATGTTGGGTTACCACATGTCGATGACCAATTCTCACCATCCATTGACCAACCATTTTTTTCGCCATCGCTGCATACAAAGGCCAACCTTGTCTCGGTCCTTTGCATCATTATGTCTCTTTCCTGGCTTGATCCTTTTGTATTCTTCTGATTGTCTTGTCTTGTATTCTTACATTCACCACCATAATCCCATCGTCCTCAACTGTACAGTTAAACCCCTCGTGTCAGAGCGGCGTAGATGTCAATATCCTCCCAAACGCCACAGATGCAACACTAGCTCTCCCAGCCATACTCTTAACTTGTCTTTGTCTCTTTACACATCCCAACTATTTTACTTCTCCGGTCTGTCCTTGGCCGTGAGCCCGTGTATCCTCTCCCCCCTCTGCTCCATCTCCTTCTGCCTTGACAGCCGGACGTGCTCGGGTAATCCCCACCACTCGCGCATAAACTCTTCCTGCGCAGCTGCCATCTTGGCCTTGCGCTCTCGCTCCCTCTGTCTCTCGATTCGTAACGCGAACCACTCCTCCCGCGCGAGGTCGTGGTTGGCTTGCGTTGCGTGAAGTTTCATGCAGCTATTCATGCTTCGGTGCTCGGGACGGCATGCGAATGAGACGGTGAATGTTCGGCCGAGGGCGCAGGCGGCAAAAGCTGAGATGGCAAAAGTCAGTTGTTGAACATGGCCTGATCATATGACTGGAGCGGCTCACCTTTAATCTCCTCTGCACACTCCTTCCGGACTCTCTGGTAAAAGATATCCCTAACCTGAGCCTCCTGCGATGCCGAAAGCGGTAGCGGATTCCTCGAAGGCACCCCCAACCTCTCCTCCGGCGCCGACGGGTTCTGGGTGGCCATTGCGGCCATGAATCGAGCTCGCGGAGCTCGGAACTTGGCGGATCGTAGAGTGTTGAACCGGGAGATTCGGATTCGGGACCCGTAAGTGAGAATCGGTGCGTAACGTCGTGGGCGTCGTTGTCGTCGTCGGGTCTGGTCGCTGAAGCTATATCGGACGAGGAGCTTGCGGGCCGCAGCAAGTGTGAGCCCATGGGTGGCAGAATTGGTTGACCGCCTTCTTCTTTTGTCAGTGGCGGATGTGCCTTTGACGCTTACCCCGTACCAGAGCTGTTTCATTGAAACAACAATTGCGACAGAGGGATTGTCGCCCAGTGGCTCTTTCATAGGTAGGCTAAACTCGCCTGGAATTTTCTCTCATTTATCTTATTTGATCATTATAGAGGATTTGGGTTACCTGACCACTTGGCGCAATTCTTGTCTTCTTTCTCACACAAGCCATTTCTCGCTTAAACCATCTAGGAGCTAGAACTAGTGTAGGCCATGATTCTGTACGCCTTTCAATAGAGACAACTTACCGCCAATGGGTGAAATCTGTAAATATCATGGTTGGGAAAGAGCCATTTCTCTGCCAGCCTCAGCCGCTTAATTCTGCAAGTAAAATTCAGCGATTTGATGCAGAGATGAGAGTGATTGAGAGACTCGAGTTTCTACAGTGATAATCGACTTTATTCCACTTCAGCTCTGCACATCAGGGCACCTTCTTGACCGAGTTTCGGCCACTCCGACGAATCTGCAATTGTTTCATCCATTATTGCATAAGAACGAAAAAAAAAAACGACCCCCGAGATTAAAGCGGGGTCAGGAGGGAGATAAGCAGAAGAAGAGGGTGGCCCGGGGAAAAGCAGCCAAGGCTTCGAGAGGTTTGCATGAGAAGCAGGCTGTCAAAGTGGGGAGGAACCCAGAGCCTGAAAGCAATAGACTTTAAAAGTTGGACAGAGTACTGGTACATAGTGGTCAGGTGATGCCGGGGTTTATTTGTCTGGCCTTTTATCTAGAAGCCTCGTTTTCACCGGCGTCCCACTCGGCAGGGGTTATCGGATGTGTTGTATCATACAGTTGGGGGCTATCAACTTGCAATTATCAATAACCCCCTTTCTGTTGGCTGCGTTGCAGTCGTGCGACCACAAAGACATGGAGCTGGTTGATGACTGAGTGTTTATTGGTGTTTAGCTGCTCAGGATTCTTCAGCTGAGTGCTGGGCCGTCTTGGCTTACGGGCTTGGATTGGTCACGGTGAGTTGCCGACATGATATGAGTGGATAGGGTAAATGGGATTGCTGACCTGGTTACTGGGTGTGTTTCGCTGTCACGCAAAGTGTTGCGTCGGGGTGGCTGGCAAGGCTCTCTGGGTTGATTCGCCATGCAGAGTTTTGAACGAGTTACAAGGCTAGTGGTCTAAGAAAAAAATAGCATACTTCGCAAGTACCTACTCTGCCTTCTAATCCGCCGAATCATAGTATAAAAGGCTTATGATTATAAATCTAAGAATATATATAGATCTTAGAATATAATTTATTGATTTTATATTTTTATTTACTTACTTTAGTCTAAGTCATATCTATAGCCCGGCAAAGGTCTCATTACTGACCTATAGTATGCTATGCTTTTCTTTTCCTTGGTCTGGGTGCAAGGCATTGATTTTGATTAGAGGCATGCAATCAAGAATAACGGGAGCAGTACAAGTTCTCTATCAAAGCAAGAAAATCAAAGAATAAATATCAACGACCCAGTATAAAACAGGAGCGGATAGAGGCTAGCTGAGGGCAAACAGGAGGGCGAGGGAAACCACCAGGGTTCCAGGCAACTTCTTTAGGCCAGTTGCTTATGCCTCCTTTCCAAACTTTTCCCGTATCTCCTCTTCTGTAAACCGTTGCACATGAGACTCAAGCAGAGCCATCCGACCTTCTAGCGTCATAGATATCTGCTCACCAATCGGCACCATGCACTCGGCAAGGGTCCGATAGTCCTTCATCATCAACCGCACCGTGATCATGATGTAGTCAATGTTGTGAAAAACTAGGGCATGCTGAGAGGCGTACTTCTCCTTGCCCCTAAGGAACGACACGGGATGCTCGCGCCAGTGCCTCAGGGGGTTGAGGTGATGGGAGGTGTGGTAGCCATCGTTGAAACAGTGGCGGTTGCTCTTGATAAATGATCAGCCCGTGCACAAAAGAATTAATTGTCAGTTGTTGTGACTTACCGCGACGTCAATCAGAGTTATGCTTGAACGATAGTCAGAGTCAGGCTCTTCGTGATCCACAAACGCGTGTTGACCAAAGTTTCCCACCATAAGGCCAGCCCGAAGTAACAGCAAAGGGAGAAGGAGGACGAAAAAAGTAGCTCTTGGGTTGAGCCGGTACAAAAGGACGAGTGATGTGTAGTAGCTCAGCTCCCAGAAAGCAGCCTTGAAGGCAAGACCAAACTTTCCCGTCCGGATAAAGTACCGGGGCAAGTCGAACCAGATAAAAAAGTAGAACCGTCCAACGTAGTGTAGAAAGTGCACGATGTTGTCACGTTGATACCGGAGGGTGGACGAGAGGTCGTTGGGTCCATTTCCTTCGACGTGATGATGTTTGACGTGATGGTAGAAATAGGAATTCCAGCTGTGTCCCATGAGCGGATCAAGGACGTAGGGGAACAATGTGTCGAAGATGATGAACTTTTTGCTGAGGATACCTCGCATGTGAATGTGTTGATGCATCATGAGGGTATACGTGCCCACATAACTGATTTGCATAAGACAATGAACAAGAGCGTGAATCCACCAGAACCTATAAAAGAGGAGGGCAGCGCTTGGGACAGACGTGGTAAAGTACAGCAGCAGGTGCGTGACCATCACGACGTCCGTCTCAACTCGAACAATGGAGCGCGCAACGCGGATGTAGGGTTGTAGAACCCATTGATCGAGGACACGGGGCAGTTTGAGTTGGCTGAGTTCTGTCCCGTTGAACACTGTGGGTTCAAAGTTTGGATCTTTGGGATTGTTGAGGGCGGCGAGTTTGGCGATGGTGCCACCGTCAGGGTGATCGGCTGCCAATATGATCAGTAAGAGCTGCGCTGAAACGTTGAGAATGAAATGCAAATACATACCGGAGCCATTTGCTTTGGATTCTCCGTTGGTGTGCCCATTCGCAACTCTTTTCGCCAGGCCCTGATGCTCGACTTGCTTCTCACTTTCAGCGCGAATGTCAGCAGCAAGGTTTCCAAGAACCAAAGCATCAGGCTTTGTCAGCTGAGGGTCAAACACAAGCCGACCCATGATTTCTGGTAATAGTCGACGTCGTAGCTCCTTGGTGTTTGCAAAGATAACCAGCGAGGTTTTGTGCGTGTCTAATTTCAAGACTTTTTTAACCACCCTCAACTCTGGGAAAAGTAATCAAGAGCTGAAAAGAAAAAGGAGGGAAAAAAAAAAAAACTTCAGAGCCTCGGGGAAGAGAAAAGAGGCGCTTTTTGTGCAACCCAAACCTTACGCCCTGGTTTGATGAATTTTACAAGGGTTTCTTCAGCAGGCTCTCGTGTAACCAACCATCACCACCCGGCTCGGCGCGTAGCTGCTTACTCCTGGTTTGATGAATATGTGTGGCGGGCGCTCTTTTTTTTTTTTTGGTTTTAGGCAGAGCCTGATTTTCTTTTGGATGGATGTGTGGTTATCAGGTAGGTCAGCGGGATGTGAGGAGTTTACGTACTTGTAATGTTGGTGTTGTCGGGCTGAGGTGCTGTCGTGTTCCTACTTGTTCAGAGATAAAACCCTCTTGCTGGCCTCGCAATATCCGTCTTACTGTTCCTGAGTTTCCTGCATCTATCAGTCGATTCGCAGTCAACTGCCAAAGTCAATATGGACTATCACAAACGCATCGCCGAAGATGCCATTCAGCGTTTCAAATACCTAACATCCTTCTTCCCTCCCGCTCCGCTGTTCCTGGCTTACCTCCTGCCCCGTCGCGCTCACGCCGCCTACACAGAACCCTTTACACCAGCCCATACCCTCAGCCCAGAGCAGTTAGAGTCCGTCGACCAAGCCGGCGGCAGTCTCGACTTTGACAACTGGGTCAATCGCGGCATGACGATTCGCAAGGGCTCCAACGTCTACGAGTGTCTTGCCAACCTCACGGCCGCCCTCGACCTTGTCGGCTCGCTTAGCCAAGGAGAGTACAACGGCGCCGCCGGAGCTCTCAGCCTTTTACCTACTGCCGGTGCCCTGCTCGGTGCCCCGACTCGAGAGATGTGGATCGTGTACAAACTTGTCCCCCTGGCGGGGTTGCTGAGCATGTTTCTAAGTCTCGGGGGTACCATCACGCCGTCCAACGTCGGAGAGTATGATCCTGCTGAACCCTTTTCCTACGGCGGCTTCATGCCCACGACTCGTGTCAGGGCGGCGAAGAGGAGACCGGCGACCCCCGCGAGCTCTGCCCCTGGCAACCGCGGTGCGGCTAATACCTTTGAGGCCGAGAGCGAACAGACCGAGGCGCAGGCCTTTGCCCAGGAGGTTCTTCAAAGAGCTGAGGATGACAGTGGAGGTGGAATCAAGTTTGGCATCTTCTTGGCCATGGCTTTGCAGTTTGTGCTCATTATATCGCTGCTTATACCTATGTGGTATGCACAAAGGGGTGCAGTGGTTTCATGGTGGTGCCGTGTATGTCCTATCTTCCTCTTCTCATCTACTCTTGGCTCACATTGTTTAATAGGTCTGGGGTTGGATGTACTTCTGGTACTTTCTTGTCACTGGAGTATCCATCTTTGACAACCTCGTTGCCGCCCCATTCACAAGGAGCTGGACCATCCGCGTGTCCAGAAAGCCAACGGGGATCCTGCTAGACGACACTGTCTCCAGGATCACGGACCGTCGCAAGTACGACAACGCCCTCGAGGCCATCAAGGCTGGCCCAAACACGAATCAGCGGATCCGGATCGCCACCGACAAGGGTTCGGGATACTCACGGACATGTTTCTACGTTGTAGTCTCGGTTCAAGGCATATCGCGCATGCACGCAATCGCCCAGATCATCTCCAAGGCGTCGAGCGTGGCAGTGTACGCCTTTGGAACAGCACTATTCGCGTCTGCGAGCCTCATGTCCATCTCGATCGCACTAATGGTGCTCTGCCTCCTGCTGCCGGCCGGGGTGGCGGGACGGGTGATCGCCATGTGGATCGTGTCTCAGATCGGTCGCGAGAATAAGCCGATACTTCACAAACTGGTCAAGTCGGAGAATGAGGCTGGCGAGTACATCCATGCAATCGCCGAGCTGGACCTGCAGCTCGAGATACACGGACATGTCATCATGAGCGGGTGGTGCATCAGGTCGCGCAACAGATTGTTCTCACCTGCCACGTACATCGGGTTGTTGGCGAAGCCGTTTGACGCCATTGCTTTGGCGGAGAAGGCTATGCGGGGGACGCCACCTGCAAAGGGTTCACCGGTGGTACAGCCTAATGGCTTCATGATGCAGGAAATGTCAAGTCCTGCGAGAACTGATGAGATGCCGTTGTATCGAGACCAGAGATTGAGCGGGGAGTAGGGTTACCGTCCGGGCTGAGGGTAATTGGAGTGGTTAGTTGGAGTCAAAGGTGGATGATTTCTTGCCTCTGGAATGTAATTCGTTTCGACTTGGCTGAAATGCTTGAACTCGTTAATTCTTAGACTGAGTGGTGCCTCTTGTTCCAGGTAGTCCACGAGGGCCCTTGAACACCACCTTTCCATGAGCCTTTGTCCAGGCTCCTGCTCCTGACTCGCGACAACCCAATCAACCCATTTGTGACCTCCAATAAACCGAGCCACTAACCCAGTTTCCCCAGACTCTGGGGGAATTGACTTTTCCCCCCCAACCGTCGGGCGACTCTCCCCGCGTCCGACCCCTGCCCGAATGATCCTCCCACCATCTTTCCTCAGGCAGTCGAATTCTCCACCTTCTGATTCGACATCAAAGGCCAAGCTGCCAAGGATGACGTTCCATGGCCTGTCAGCCTTGACGAGTTATCCCTCGATCCATATAATCTGTCGCCTCCCTTTGTTGATCCAACCTGTCTGTCATCTTTGCTAATCCCGCTCTTTTTGCTGTACAAAATGTCTAGCCATGGCGCCGACGCAGCCAAGCCCGGAAAGTAGCACGCGCGAGCAGATGATTGTTGAGGCGTGGGCTCAAGGTCTTAATGTCGGTGCAATCGTGATCCTGATCCTGCTGGTTTTGTGCAATTATCGCCACAAGGCTCTGCTGCATAAGCTGATTCTCAGCGAGGTTGGTGTTTGACAGATTACCCTTCAACCTCTTTGTCTTGCTAACTGTTGACTATAGCTACTACTTGCTCTTGGACATGGGTTCTTTGCATTCTTTCAAGAACCCCAGTTCGGCTGGTAAGAAATCTGCCTGAGGTAACAATTTGAAGCAAATGGTTAACCATTCAAAGGGTCCTAAGCAGTACAGCAGCTCTATTGTACATATCCTACTTTGTACACAATGTCATCGCCTGGCTCAAGATCAAACCATTCCTCCCAAAATGGGGTTCTCGAGTCTTCATAATCTCCCTCCTCGCCGTACAACCATTCTGGGTCCTCGAAACATGGGCCAACTTTCAGTATCACAACAATCTCGGCAGCAAACTCTTGGACACATCAAGACTATTTGAGCCGCTAGCAAGAGACCCCTGGTGGGTGTTCACGACTATAAAACTCGTCCTGGCTATCAACGACAACTACGAATTTACGATACCAAAACTCGTTCGGATAAGCCCGCGGTTCGGCGTCATGCTTCTTTGTCTTTTTGTTTCCATCGTGTTTGTTATTGTGGATGTCATATTTATGATTTTGGTTTCGAAAAGAGGCGGTTTAAACCCATTTTGGCGGGTAAGTACTCCATGCACAGCTCTCCAGATGATTGTTTCTAAGCAACCCATCAGCTCGCCCTTATTTTCAAGTGTGCGTCCGACGTCATATTCCTCGACGACTTCAAGAGCGTCCTGGATCGTATCTCAGAGTCCGCCATGAGGAAGATTGCTACCTTTAGCTATCGAGACGATGACAACCACTCACAAGCTACAAATCAGAATCGTTCAACACCCGGCTTCTCTGGTTTCGAATTCCGCCGTAAGAGCTCAAGGCCAGCAGCATATGCAAATGAGAACGGGTGCTTACAAGGACGCTCGGGGTCTTGTGTGAGCGCCGAGGATGGACATTACGAGTATGCAACCAGTTACGACCATTTTCTCGCAGAAGATAGTAGCCCTAGTGGCCATCGAGGGCAGAGAAGGGCCTCAGAACACGGAGATACACATTCAAGAGGTGAGTAAACACTTGAAGAGGCTATTTTCTCGAGCTTCGCTGATTTTATGTCAAGATATTGAACTCGGGGAACAAGATGATGGCATTCTCATGGAGCCGGTGCGAGCGCAAACAAGAAATAGTCTATTTAGTTCCAGCTTCCCACAATCGAGATAGCGCTGTCCAGACCAGAGCCCTGGGCA
This sequence comes from Fusarium sp. MBC 438, assembly GCA_030779245.1. Taxonomy (NCBI): domain Eukaryota; kingdom Fungi; phylum Ascomycota; class Sordariomycetes; order Hypocreales; family Nectriaceae; genus Fusarium; species Fusarium sp. MBC 438. The sequence continues at coordinate 234,970 of JAPFTB010000008.1, forward strand.
TGGTTAGAACTAACTGCTGCGAGTTTCATTACATTCCTCCAGGCTAATACTTGTGGTGATTTGTATGCTTAAAGTTTTACTGGCTCGCTGATTTTCATGTTGTCCTATGTTGGCTGCCCTACACTGCCATTGATGAATAGGGAAATCATGCCTCTTGACAATATGAAGTCAAACTCATCTTCAACTTTGACCAGCGCTGTCTAATAAATCCTTAACCAGGTCCATTCCCGTGACATTCAAGTGGGTCTACCATTATCCAATGTCATGGCAATGAAGAGCGTTAAGCGCCGTGATCCCCTCCTTCGACCTAGGCGCTTACGTTCTCACCGCTCAATAGGTTTCACAGAAGGGACCACTCTGAGTTCTACATCGTGAGCCAATCATTCCTAAGCGAAACTGCAATACGATTACTACGACGGCTTCATATTATATCCTCTTGCCGTTGACGTTGAATCTTTGCGCCTAATACAACCTTGAGCATGGTTTTTGCCGATCCTGCAACATTATAAAGCGCCCAATATCTCTATATAGACGACTTCAGGAGCTTTGTGCATTCATCTTTGCCGATCTGTCAGCGTCTTCCTTGAATCGAGATAACTCCTGTTGGCGTGGTAAGCACGAGTCGCCCGCCGTTACCTTGTTGCTAACTGAAGCCTTCTCGAGCAACAAACATGACACGACTAGTGGCTCTGGCTTTACACCATCGGGATAATTTTTCTCATGGAAGATCTCGGCAAGTTTTTGGCTACGAGGCTTACCACTGGGCCATAATGATCATGCCCGAACATAGCCAGGACCAGGACTGTTACGTCTTTGATGCCACCGACTCATCCGAAATCGATCCCGTAACTTTTCGAATGAACAATCCCAGCATGGACTGGTGGTTTAGGGTCCAAGAGAACATCGATCCTGCTGTCAGCGAAAAGCTCATTGGGCGTATTGTCATTGGAAAGGTACCAGACGAAGTGTCGATCGCGGATCTTCGGAACCTTTTTGAGAGAGTTGAACTACCTGTCAAGAACAGACACCCCCAGCAGAGCTGCGTGACTTGGGTATTGAATGCCATTCGGGCTCTTCAGACACATGGGTGGGCATGGGAATTCGAAGTTGGTCAGTTCAAAGACGTGGCGCTCTCCTATGCCGATGAGAGAATGAAGGGAAGTGATTCGAGCGAGCCGAGCCTAAAATATTATAATGTCTAAAATTCAGTAGGGTATATGTAGAGGGCTTCTAGTGTTTGGTGCTTGTGGAATGATGTAGGCAGTGCTTGAATAGGCAAATATTGACATGTCTATTTGCCTGTGAGTCGAGTAGCTTAACCAACCTTGTGAGTTAGTCAACCTTGTGGGTGGCTTGGTGATGGATCTTTGCCTTTAAGTTCGTATCAGACTGCCTACTAGTACTACATCTGTATGCATTCCCATGACTCGAGGTTCACCACCCTGTAGGCTTGGACACGGCAAAGCAAGTGCCGAGCATGGCACAAAAGAACCATTAGATAGGTCAATAAAAGTGGATCCTGAACCAACGTTAGATCTTTGCAATCAACTTCAGCTTCAACTCATCTTACTTCCATACTAAGCCTCAAATCAGAGTCTCGATAGCGTCTTATCGATACCGCTCAGGGATACTCAAGGTAGCATTATCACAAAGAAACCTGTATGACGCGTCTGGAAAGATGTGATACGCGTCAGAGATTATCATTCGTATTAGTGTTGAAACAGTGTCTGTGTAATCAATGCGCCCGCTTCGGTCTCGCTTTCGGTCCCGGTCTCTTAGCGTGATGCCATGGTATCTAAGCCCAACCCGCTCCCCCCCGTGGTCTCCTGCATCTCCTGGATGTTTTTTTCTTCTACTCAGCTGAGATCGAAAGAGGGAATCTGAGATCCGATACCGCCACTTGAAGCCTCTCCAAGATGTCTGTCACATCGACTGCAGATTTGCCCCCTCCCCCATCGGCCGACAAGATCAATCTTGCCATAGCTGACCTTGTTCTTTACATACTCCTGCTTTTCCCGGTTATCCGGATCACTTGGAGGCATGGAAAGGCCGGCATGGTCTGTTGGCCCATCTTTATTTCATTCTTTCCTCTTCGATTCGTCTCGGATGCCTATCAAATCGCCAAACGCAACGAGCCTTCAATTCCCAATGCGGTTGCCATCATGACTAATGCCGGGAGCATTGCTTGTTTATCCTTGACCATAATTGGATTGATCTATGAAGTGTAGGTTCTACAGTAGCCCAATGGCAGAAGAAGTGTTGCTAACCCGTGGCTTTTATAGGAACGTGATTCTTCCGCTACCTCCGAAACGCTGGACCGAAAGAATAATGCTAGCCGTCACTCACCTTGCCATCACGGCAGGGATTGCACTAGCTACATACGGAGGAGCCCCTAAGGCTGGAGCCAAAGGGGGAGTTGTGGCCGAGAACTTGAACCAGACTGGCAATTGCTTGATGATGTTCACCATGATATTCGGCCTCGGGTGGTGGTTGTGGGAGACTAAGAAGCGTGTCATGTCTCTCAAGTCCCATCCCAACTTTGAACCTGGAAAGTACTTGCTGCTGGCAGCATGTGCAGCACTTCCCTTTCAGTTGATTCGGATTGGTTACAGCCTTACTATGGCGTTTACTCCGTATGCGGTCATAGATCCATTCTCTGGATCTTTTGCTTCAAGGTTTTTGTTGATGTTTGGGACGCAGCTTTGTGTAGCCATTATTGTTACTGTGGGTGGATGGATGAGTGTTGGGCTTGTGCCGGCACATGCTCTTGGACAGGAGAACCAGGGATTTTCACGATTTACAACTCCACGGGCTTGGGTTTGATACTATAGAAACTATCTTTACGCCAATGAAAGAAAAGGAGACGCTGGGATAACTGGGTTTGAGATGGTTAGAAACTGTTAGAATGCTATGGGATTGGCTGGATTTTAGGTTGGGCTTGGTAGGGAAATAGGGTTACTGCGGATTTTTGAGTTGGAGTCAATTGAAATTACTTGAGATCGAACAGAAATGGGTTCAAAAAAATTCCTCGGTTTCGGTTTTAGGGTGTTGGGCATTGATCCGTTACGTATCGATAGTCGTGTCCTTCGTATCGTGGCTGATGGCATTCTTGGAGACGCCCATCCTCAACAACAAAAACGACCGTGATTGAGCCGCAAATACGTGTATTTACAACCCTTGACTCTGAAACCCTGGTCTCTGACAGCTGGTGGAACCGTCTCGACTGACGGATCTGCCCAGGGATCTCCCATCTTACGTCGGCCATGACGACGCCCCCCTATGAATCTCATGCACCCAACCGCCCTTTAAGGCTGGTCTATGCTCTATTGGGCTATGGAATCTCGGTCTCGGCTTGAGCCTCAGGGCTTAGGTAGCTGTGACCAGCCAATGAGATTGAAATGCGAGACCGAGACCAAAATAGGCCTGATACAGAGGGAGGTGCTTTGATTTAGGCTTATTCTTAAGGTAAATTGTCAACAAGAGATATGGAAAAGAGTTTGGGGGATTGTATATAAGATTGGGCATGTCTTGAGATGTGATTGTCTTCATCCATCAACACCATCCAGCTTCACAATATCCTTGTTTTCAATCTCCTAGTTTCTCGAGTTTCCTTGCCTTTACCCACATTCACCTTTCTTTGCATCTTTATTTCTTCTACAGTCTCAACTCAAGTGTTTCCTATCTTTCTTTTCAACATGTCTGGCTTCTTCTCTAACCGGGTTAAACTCCCCGTTCATCTTTTCCAACTCGCCCTCATCGTCGGTGTCCTGGTCGTCTCAGTCGTACGAATGCTGAACCAGCCGAAAAACGCACCTCGAGGCCGTTCAACCACCATGGCACTTGGAATGGTAATCATCATCTTTTAGAGAAACAGGAATTGGTGGCTAACAGTGTCTTAGGCTGCCAAGTCGCTCATCATTATCCTATACGAAATCCTGTCCGCTCATGTGCAAGCCTTCAAGAAGTGGTCTAGTCTCAAGGCCTATGTCATTCTCAACGCACTGGAGATCGTCTTTTGGGGAGCGGTGGTGTTTATGATGATTCAAGCAAACATCAAGTTTTGCGAGGGCATGAGTTGCACGCTCAGCTGGATTGTTGTTGTCATGGGCATTGTCATGAGGTATGCTCCAAACATGAACAACCGGTAAAGAAACTTGACTAACAATGGTTTCTATCTAGCTCTCTCGCCTTTTACATGACTATCGTCACCTGGCTCGATTTCCGACACTTCCGCACATACGGAACCCACCGCGGCCACCGTTACCATGGAAAGCACCTCGAAGTCCAGTCATCTGAGAGCATCACCATGGACACTGCCCCGATGACTGGACGACACCCGGGCGACCAAGGACAGGAGCGACTTGATATTCCTAAGCCAGTTCAAGTTCAGGCAGACTACGCTTATTATTCGCCAAACGTGAGACACGAGACGAACCATTATCACCAGAGCAGTGGACATCACCACAGCAGTGGACATCACCACCACCACAGTGGGGGACATCACCATAGCAATGGACATCACCACAGTAATGGACGGTACTAAGCACGTTGCTTTTTCTGAAAAAGCAAAACTGGATGTTTGACCACGGAATTTCTTTGATGGGGACGACAAGATGGATAGAAAATAAAGGGATATGGCAAGCAAGAGGTCTTTACTTGGGCAATGCAATTGAGCGGGCACATAGAATTTGATTCAAATAGGTATTCACCATCAATCACAAGACTTTAACATCCAAGCTGCCACCCATGAAGCAATAACGTTATGATAAGGCGAAAGATAAATCAACAACTACTAATTAATTTCAATGCAACCTGTTCAGTGCCAGCCTCATTCTAGCTACCCCTTGCTTTGGACGACGGAATATTGATGTAGTTTTAGTGTTTTTAAACCGGACCCCCCACGGCAATCCAATCCGCCGACATCGCTATCTACAATGCTTCTCTCATCCCTCAAGAGTATCTATCGGCAGTACAAGGCAGACATCGACTCTGTTGCCACATGGCTAGCGATGACTGCAAGGCTAATTGATATGTCGATGACACCGGCAATGCACTAGTTGCTGCTGGGGGCAAGAAGAAAAAGAAGAAGAAGACCAACGCCAATTCGGCACCCAAGCCTAGATATGTCCTGAGGATCAAAGACTTTGTGCCTATGGCGAGATTTATCGCCAAACTCGAGTCCATCAGCATTCCTGAAGATTTCGCCATTGCTCTTGAGCGAGTCATTTGGGGTATGTACTTCAACTTCACATGTCATCACCTGAGACTGACGATATCACAGTCCGCAAGACATTTGTCGATTTGCTTGCCGATAATGGGATCCCTACAAGAGGTGATATGGATGCAGTACTTTGCCGATGTTCTCGAAAAAGTTGGCAGATGTCTACAGCCGCTCGTGAAGGCGCCAGCTTTCAAGGCTCCTGAACACTTTGAAAAGTCTACTTCCACATCCAAGGATCCTCGCAGGAACATCTTTGACGTTCTGGATATGTACACACCTTCCGAAGAGTTCTTGAACGCTCCAGCTACTGCTGCTCCCAAGCCCACGCTTGATGTCGAGTACACCGTCGAGGAGGACGACACCTTGGGCGATGCACTCTTTGCTCTCACCTTTCTCTTGGATGACTTTTCCCTTCTGCGCGAGGAGGTCAGGTCACTGTGGAAGCGACATCTTGAGGGATCTCTTGATCTCGCTGCTGCTGCCGTCGCCACGAACACGGCTTTTGAACTCGCCCGCAGCATGGAGGAGGAAGTGAAGCCACTACTTAACAAGCACGACGGTGTGGATCAGCTTATAACGGAGTAATCTACGAGAATCTGCGAAGCGTGTGGTGTTGATGCGGAGCATAGGGGTCAAAACGATCCTTACAGCTTGGTGGCGTACGATCTGACCAAGGCTTGCTTCGCAAACGGTTTGAGCATGCTCAGAAGCTATGCAGTTGGAAACGCTGGTGACCACATCATCAGCAAGTACAACGGCAAGTTTGGATGGTACGAAGAGGCCCTGACGGGAGATGCCTCAACGAATCACGGAAAGTGGGATCAGGACTTTACAGCATTCAACGGGGTCATCACAGAGCTGCAGTTTCTGGCCTCTAACATGGGACAGCGAGCAAGGATTGAAGACGAATTGATCCGTGGCGTGGGAGCGCTGATGAAGAGCACAGAACAAGGCGCCCCCCCTGATATAAACCTCTGGCTTTCGTTCGCCATGCAAACGTACATCGAGGTACTGCAGTCCTTTGGGAAGAACTGCGGTGATGCCTATGAACAGATGCAACAGGAATGCCGCAGGATAAAAAAGGCCATGCTCAACGTCCCTCGCACGTCAAAAGACCGTGACAACTTCCTTAACTCAGTCACCAAATGGGACAAGGACCCGATCTGGCATTGTCGTCACAAGATGATCAGGCTAGGCGCAATGCCTAGGCCCAACCCTCCTCAGTTCCTGTTTCTGCGTCGAAACCCGATCCACTGCGGTCTTCTCCTCCATGAGATACGCACTACTTTCCACATCTCGGGTGTGCGGTATGCGGCGCATCGTGGGGGGTTGATGGCGACCACCGAGCTGTATCACGCTCTGCACAATGAGAAGCTGCTTCCGGAAGAGGTAGTGTGGGAAGACCTCAACGAATTTTGGAAGAGACAAGGTAACTCGGCCTTCTTTGTCGGCGATCCTCCTACAGGCCGTGAGGGCTACTTTAGCAACTACTGTCTCAGTATTGGCCTCTCGACTAGCAACTGGGCGCCTACTAAGAGACAGGGCAAGGTCAATGTCAACACGGCAAACCGCCGCAACCTCAAGTTCAACGGATGGGTGTCTCTGACGATGAAGAACCGGCTTGTCCCTACTGGAGACCGTCCCGCTCTGTCGGCCGACGTGATTGAAGGGATCTTGCTGGATGGTCGCCGACATGAGATTATGGACGGCCAGGGACATGTCCGACCAGAGCTCAAAGAAAAGACCGATGATGACAAGGTGAGCCTGGAAACGCAGTGAAGCAAGATCATGACTGACACTAAATCTCAGGTCGACTTCATCAACCTCTCACCAGCCGGCCTCATCGAGAGGCTCGCCTTGGACGTGCACGATGATGTACCCAAGATCACCTTTGACCTTTTTACACTGCACAACACAGCCTGGGACCTCCTAACCAAGCTCAAGGGCGAGTTCACCAAGGTCATGGGCACCGAATTCCTCACATACGTCCCAAAAGAAGAACTACTACCATTCGTAGTAGGCTACGTCTTCTCCACCGCCGCGGGACGTCAAGACATTGAGACAAAGACCGAGTCGACGGATATCCTGATAAACGCCGCCGGAAGGTTTGTCAAAGGATTCCTGGTAAAAGGAAAGGGAACGGTTGTTAAGGAGGGCGGCGAGGCGATTGCCAAGCCTCAAGAGGTGGCTAATATGCAGTTCAATGCGACTGAGCCTTGGGGTCTGGACCATCTTATGGCAGAACTACAGAGGAAGGCTGGGAGGAGGGATGGAGGTCGTGGAGGGTGAGAACAGTGCCCTACGCAGTGAGGTAGGCTTGTAAGCTTTTTGGCCATAGATGTGTAATATTTGACTGTCTTTTGGGAAGATTTGGTACGTACATGGATAACTAGGACACTTCAAACGAGGTTCTCTCGGTTTATGCATAGCACGGGTGATCTGGAATGCATCAACACGTCAAACGGACACGGATGTTGGCAAGTTGGCGGCTCTAACTTTTATCAGGGCTTCGTTCACTTATTGGAGGCGTGCTACAAACAAGAAGACTTGGCCCGGCTGTGCATGATAATTTAAGCCAATAATTCTCTCCATATGAGTGAGGGAGATCCATCCAATTGTCAGTTATGGGTAAATTTGAGATGAAACCCAGTGTCGCACAGAGCGTCCAAGTCAACAGTGAATCCCACAGCTTCGCCAAGCACAAACAAATTCACAACCCGACAAACGGCGTTCACGCTCCCCTCAGGCTTTCAGGCAGTACCGAGCCCTGATTGGAATGGCCTCAGGCTAAAACGAGACGGCTACAACCTTGATTTCCGACTAAAAACTCGCTATCGCACAGTACCCGAAGCATTGACTCCATCTGTGCAGGTATCATCGTGAATGCAAACGAATTTCCAACATGACGGTAATCAAACGGAAGTTGCGTTTGGACGCTTTGATACATTGATAGGTACATTATCTCGACTTGCACCTCCTTCTCAAACACAATCTCTCCTCTTCACACAGCCAAGATGAGCTCCTCCGACGAAGGCGATCGCGTCGTCCAGAACCTACTCGACAATGTGTGGACAATCTTGAACCGCCCAGGCCTCGCCGTATTCGCCATCGGAGGCGACGTCCAAAAACCAGATCCTTCTCCAGAAACGAAATCTTCACTGGCGATTCGCTGGGACCGCGATGATCAAGGCCAATGTCGCAAACTGCTCCTTCCCGTGGGTGATGATGATGCCGCTTCGAAAGAGTCGTTTGACATGATCCTCGAGGATTGCCAACCAGCGACGTTTGGAGTTGGTAGCAAAGAGGTTCTCGATGAGGAGTATCGAAAGGCTGGAAAGTTGGATGATACTGCTTTCAGTACCAGCTTTAATCCTTACGAGCATGGCATCATGGATACCATCAATCAGGTCTTGGCGCAGGGTGCGCATCGAGAAGGTCTTGGTGTAAGGGCCGAGATGTACAAGCTCAACGTAATGAATGGCTCTACAATGATACAAGATGCGAATTCTGACGTGTTTAGGTATACTCGGGTCCTTCTGGCAAGTTCAAGGCACACGTCGATACTCCACGATCAGATCGCCAGATGGGTTCACTCGTCGTTTGTCTCCCAGTTGCGCATAGAGGTACGTCTCACTCATTGGTGCATCGTTGCGGCTAACAATGCTCAGGCGGCCAACTCGTCGTTCGACACAGAGGCAATCAAGTCAAGTTTGACTGGGGACCCAAGAGTGCCGACACCATTCAATGGGGTGCTTTCTTCTCCGACTGCGAGCATGAAGTCCTCCAAGTTACTGAAGGGCATCGCATGACTCTCACCTACAATCTCTTTTGGACAAGCTATGGTCCCGCTTCGATGGCCAACAACCTCAAGGCTCTGGATCAAGAGTCTCTTCACTTCTACTCCGCTCTTCAGAAGTTGTTCGATTGTGAACATTTTCTGAGTGATGGTAGGTGACTTTCCCTGTTTTTCGTGACCTACCGCTAACACTCTCACAGGAGGTCTTGTAGGCTTCACTTGCGCCCACGCCTACCCCCACACCTCACAATCCTCCATGGACGACCTCCACCACATGCTCAAAGGCATCGACATGGTCGTTTACCAAGCCTTGAAACGTCTCCTAGGTTCAGCCTGCGTCACAGCCGTACTAGACGACTCGGAGTACAATCAGGCCACACACGAATGGAGGATGGATTGCTCAGACGATGAGGAGGGCGACTATGATTGCGTCAGCGATTCTCTGCAGCCAGTGCTCACCAGCGAAGACTACGAAGAAGGGGAAACGCCGGATCCGGGCACGATTGCAGACTTTGGTTCAGGGCCAACTTTTCCTCGTCGGGGTGTTATGTGGTTGAATCATGGGCCGAATCATCGGACGGCTACTGAACTCGCTGTTGCCTTTATCACGGTGAGTTTTGATCTATATTATGAACGGGAGTTTGGTCTAACATGGTCAGCATTATGGTAATCAGCCTGGGATTGACGCTTATTACTCTTCGGCCGTCATCATGGCCAAGGCGAATGGATTTGGGAAACAGTGACATAGGTTTGGAGTCTGGGGGCATCTTGTTATAGGATTAAGCGGGCGACAAATGAACCGCCCAAAGATGAGACCAGTGTTCTGTCAGTCGCTCGGTTCGCGGAATCATGGAATAATAGGCCGCCAGAGGCTGTAATCGTGTGTACTTCATCCAGTTAGTTCACTCTTTGCGTTTCTCCCATACATGTATGAGATGTGTGTATTATGAGTAGCAAAATATACAATGAATACACCATGTCCAAAGCCATTCCTTCCAACCATTTCATCGTGGGATATCAAACAAGCAAACAAACTCCACGCGCCGCCTTGAATTGCCGACCTCCTTCTTCCAGATTGTCATCTACTGTTGAGGAGCATAAGGCTGCTGCTGATACTGCTGAGGAGGTGGCGACACGGCAGGAGGAGGAGCAGTATATTGGTTCTGACCATCAAGCTCACTTCCATAGGTCTGAGGGGCAGGCTGTTGGTAGGGAGCCTGCTGCTGGGGCTGCTGCTGAGGATATTGTCCATATGTAGGCTGACCCTGGAACTGTTGTTGCTGCTGGTCCTGAGGAGAGTAAGGAGGCTGAGGGGGGGGATAAGCGCCCTGTTGTTGGTAAGGGCTCTGTGGCTGCTGGTAGGGAGGCTGTTGGTAGGCCGGAGCGGGAGTAGGCTGAGGAGAGAACTGGGGCTGCTGCTGAGGGGCAAACTGGCCGTTGGGAGCAGGCTGCTGGAACTGTTGAGGCTGAGGCTGGCCTTGGAATTGCTGAGGGGGCGCGTTCATGGGCTGGGCCTCGGAGATCTTGTTCTCCATCTGGTAGTTGTCGGTAGGGGTTCCGGTGCCGGAGGTGCCCACGGCGAAGCGGCCTTCCTTGCGACCGCGGAGGAACATGAGAAGAGTCCAGACAAAGGTTGCGATGAAGAGGACCCTAACAAAGTTAGTCAATGTCTTGATAATATGCGCCAGTAAAGACTTACCAAACGAGAGCGCCCAGTCCAGCGATGGAAGACAACATGGCAAGACCAATCTTTGTAAGAATGACATCGCGCTTCGTGTGAATGGCACGCTTAAAGATGACATCGCAACTCTTGCTGTTGACAACACTTCCATCATCATAGCAGTCGCCCACAGTAACGGGAACGACATACTTGGACCGACGCGAAGCAGTAGCAGCCCAAGCAGCGAGCCAAAGAATAATAAGAAGTCCATCAACGATGAGGACAGCGAGGATATGGTATGCGCCGCGAAGGCTGGGGATCTTTTCGGTGAAGACGACGTAGGCGACTGCAAGCCAAGTAAGGATAGACTAGGTGTGTTAGTCGAAAGCTGAGCGAAGAAGGGTTATGGTTGACGTACAACAGCGAGGGAGAAGCCTTCTTCGTCGAGGTAGGCGTCGTGAATCATGCGACCGCAGAGACCGACGATGATGAGGGAGACGAGGAATTGGAAGCCGCGGATTATCATGATCCAGAGGGGAGTGTGAAGGACGTGATCGCCCTGGGGCTTTTCCGTGGGTTGCTCCATTGTGAGTACTCAAGTGTAGGTAGAGTCGTGTAAGTGAAGTCGTATAAGTCGCAAGATACTAAAAGAACAAGACCTTGAGCCAAGAGATGGAGGCGCACCCATCACCTCGAGGACGGCGCAAACAGCCTTATACGTCTCGCGCGTCTCTCCCCTACAGACACAAATCTCTAATCTGCTCTGCATCTACCGCGCAGCCCAAGGCAGATTCGAGAGGACCCTGTCGGATAGCTGCGTTAGCGTCCCTCAGCCGCACGCACAATGGGCTGCGTCGGGCGCTTTCATGGAGTGGAGCGTTATTTCCAACGAGGCGTCAAAAGAAGGGCGTCTTGTTTTTGGACGAGAATCCTTTTTACGCCTCTTTTATGTACAAGTATCTCTCCCTTTTTACTCTTTACTCCCGTTCTACATGCCGTATCTGCCTAGTGTAACTCTTTACGAGAGACGACGTGGGACAGGAAGAAAGCCGGGGTTTGACGCTCTGATGTCCAACTTTGATAGTCGAACAAGACATGGCCGGGGTGACCCCTTGCAACTCCACACCCCTTGCTCTTCCGTGCCTTGAAACACTTCGGCAAGTCGGCATGGGGAGAGACAAGTACCGTTGAATGGGGCAGGGCAAATCGATAGTGTATTAGTGACCGCTCCCAGCAACCATGCTTCTCTCTATCAGATGGTCACCTTACACTCGAAGATTTTTACACAGGCAGTCAGTCCTGTAACAGAAGGCATCGTCTATCCATATCAATGTGCGCTTGTGAGGTGTCATTGTCACCCATTGATCGACACCAGGTCACTCCAAGAAGGAATGCCCAGCATCCAATGTCTCGCGAATTCAACGCATCTGATTTGCCAGATGAAACCAATATACGAGTGGACCTCGCACACGAAGGATCTAACCCCGGAGAGGGGGGACGATCCGGCTGGGGACGTGTGACCCATGTCTGTTTCTCTCTGTCAGAGCCTTGCTTACAATTTCACTGCCTCGACAACTCCAATGCTATCACCAAACAAGGACAAACTTCTCGTACGGCTTAAGAAAATCTCAACACCTCGTCTTAACGCCTCGTCTTAACTAGCCTCATCGCCAAGATGACTGGAACGTGACAAGAAGGGAAGGGGGCTGAATCGGTAGGCAGGGGTTTTAAGCCAAGCCCATTTAAAAAAGAAAGCCTCGTGGGCGGGTCCTTGCAGGGCCGGCCGTTGAGTTGAGGTGTGCCTGGGGCGGAATCTGCAGGGCAGAACGCGGAATCAAGTCGAGATTAATTAACGAGAGTGTCGGACGAGGCGTTGCTAAGTCCGATTGCCGCCTTTTTTGATGGATAGGTTACCTATGAATAGAGTCTGAAGACTAGGGGTTCATATCACTGATGTTCCTACTCGCTGCTTGTTTATCTCCCAGTCCAAGTCTGGGATTTACATCATTCCTTGCCTGCCCATCTCTCAGCCCTGCGTCTACTACGTAGTACTCTCTTCTTCACTCACTAGACTCATCATGTCATATCACAAGATCAACACAAACTTCTGAAACAGAACCATCTATTTAGGCGCCTGTCTCGCCGGAAACGACCAAGGCTACATCCGTGCCTTGTGCTAGACCAAGACTAGACCAAAACTAGAAACCAAAACTAAAGCGCGACCGTTGAGAACGTCAAGTCATGACTGTCATGTTCGGAAACCTTGACGCCTCGACTCTCTCCCGCCCTGCCGCCGCCGTCGCCTCGTTCTTTGGCTCATTCCCCTGAGCTTCCATGATGTGAGCCCTTTCTAACCAAGGGAAACGCTCTGTCTTTTGAGCCTTTTTTCATTTTACTGTGTTTTTTGTCCTTTCTTCCGCTGACTGCTGTCCGATCCGTATTTTTGCTATTCCACGTCTCATTCATCTCAGTCGCTGCGAGTCTCTTCTTACTCCTCGTTGGGTCCCTTGATCAGCACCTTGATCGCCTCACCCTCCTTGACCTTCTTGAAGGCCTCCTCAGCCTCCTTGAACTCGACAATGCCCGTCACGAGCTTCTTGACGTCGACCTTGCCAGTGGCAACCAGCTCAATGGCCAGAGGATAGTCGCCGGGGCCGTATCGGAACGATCCACTGACGGTGGCCTCCTTGATGCACATGGCCATGATGGGGAAGGTAATGTCAGACTTGCCCATGCCACCCTGCACGTAGCTACCACCGACCTTGAGGACGTGGATGCTGGCCTGGATTGAGGGCTCGGCACCGCTGGCGTCAATGACAACGTCGGCACCATCGGGGAGGCCGGCGAGCTCGAGGATGTTCTTGGCGTTCTCCTCGGGGGAGACGCGCTGCGAGGCGTAGGTGTGGGTAGCAGCAAAGTCCTTGGCAAAGTCGAGCTTGGACTGGACAATGTCGACGCTGACAATCTTGGAGGCACCGTAGGCGCGGGCGACAGCGGCGCAGAGGAGACCGACGGGACCGGCACCCATGACGACAACAGAGTCACCAGGCTTGACATTGGCCTGCTTGACGATGTGGACACCGACAGCGAGAGGCTCAATCAGAGCACCCTCCTGCTGGGAGACGTTCTCGGGCAGCTTGAAGCAAAAGTCGGCCGGGGCGCGCCAGTAGCCAGTGAGGGTACCGTGGTAAGGAGGGGTGGCGGCAAAGACCATGTCTGGGCAGAGGTTGTACTTGCCAGCGAGGCAGTTGGTGCATCGTCGGCAAGGGTATCCAGGCTCGAGGGCGACTCGGTCGCCGACCTTGAGGGTCTTCACCTTCTCGCCGACCTCGACGATAGTACCGGCCGACTCGTGGCCCAGGACCATGGGGTCTGTGACGACAAACTTGCCAATGGAGCCATGAACCCAGTAGTGGACGTCGGAGCCACAGATACCAGTGTAGTTGATGGCGACGAGGACATCGTGGGGATCCTCGAGGGTGGGCTTGGGGCGCTCCTCGAAGGTGACGTCGCCGGGCTTGTTAAGGACGAAAGACAGGTTCTAGAGAGTGTCAGCTAGATTCTAGGGAGGGAACCGTCAAAGACGTACGCTGGCCATTGTTGCTGTGGTCTGAGTCTGTGATGGATGAGGGGTTGAGAGAGAAGAGGAGGGACCAGGTTCGGTGTGGGATGTCGGTCTTCTTATACCGGATCGATATGGACGGTGGGTTGTTGAGTGTGGAGCGAGCTACCAGCTATTCTCGTGTCAATGTTGCCGATGGAAGAATTGTTTCAAAAGACACGTCTTCTTTTTTTCCATCCGGCCGGGAAAACGGGGGAAGCAGGAATCTGCTGATGAGGGCGACATGTGCAGGTCAAATAGACTGATGGGGGAAAATCAGTCCATGCCATGATTCCCTTCCTGTGGCCATGATGGATGCTGCAATCACCCCCCACGTCACCGTGTATCCAGAGAGACCCCGCGATCAAGAGCTCTTCCTCACCAATCAAGTACCCGTCATGCTCGCTGCAACCCTCGACCGAGCTGTGTCTGCTGGCACAGGGGTGCCGGGTACGTGGTGGTGGGTAAAAAAGAGGCGGCTGCCACAAGTGCCGCACAACGGAGGTCGGCGAGAGCCCCTCCTTCGGGCAGTTTCTCTTGTCATGACGGGAGCGCTTCAAAGCTTCGTTTCTTCTTTGCGAGAAAGGGTAAATTTTGCTTGGAGCTCATGATCGGATTGGAATCAATTTAGCCAGAAAGACTTTACCCGCCCCAATCGAAGTTCAGAAGGTAGATGGTCTGGTGGATCCCGTGACACGCCGGCTGTCAATCCGTCGGTGAGGGATGGAAGCTCTAGCGGGGCGGCCACCTGCCTACCACACTTAGGCAGGCACCAAAGATAGGTATGATAACTGAGAGCTCATGTTAGTGATATAAGTCGAATTGTTATGGATGGCAACACATAATGCTCTCACTTACGGATACTCAATTGTCACGGGTCAATCATGGCCTGTGGAACCAACTGATTTGTCCTCACATGCGAGAGAGACTCCTGTGGCTGCTGATGCCGAGCGGTTATCTCTCAGATCATGATGCGCTCTGCCATGCACTCTCTGCTTCATCCCACGCATCCTTCACTTCTTTCCCCTGTGCCTGTATCTCGCCTCGCCATTCTTACGTATGCGCAAGATAGCAATGCCGTGACATTTTCACCTCCGTTGAGCCGCATGCCGTGATCATCCTCCCTCTTGAACACTCTGCGATCAATGCTTCCCTCTTCCCTTCGGAGCGAGCGGATCTCCAACGGCCTCGGGGCGAGCTCCGGCGCGGAGCTGCGACAATGGGTATAGCGCTCGGGGGTGTGCGGGGATGGGACGCGGCCTTCGGAGAGGAGGGGGGAGCATTGGCATTAGCGGATCCGCTTTGCCTACAGCTTCTGGTAATCGAATGATTCTGGGGGAAGTGGATCTTTCACTCTAGAGATCCGATTCTGTTTGTGTAAAGCTGTGAGCTTGAGAGCTATGCCCGAGGGGGGAATGGATAGTTTATATATTTCTCCGTCGTATGATGCAACTCCATTCACCCTGATGGCCATTGCCGTTTCCGCTCTTTACAGACTCAAAGCAGACCTTACTGGGCACATGAATGCTCCTCTGGGGTGAGATACACACACGCACACGCCTCTTGCTTCATCCTACATGAGCCTCAACTGAAATGGCCTGAGAAGCAGAGATGCCAATGCCCACCAACAGTTCCAAGATGCAGCTTCCGCTCGTCAGAAAACAAGGACAAGGTGGACAACCTGCCGCACGCCTCTTCAATCTCACGGTTCCTCGAGTTCGGATCAACGGGAATCAAAATCTCGCATATGGCCTGAGTATGTGCCGGGATCACGTCGGCCCTGAGCACATGTTTCGAATCGTACCTAGGCAACTCAAACAATCATGCGTACCACAGAACGTGGAATACCTCGATTCGTTGCTCTCGGGTTACATTCTCGTAAAGTAACAATAAAACGCCAGCTTTACCCCCGGTCCTCCGCATCCCCGGAATTCCTCCCCCAGTCTGGGGCCCATGCATAACATAAACACTAGCGTAGATCTCCATTAATTCACCCCAGGTTGTAGTGCGCCTCCTGGTGGCTCACGGAAGAGTGCCGTTGCGTTGTGCTGTCCTCGGGGTAGTCGTGCTCGATGCTCGGCTCGCCGACGTGCTGCCTCAGGGCCGAAGGAGGGGCCTGGGCCGCGTCACATGGATCTCGAGGAGCCTGGTAGGTTTCTTCTCGGCGGGTTTCAGTTATTCTGTCGTATGTTAGTTCTGCCTTTGACGAAAAGCACTCATCTTTCTTACTCTGGCTTTGCTTGGGTGGAAGGGACACCAGGCACGTTCTCAACAAGTGACTGGATTTTGTCTCCTGTTCGAACACCCTCGGCCTGGTAGGTCTGTTCACCCCGCCTCGACTCGAGATTCTCAGTACGGGCGTTGCTGGGAACAGACTCTCGGTGTTCGGTTTGCCGGCTTTCTCCAAAGTGCACTCCGTGAGACTCCTCGCCCGTGGGCTGGAGCGTCTCCTTGAGCTTATCCATGAGATCAGAAGCCATTGTGAGTTGTTGATTTGTGATTATTGATGCTAATTGATGAATTGAGTCGTGTAGATGTCTTGGAAGGTCTGAAGAGTTCATTCCTCAGCACCATGGCATCCCTTTTATAAGCTCCCCCGAATTCAATCCACGGCCAATTCCATCATCCTTCTCTAATCGATCTCGCTCAGCCACGTCAATCCCCTCGAAAAACCAGGAATAGCTCGTCACCCAAGCATCCTCATTCGATGACCATAGTCCCCAGATGCCGTCATTCTCTCCAAGGCCAGAAGCTTCTGACGATGACGTCGATCAAGAGGCGTCATGGTTGCTTGGCGTCGGCAGCGCAGGGGGCGGCAAGCTCGATAAGCATAATTCCAAACCCTAATTTGCTGTTACCAGTCCTCCGGGCGAACCATTCATCGTCTGTTCCTGTTTTTTTGTGCGCAAGGGCCCGTGTTTACTGTCAGGAACCACAATGATATAATGCCAGTTCGAATCGGAGATCTACCGTGACATTGGCTAGCCTGGACGGTAAATGAATCCGGCTAAAGTCGACGTCGTCGGTGGGCCGATATGTTGAAATACCCGGATCTCGACGAGACTATGGGGCTCAGAGGCTCCAACAAGGTCTTGGGATCAGTCCGTCACATTACGTGGCTTCCTATCACGAGCAGCAGTGGATGTTCTCGGGGGTTTTCTCGGGGTCAGTGAAGAAATGATACCAATCGAAGTGATAGCGATTTCCGTCGAGATACAGCTGTTCCTGGAATAGCCTCCCTTGGCATTGACGCCATCCCATCTACCAAGGCAGCGCAGCCTCTTGACATCACTCAGCTCAGCACTTGCAGCTATATCGAAAAGGATGAAAATGGCTCGTTCATCGATTCTAAAGACATGAAATCCCGCGCGGATCGAAACTCACGAGAGAGCAATTTCGGCCCGTCCGGAACTGTCCTCTCGACATTGGGGTTTTAGATCAATTCCTTCTCCATTCAAGTCTGGCACTCGAAGGCACGTGAGACTATAAATTTAGAGCAACGTCTGTATTATTATGGTTGTATTAATAAGATCTAACCCAAACGGCCTGTCTAAACATCTAATGTCCTTCATACTTCAATCTCAGCACCGTTCCTAAAGGAATAAGACTATCCAAGCTACCATCCCATCCCCAAGATTCCACATCCTAATTGAATCGCCGTCAAATAACTCGGCGCTCCCCCCCAACACTATTCCTTGAGTCTGAGCTCTTCCGCTCCTCATCACTATCCGTAGCGCCCTCAGTCCAAGACCCCCTGGTAGAAGTAGCCTCAATCACCGGCAACCCCTCCTCTTCCATGACCGGTCTACTAAACCGATTGAACAAAAGAAAAGAGTCTCGTCCGAGCGGTGTCCCATTAACCGGCGTTGCAGAAAGCCTAGAGCATCTCCTAATCTCGACTGCGTCGTCGTGAATGGGTTTAACTCCGCAAAATGTGTAGATAGCATCAAGAGCAGGGATAGATAGTCCATGAACGACGATGGAGAACAAGACAAGCCAGTAAACGACGGGGCCAATCGCCAGCACCAGATCTGTTTCTTCTGTGTTCCCCTCGCCGAATTCAGGGAGGACTTCTCGAGCGTATTCGATGTAAAAGACGGCGCCAGCTCCGATCGGTCCGAAGTAGCCCATGAATAGCGCTTCCTTGTAGTTCTTGCAAGCTTTTGGCATCAGCTTGTAGGCCACGAGCATGGCCGGGATTCGGCGTAGAAAGAGCACCATGAATCCAAGGCCAAAAAGCCGGCCATAGGTGAGCCCAGTGCCCCCAGGGTCTTGGAAGGCAGACCAGGGTAGTACCGTGCCGATATAGAAGAAGCCTCCAAAGTTGAGAAGCATCTGTATACTTGTGTTGACTTCGTCGCAGCGGCGTTGCGATTCGGTGAGATAGCGTCCGTCCCAGTTAAGAGCGCACCCTGCCACGAAACAGGCCAACGAGTCATCAGTGCCGATGGCCCCGCATGTTCCGACAATGAACAGCCCTATAGCGGTAGGGAGGAGGAGAAAAGATTCGTTGTCGATCCATTTCCTGGGATTTGTTAGCAGGGTTCTGGATAATGTCTGGAGATGACTTGCCGCTTCAGGCAAAAGCCAATAGTCTTCCGAGCGAGGTATCCAACCACGGCCCCATATACCACAGATAGAATCATCATGTATAGCCATGTTTCGAGAAACCACTCTTTGAGGGCCACTCCGACTCCCATGTCCGATTCCTTGGGCCGAGAGAGCAACACCTCTGTGTCGTTAACCCGTTCTTCTATTCCTCCTCCTCCAGTGTAGCGCATGATGTACACTGCTAGCATCAAGAACGGGAATCCGAACCCATCGTTTGCTCCAGCCTCGGCCGAGATGATCTCTCTCAGGGGACGCGTCACAAACTTGTCCGCAAATGGTCCCTTCGCGATGGCCTGCGAGAGGACCGGATCAGTACAAGTAACGCAGGATGCGATGACCAAAGCCGAAAGAACCGTGAGTTTAGGCACAGTCGCTATCACGCAGAGTGTCGTGCAGATCCACATGATTGTCATGATCGGTAGTAGACAGAGTGCCATCTCCCGCCAGCGGGTGAGGCAATATCGAGCGGGCAGTTGATAACCAGCCATGACAAGTTGGAGACCGATCATGACTCTAGTAACACCCTGTGATTGTTAATTACCTGGGCCTCCCAAGTATCAGAGTGAAAAGCCTACCAGTGTGATGCTCCTCTTTTGGCCCTCATGGCCAGCACCCCATTTATCGGCTTCGATGAATTTGGCAGCCACGGGCCCGAGTATGATGCCAATTACCACGGCTGGAACTGCGATCGGTCCAATTTTAGTGATGTTCTCTACTTCTGATTGAGATAGATGGACTCACGGGCAATGCCCAGATACCATGACTGCCTGATCTTGACCGATATGATACCATAGAGAATGACAAAGGCGCCTAAGAAGACATTGAGTTTCTACATCATGATCGTTTCCAAAAGAAAACTTACCCAGCGCCGCAAGCACAATGTTGAGTTCGCTAACATCAAGAGTCGGCATATCGACAAAGAGAAACTCCAAGGACTAGTGCCAAGCCAAGAGAAGCTGAGGCAAAGACCTTTGGGATCTAGGCCCAGTTCTAGAAAATAGACATGCAGGAGATGAGCATTCGTCACCCAATGACGGGAGCATTTCTCCCTCTCCCTTGATCTACATCCTTATAAGAAAAGATCCCCCCTCAAGAACAAGCTTTCTGCCCGTGAGACAGAATCTCATAGATAAGAACGTGCCGACAGCCGGCCATGAGAAATACATACAGGGCAAACAGAGGGATACGAAGCTCAGTGTAATAATTCACCCCTGTTTCACCGCGGAGAGGCCGAGGGTGACCGTTGACGAAGCATTGCTGATGTTGGCGTTGTACAGAGGCGGCACGAGGATTCCAGACGGGTCGGTCTTGTTTCACTGCTATTGCGGCAGATAGAGGAGGAAAACAAGTAATACATAAAGAATAGTAGCAATGACGATGGTTGAGCATGCGTTAATGTCGACTTGTAATAGGCCAGTCGACTTTCTACACTATCCTTTGGTGTATTGCGTAATTCAGGGTCAACACGAAATGCCCGACGATCGCAATTGGCCTTGAAACATCAATGTCTCACTCTCGACAAAATTACATAGTACGTATTAGTCCAAAGAGAAAAAAGGAAAAAGTATTTGTCAGTCTTGAACTTGATCGAGCCGTCACCTCCAATATGTGATTCGCCTGCGTTGTGGTGGTAGGGCTCCATCTCGACACCGCCTGTAGCCGCACACAAACAAATCTCATACCAATTTGTACAACTTCAACCTCTGCAATTCAAGTCACAACACGATGAAATCAATAAATTTATATGATTTTACTTTATTCAAGGGAATATTTTGGGCTACTCGGGTAGGTACTCGGCAGGAACTGGAACTTCCATGATCCTCATTACAAGTCCTCCTCAAATGCTTTCCTCCTCTTCCAACACTCTCTCGGCCAGCCCATGTCCTCGGAGGGACCTTTTGTGGCATCTTTTGGGTCTTTCTGGTAGAGAGCATGTTTGTCCTTTTTTGCTCTCCTCCTCCACCTTTTGGAACCCTTCCACTGTCTCTCCGTTTTGTCCAATTTGGCACCTCATTCTCTGAGTTGCTTTCCTTGTGATTCTTGTGCTTTCCTTTTTGTTTCCAGCCCAAGGGAGTCATGCATTCATCTTGACCCCCAGAATTCCATTCGAGATCTTCTCATCTCGATTGTTCATTCACGCCTTCTTCTCCTCATCTCGCTTCTTGGCCATGGGAGGGGGAACCTGCACCTTCTCGAGACCGTGGCGAACGCTAGCCTCGCTCGAGTCAGGAGTGAGGTACTCGCCAAAGGTTCTCTGCTCGAGGTCCATGTCCTTCCAGTCGACGCCGTCCCGGCTGCGGGCAACGTGTCGGTAGTAGACGCGCTTACCAAACTTCCAGAGCTCGATACCGCCAAAGAAGAGACCGGCGGCGATGAAGACGATGCCCCACTCCCAGGTGATACCCTTGTGCTTGAAGACAGTGTCGCTGATGACGGGGATGTACTGGAGAGGGAAGAGGGTGACGAAGCCGAGCATGATAGCCCAGAAGAGGAACTGGTTGCGCCACACATCGTGCATCCACTGGGTAAAGTACTTCTTAGAGCCAGGCTGCATGCGGAAGAAGGACCGTCGCTTGTCAATCATCTCCCAGGCGAGGAACAGAGAGAACCAGGTCAGGCAGGCAAAGGTGGTAGCGCGAGCCTTGAATACAGTCCTGCATTGTTCACTATACTTGTCGTTGCAGTCTGTTCCGAGCTCACCATCACCAAAGGCGTACAGGCGGAGCACGAAAGCACTGAGGCACAGGGCGGCGATCCAGACACCATAGACGATCATATCAATGATGAACTCGAGAGTGAAAACACCAGTCTTGAGGGGCTGAGGAGGTCGGCGGAGGATGCCAGCGACGGCACGCTCGAAACCGAGACCCATGTCGGGAAGACCAGAGGTGGCCATGATGATCCACATGATCTGGACGGGGGCGATGGGGAAGACGGAGAGACCGGTGCGGTCCTTGAAGACGAGACCGACGAGGAGGACGAGAGCCTGGGCGACGTTGGTGGCGAGCACGTGGAGGATGAACTTCTGGATGTTGTCAAAGATACGGCGACCCTCCTCGATGGCGGCGACGATGGAGGCAAAGTTGTCATCACTGAGAACGATATCCGAGGCATCCTTGGCGACATCAGAACCGGCTTGACCCATGGCAATACCGACATCGGCACGGCGGAGCGAGGGAGAATCGTTGACACCATCACCAGTCTGTTTCAGTCAGTACATCATGTCATCAGGTATATAAGGAGCCGGTACATACCATAGCGCAGAACTTATCACGGCGGTGCAGGGCCTCAATCATTCGGACCTTGGTCTGGGGAGCACATCGGGCAATAACAAGAGGGAGGAAAGGCAGCTGGTCAACCTCATCATCGGTAAGACCATCGAACTGGGTAGCAGTCATGACCATGGTGGCAGCAGTCTCAACGGCAACGAGATCCATACGGGTGGGCAGGATGCCGACCTCGATGGCGATGGCCTTGGCAGTCTCGGGGTGATCACCAGTAAGCATGTGGACCGAGATACCAGCCTCGTGGCATTCTCGCACAGCGGGAGCAGACTCGGGGCGGGGAGGGTCGTAGAGACCAACAAGACCGCGGAAGACAAGGTCGCACTCAACGGAGGGACGGTCAATTTCGTCACCCTTCTTCATGGGGACGTTGTAAGGCTTGGAAGCGAGAGCCAGGACACGGAGACCCATACCAGCGAAAGCCTCCATGTTGCGGAGGATCTGCTCGGTAAACTCCTCTGTGATAGGGACCTGCTCCTCGTTGTCCTCAGGGCAGTAGGTGGTGCAGGCACCAATGACACGCTCGACGGCACCCTTGGTGAAAGCGTAGAGCTGCTCGGTGCGGTTGTCCTTCATGATCACAGACATGCGCTTGACATCGGAATCGAAAGGCAGCTCGGCAATCTCGCTGAACTGGTTGGCGGCATCGTGGCTGGTGAGTCGGAGACGGTTCCAGTCGAAGCGGGAAGCAAGCACCTGAATGGCAATCTCGGTAGGGTCACCACGAGCGTGCCACTCACCATTCTTTTCGTTGACAGTGGCAAGGTTGGCAAGGGAAGCGACCTCGAGGAAAGCAGTAAGAGCAGACTTGCTCTGGCCAAGGAGCTCACTGATGGAACCAACAACACCGCAGGCCTCACCACCCTGCTTAAGGGGAAGCTCATGGGGCTGAGATCGAGACCATCGGATATCGCCAGTGGTGGGGTTGAAAGGCTCGGTGGTGTTCTCAACGAGGTAGGTTCCCTTACCAGGAGTCCAGGCTCCACGAGCAACCATCTTACCCTGGGTAAGAGTTCCGGTCTTGTCGGAGCAAATATCGGTAACGGCACCAAGAGCCTCGAGGGACTTGAGGTTTCGGACAATGACGTTTCGCTCAACCATGCGCTTAGTACCGGCAGCCATAGTGATGGTCAAGACGACGACCAGACTGGCGGGAATCATGGACAGACCAGTAGCGACGGCATAGATGATGACCTGTTGGGAAGCATCGAAATCGTTGGCAGCAAGGACAATGATGGCGCAGATGACGGCAGTGCCGAACAGGAGAAGTGCCAGTCGAGACAGCTTCTTCTGGAGAGGAGTTCCGACGTTAACACCGAGGAAACGACCAATGGCATCAGTGAGAGTAAGAGTGTAAGCCTCGAGGTATCGGTGGGGTTTGGCAGAGCCATCAGCCTTGCGCTTGACGGGACGGACACGGCTGTCCTTCTTTCGGAGAGCAGCAGCAATAGCACCAATCTCAGTGCAGGTACCAGTAGCAAAAACGATACCCTTGGCGCGGCCCTTGGTAACAGTCGAGGAGCTATAGGCGACGTTGATACGGTCACCGGGACCAGTGTTGTCTTCGAAAACCTCATCCTCGTTCTTTCGGACAGGAAGGGACTCGCCAGTCAACATGGCCTCATCGGTCTCAAAGTTGATGGCCTCGATCAGTCTGTAGATTAAGTCAGCACCATGCCAAGAAACATCTGCAGGTATGCATCACTTACCGGACGTCAGCAGGGATCGTGTCGCCGACCTTGATTTCCACAAGATCACCGGGAACGACCTGCACAGAGGGGATAACCTTGGAGTCGCCATCTCGGACGACACTGGCGGTAGGAGACGACATGGATCGGAGAGAGTCCATGGTCTTCTCGGCAGAATACTCCTGGAAGAATCCAACTGTGACGTTGAGACCAATGATGAAGGCGACGACACCGCCTTCAATCCAAGACTTGATACCAAAAGAAACGGCCATGGCCAGGATCAGCACCTTGGCAAACGTCAGTCAAGATTTCACAGCATCCTTCGGGTAAGCAGGGGTGAGGAGGTTAGGTAACTATCGACACGAGACCGAATGCCAAACTAGGCAATCCGCAAGAGGAAGGTCGGGTGGCAACAAGCATCGAGATATGCTTAATAGGTAGTTGGAGAAGTGTGGGGGTTATCCAATAAAGGTTGAAAGAAACTCACCATTGTCATGGCGTTGGCAACCTGGGCAATGATGATCTTGAGGGGCTGCACACCCTCAGCATCTCCGAGATCATTGTTACCAAAGGTCTCGTATCGTTGCTTGGCCTCGGCTTCAGTCAAGCCGCTGAGAGTGTCTGTCTTGAGCTCCTGGACAACCTGGTCGAAGGAGAGGGCATGAGCAGGCCGTGTCATGGGCTGGTTGCTCTGGCCAGAGACATGCTCAGTCTCGGACGCCTGGTCCTTTTTAGCCATGGTGTAAGTCGGGGCTGGTAAGAGGCTCCAGCGTGGTGGTTTCTCGGAGGTAGGTTTGGTTCGGTCGAGGGAGGATGTTGTTGTTGTTATATCTCTTGAAGAGACTCGGAGGGATGTTTGTGCTGGGTGACCCTCAAGCCTATGTCTGGGGATTCCTGGGAGGAGGATTCAGGAAGCCTTTCGTCTGGCGTCGAAGGGGTCGAGCAAGCAAAAGATCCTTAAGGAGGGAGATATCCGAGGAACAGAACAGCATCATGGGGTGGGGATGAGGCAGTCTTATAGACAGAGCATCGAGGAGACTGGGGCATCTTGGAAGGAGACGGACATCCATCTCCCACCCCGTCTTGCCATCTCTCTGACTCTAGTTTCCCAGGCCCAGGTCGCTATCGTCTTGGACAGCCACTCGTCCAAGGAAAGGTGGGCTCCATCATCCTTCTCCAGCGAGCCCCCACAATGCCAAGATTGAATCCAATTTTTCCTTCTCTACTGCTGCTTCCCTTCGAAAAGGCGGGGTTTGCGCTGGAGCGAGCGGCTTGGCGATAAGACGGAACCTTGGTTGTTGTTGTTCAACACCCGGCCCTTCCACCTCCGGCCTTGTCCGATGGGCGGCGCCGGTGGATTGCCCCGGGCCCCAGTCCTGCACCCTGGGGGCCTGTGACGCTGATTGGCGTTGGGCCCGTGCCGTTCTGGACGGTGTTGGGGTTTCTGGACCGTCCTCGACGGTCGGGCACCTCCTCCCCGCCGTCCGCACGTCATCCCACCGGTGGAAAGCACCTGTGACGCGGCGTGGCGGGCTCGGCATCAATTGGCTTCTGTGAGTGGACGGCTGAGGCCTTGGCCGGGTCTTGGTATTTCTTGGGAGACCGGGGTGAAGGCCTCACGAGAGCCTGCGTTTGCTTTTGGGCCACCGAGTCCGAGGCCGAAGCCTTGAGAGACGCCCATGCGCGTATCATCAGCCCTCCCCGGCGCCTTGCTTGACGCCTTGCTTGACGCCCTCACGAGGCTTCTGAGAGGCTACTCAGAACTTCCCATATCGTCACCGGTGGTGGGCCCCCTTGCTACTGCATTGGCACCCCATCGTGAACCGACGTTAGACGGGAGGGGAGAATCTCTCGGTGTTGGTGATGTGAGATAGTGCTGCAACGACACCCCCCTCCCTTCCTCTCTCCCACACACACCACAAGTTTTTTCTTGTGCATTCTGGTGTTCTGACCTCTGGGGCGAGGGATTGGTATTGGCATTTCTGGGCATACGGTGCTCCGACATAAAGGTGTCGAATCATTGGACACTTGGTCGTCATGACCGACTCTCTTGTTGCTTCGTCCTTCTTGTCACGGTCGCCGCCGTCGCACCACCTTGTCCTGCAGGAAGGACTTGCCTGCTCTCGTCTTTTTAGGCGTCAATCAAGTAATTTCTGAAGCAACCCATGATGAGCCAATCTCCAAGAGGTTCTGGACCCAATATCTGCGACCAAGACTTTAGGGCCAATTTCTCATTGTGATGTTGCAACGGGACCGGGAACAGAGCCGCTTCTTCATCAAGGAGGCTCTCTCTCACCCCTCCCGGTGTCGACCGGCCGGATAGGACGGAGCACCGAGTCGCAGGACGGCACGGAGCATCCACTTTTTCGCTGAGACCGTATGTCGGCTGTCACTGGTCATCACAGGGGCGCCCGAGTCGGTCGGGCGTCAGGACTTGTCTCGTGACCTATGCCGTGGAGATCTCGGGATCCCGATGAGATCTCATGGGTGGTTGGATGGCACATCGGTTCGCTCGTTTCCTGGGCCTCGTTCGCGCTACAACGCACAACAGCGGCTTCCCATGCCATCGAGTACCTTGCCTTGCTGCGATCCTGTGCAATCCTTGCCAAGTATGAGGTGCAGGCACTGCCACAATGGACGAGACCTGAGAATGTTAGCAATCAAGTCTTATCTTTGCCCAGAGTCCTAGGATGCCTTAGCTAGGCAAAGTACCTCGTCGTTAGCGGCTGCAAGTGTGCAGGGGTATGTTTCCGGTGATAGAGTATTGATATGCTACCGCACTAACTGCCAAGCCGCCGAGATCCTGAACTTTGCAGTGTTTGTCCACACAGTCTCGCCAAGCCTCGTGGTGTTCTGTCAGTATCCTATCTCTCACGTGACCTTCTGGGACTCTTTCTAGAAGACGGCCCCTCATGCGAGATACTTGATACGTAAGCAGACCTCCACCAAGATTCCCCTGGATCTCATCCAACGTGACAATAAGCTTAAAATCGCCGACATCTTGTCGTGGGCGGCCCACCCTTGGTCGCAATGGTACCCATCTCGCGCAGAGCGCTATCAACGCCGTCGCCCTTGGCCGCGTCCGAGGCTTGTTGTTCAGGTCTCCAAGGTCCGTCGGGGCGTCTCAGGCGGCGATCACGCAAAGGCAAGGTTTCCTCATTACGGTTGCATTGTAATAGGATGCGTCTCTCTTAGCCGTCACGATCTGTGACTCGTGCGCATCCGCTAGCTTCCCATCGAGACGCGACATTGTCTCGCCTGTTGGATCCAGAAGCAGAAACTGCAAACGTGCAACTGGAGACGAGGTCAAGATCCCTGCCGCTCATTGAGAAAAGAGACGCCAGACGCTGACGCTGACGCCTAAACGGTCGAAAAATGAGACGCGCTGTATGCCGCTGAGTTGCCGCACGCAGGATGGAGGATTTGGTCCCCACTCACGACGGCACTTTCACCTCTCTCACACACACAAGGCGCTTACTGGTGCTTGCTTGTACATGGCTAGCACCCCTATACTGTACTCTCACAGGCTGTTGGATGGTCCTCTACTGCGCAATACATGCTTGATACATAACGAGGCTCTCACAGGTCAGCTTTGGGTCACTCATCGTCCGCCATTGGACAGCTCGCCCGCTCCGCTCTCCGGGATGCGGCCTTCGGGGCGGACACAGCGGGCTCCTCCCCACGGAGGTCCCACGGCACAGAGGACGCAGAGTCCAGTCGAGGTTCTCCGTGGCGGAGATAGGACTCTTGCTGCGGGGGATAGCCCGGGTATGTCGGCGTCAAGATAACACAATCACTTACGGCTGCCGTTGTGTAGTGTATGGACACGGCGGAATGCAGCGGGTGGGGTGTGTGGCAGCAATGGCACTCACCACGATGGGGCATCGGCACACCCTGACTCCATTCAGAGGAGACAAAGAAGAAAATCTGCGCTGCAGGTCCCAAGGCGAGGTTTCAACTTGCTCAGCATCCCAGTCCAATCTATTCGGTGGCTTGCGAGCGATTGCCGTCGTTGCCGGGTGATGGTATCAAAGTCGGTTCCCATTTATCACGGAGGCGTTTGAAAGGATTATCTCGGGCAGCCACGGACGGCAGTTCGGCACCGACCACGAGGTTTCGAATGGTTTCCGCGCGGAAACGGCGGCCAACGTGAGAGGAAGCTGGGGGAAGCTGGGGAAACCGGGGGCGGAGGGGGCAGACGGAGG